>JAQPZY010001591.1:1377500-1885000 GCA_029931535.1 Margaritifera margaritifera
AACTCTATGATAAGGTGCCTTCAGACCTTCTCTCAAAAAACTTCTGGAACAGTCCAAAATCTGCATGTAAGCTGCAATTCCACATCAAGAGATGTGATAGGTCAAGAGCTAAGTGCAAAGTAAAAATCATAACATTTCTAAAGCACTATGTGAAAATTTTGAAAAACTGGTGACATTGGAAAAATAACTAATTGACAACTCTGCTTCATTTACTTAATTTTACACTGATAAGCTATAATGGAGTAGAACTGTATTCATGATACTTTCCCGCTACAAAATGCATGTTGGGGTCCACAATGTACATCTGATCTGCCTGTATTAGTTGGTTTGTAATGGACATTGGCATGTCACTGGCCACAAGACCCAGTGGAATCTGGGTCTGGGGCTGAGCCACATTCTCTGAAAGTGCATAGTTATATACATTCTGCACAAACTCTCTCTCCTGGAGTCCAGATGCAGGTGGCAGACTTGTAAGTGTTGTTGATGATTGAACAACAGATGAAGATGGAATAACAGCTGGCTCTGAGACCTTTGATGTGAAATTTCGTTGATGATGATTTTGATCTTCTGGCTTGCTGACAATGAGTTCCATAGGTTGCTCCGACTCTTGTGACTTGCCTGAAGCCAAGTAAACTAAACGGCCATCTTTTGTTATGATGTCTCCAGGACTGTTATTCTTGTACTTCATCTTTGGAAAAAGAAGCACAAAAAATAATAGATAATTGCCACATAACAAGAGTGATAACTCCATGAAAAAAAGTTTTAGGTGGCAGCAAACTTAAGTGATAAATATATTGAATTCTTTCTTGTAATTCAAATATGTGAGAGAAAAAGAGTCACAGATGGATTGTACTAGGGCTGTAACTATTACCCAGATAACTGGTCATGGTTTGAATATTATTAACTGGATACAAAATTTGGTAACCAGAGACCCCCTCCCCTCCTAACACTTAGAATATTTAGTGAGCTGAGCAAATGTGTAAACAAATTTAAAATGCAATTAAAATGTCTCACTCCCTGCCTTCTCTTCAAAAACAAGCTTTAAACATGATTTGGAACATTGTAACATATCTATTCCAGATGCAGCCCAGTGCTATACATATACCATAATCTGCTATTCTAAGATATGATACAGAATAATATTAATATCATCTATACTCAAACTTTACGCAAATGCGTACATATATTGACACATTCACAAATACACAAACTCAGTTTTCTTTCTCTGACAGTTCAGCATTTTATGGTTTTGCATCTAAGTTATTTTAACACTAGCAATGCACAAATTCATCACTTAGTGTTTGAGTGATCCAGACAATCAGCCCGATTGTTCTGATTACTGCATGAAACAGCAGAGACATAATAATTAAAGATGAAATGTATACCTATAGCTCATGCTGAATCAAGCAAGGAATATCTTAGTGTCAGTAAGTGTAACATATAAATTTTACATGCTTTTAGAAACTGGAAACTTTGATTATTATGTAATTCTTTCCAGTTCATACTCTGTATGTGTGGGGTTTCCAAGTGTGATTAATTGCTTGCAGTTCAGTTAATGTATTACAGGTAACATGTAATAAGTTAAGGGACTGACCATTTAATTTGGGGGGGGGGGGCCTGAATTGTTCCTGAGAAAAAATGTCCACCCCCCAAATAGCTCGAACAAATATTCTTGTTCTGATTTGTAGACAAAAAAGAACTTATTATATCCATTATATTAGTTGAAAAAAATAATCTTATGGTATAAGAATTTTTTAAAATTCTAGTTTGAACAAAAATCCCAGGCCCTCTCCCTGAAAGTTAAATGGTAGCTCCCAAAGGAATTTACCAACTGTTTCAACCCCATATTGTACAAATGTCAAAAACTACTAAAAGATGAAACAAGTAAACAAACACATGGGGGAATGGATCCAGGGGCCAATGTCATTTGCCAGCTCCATGCATCAATGAGTCTTTTAATGCCAAGTAAGTGTAGTGTATGCTAGGAGGGTGGTATCTCAATAGTTGTATGTTATGACCTTGGGACCAAGTCCCTGAAGGGTAGGGACACACTGCAAGGCATAACACAGGGGTTCTAGTCTAATGTGTTGATGCTTGGGTTATTTATCTCACATGCAGTTCAAAGTCATCTCAGACCAACAACACAGGAGTCATTTTTGAAATTTATGTAAAATCCCCCCCCCCCCCCCCACCTCCAGCCCCTGGGAAAAGAAAAAAATGTCATAAGTGTCAGCACAATCTACGCTACTCATCCAAGTTTCATATGTCTAGCTTTAATAGTGTTGAAAAAATGTAAGGACATGTCTCAGAGATGAAGAGACTATCACAGAGACTGTATCACAAAATTCTCATGCTTCTTTGAAAGTGTGCAAGAAATGGCTTCATATGAACTTTATGCTCAAATAGCAAGGTTGGTTTCTTATTTCCCCTCTATACCATTTGGACAGACTGTTACCTTGAAACAGGTGCTAGGAAACATTAGTCAAGAGGCAATTATCATGTGAAACCTTGTAAAGAATGCATAGAGATCCATAACAAGAGTACCGTGAATGACACATAATATGCCCACCCTGTGTTTAATAGTCCTCAATGTAGATAAATTAAATTTGTGTGCGGAAACCACTTTTCTTCAGCTACAATGACCTTGACCTTTGACATTTTGATCCCAAAACTGATAGGATTCTTAATTGCCCTAAATGCAAGCTATCCGCAAAGTTTGGCAGAACTAATGTTATTGTGCAGAAACCATTTATCTCCTTTCTGTCACAGTGGCCTTGGCCTTGAACCTTCTGACTACAAAATTGATAGGGTTCTTTAGTACCGCAAGTGCAAGCCATCCATAAAGTTTGGAAAGCACAGATGACGGAGAACTGAAGCTATTGCGCAGAAACCATTTTTCTTCTTGCAGTCAGAGTGAACTTGACCTTTGATCTTTTTAACTTGAAATCGATAGGGTTCTTCCTTTCCCCAAAGTTTCATAACTCTAGATTGTGAAGAACTTGAGTTATTGTAAGGAAAACATTTTTCTATTTTTAGTTAGTCACCCTGATTTTGACACACAAAAAATCAATAGGGCTCTTCCTTACTTAAAGTGAAAGCTGCCCACAAAGTTTTGTAACTGTAGATCGTGGAGAACTTGAGTTATTGTGGTGAAACCATTTTTCTTCTTTTAGTCACAGTGATCGTGACCTTGGAGCTTTTTGACTCCAAAATCAATAGGGTTCTTCCTTACCTAAAGTTCAAACAACCTACAAAGTCTGGTAACTGTGGATGATGGACAACTTGTATTATTGTGTAGAAACCATTTTTCTTCTTTCAGCCACAGCGACTTTGACCTTTAAGCTATTCAGCCCAAATTGATAGGGTTCTTCTTTACCACAAGTGCAAGCCATCTACACAGTTTGGTAACTATTAATGGTGGACAACTAGAGTTATTCTGCAGAAACGAAATTGGCAACAGACAGACAGATGGACAGACATCATAACATAATAAGCTCCACCGCATGGTGGGCTTATAAAAAGATAAATAGTACAGTTACCCGAATATGAGTCAAAATTAACTGTGAACAGTATAGATCCTAGTCTGTCTGTATATTATGGGAGGGAAGATCTGAGTCTATACTGTTCTCATATTGGGTATAAGTTATACATGTTTCATACGGAGTCTATACTGTTCTCATATTGGGTATAAGTTATACATGTTTAAATACAGTATGATCACTGCAGGTAATTTCTGTCTTGGATGCTTATTAAATACATGATATGATGAGTGAAACATTTTCATACTATTGCAAATTAAGTTACTGCACACTCTGGATATATCAAGTACCTTCAGATGCACAGTGTGTTTGGTGACAACTTCCAGGTTGTGGACAGTTCTGATATGCTTATCCAGGTTTCCTTTAACCCCTGTCTTGTAGGCACAAATACTGCAGGCATATGGCTTGTAATCCTGAGTAAAAGTTAGGAAAACAAATCTGTAAGCAACTCAATAATCTATATTTGGAATGAATACATACAGCATCTATACTGTAAGCAACTCAATAATCTATATTTGGAATGAATACATACAGCATCTATATGTAATCTGTAAGCAACTCAATAATCTATATTTGGAATGAATACATACAGCATCTATATGTAAGCAACTCAATAATCTAAATTTGGAATGAATACATACAGCATATATATGTAATCTGTAAGCAACTCAATAATCTATATTTGGAATGAATACATACAAATCTGTAAGCAACTCAATAATCTATATTTGGAATGAATACATACAGCATCTAAATGTACACTGAAGCATACATTAAACATGTGACAAAAAAAGGCTATAACAAAACAGCAATTTATATCTAGTCAATTTTCTTCCAATAATATTTTGTTCTCATTACTATAAATCTGCCAATCATAATTGGCTACTTGCTTTATATAGCTTAACAGAAACTGGTTACAATATATATATATATATATGCCTTCAAGGCTTTTTAATTATTCTTTACATCCATTGATATGTACAGCAATTATTCGGACTGGACATTGTGAATAATTATTTCAATGAGAAAAATACATTTAAAATTTCAATGGTATAAAATAATATACTTAGCAAATCATTAACAGCCACATGCTAATCATTAACAGCCACATGCTAAATTAAACTATACTGAAACTGTAGCAACACCACAACCATCCTGCCTCTTGTGAAAAAATATAATTTTATAATTCCCTACATCACCCACTTAACCCTGACAACTCCCTCAATTCTCCCTGGATGATAACCCAAAAAGTATATCCTGAAATCCATTATGTCTTTCTGCTTTGACTGCATACATTTGATTTGGGGATTTGGGTGCAGGGGTGGGGGCTGGTGGGGTCAAAAGTAATACTCCTTTTGTGTATGGTTATCATGTGGTCAAGTAGAATACAAAGTTTGCAAAAATACAACTCAGCAGTTTAGGATGAGAAAAAGTTAACAGATAAACAGAACATATCATAGTATCCTCAACACTCAGGCATGGGGATAACCAATAAACAGCATATCACAGTATCCTCAACACTCATTCATGTAGATAACAGATAAACGGAGCATATCACAGTATCCTCAACACTTAGACATGGGGATAACAGATAAACAGAGCATTTTACAGTATCCTCAACAATCAGGCATGTGAATAAAAGACAAACAGAACATATCACAGTATTCTAAACACTTAGGCATCAGGATAACAGATAAACAGAGCATTTTACAGTATCCTCAACACTCATGCATGTGGATAACAGATAAACAGAGCATATCACAGTATCCTCAACACTCATGCATGTGGATAACAGATAAACAGAGCATATCACAGTATCCTCAACAATAAGGCATGTACATAACAGATAAACAGAGCAAAGCACAGTATCCTCAACACTCAGGCATGGGGATAACAGATAAACAGAGCTTATCACAGTATCCTCAACACTCAGGCATGGGAATAACAGATAAACAGCATATCACAGTATCCTCAACACTCAGGCATGGGGATAACAGATAAACAGAGCATATCTCAGTATCCTCAACATTTAGGCATGTCAATAACAGATAAACAGAGCATATCACAGTATCCTCAACGATCAGACATGGGGATAACAGATAAACAGCATATCACAGTATCCTCAATATTCAGGCATTAGGATAACAAGAAATTTATTAAAAATCATCATTATCTGTATGCCTGATGCTGACTGTTACTTGTTAGCACCATTCCCAATCCTGTTTACCTTGCACCATTCCTAACAAAGACCAGATTTCTAAGACCAATTATTTCATCCTAAACCCTCTATGAGGAGTTTCAAGGCAATTTGTATGTAATACTGTATTCAAGTGTGCATGAAGGCTCACACAAAGCATTTGTGAATTTGTGGGAGATAAGGGACTGACAATTAACTTTTCTGGGGGAGGCCCTGGATTTTTTTAAAACAAAATTTCTGGCCCCCTAATACCATAAAACAAATACTCTTGCTTTGATTTGTAGACAAAAAGAACTAATTATATGCATCATATTAGTTAAAAAAATATATCTTGAGGTAGAGGATAAATAATATCCTGGTTGGAAAGGAATTCCCAGGCTCTACCCACCCCAATCCCCTTGAAGATTAAGTGGTTGGCCCCTAACTAACCTTGTGAGTATGCATCAACCTTATGTGCTTCCTGAGACCAATCATGTCCACGCAAGCATAGGTACAGTTTTCATATGTACACTTACATGTCTTCTCTGAAACAGAAAGTAAAACTTATTAGTCCTTAATATTCTTAAAAATGTAATGTATAGGCAAAGTGTGTCTTGTTCCCTGCACTGCTCTTAATACACAGGTTGTAAATACAGTGTAACCTGCTTTAGTGGACAGCTCCATACAGCAGACACCTCTTCATTGCAAACACTTTTGGGGGTCCACACTGAAAACCCATCTATAAATGTCCTTTATATACAAGACACCTGTCTGACATGGATGGCAGACTGTTCTTTTGGTCAAGAAGTTGCGTATAACAGACATTGTGACTTTTAAAAAAATGTGTGTGCATTTGTCTCCATTGCAGATTGCCACAGCAATTATTGAATGTATACAGATTCGTGAAGCCCAGCTTGTTTTGACAGATAACTACTCTGTAGACAATGACCATTTTCCACTAGGTCTCATTACATCATAAATTTGCTAAGCACTGATTTCATGACTGATTGAAAAGAGTACAGTTAGGGTGATGGGCACCCTACTGATACACAAAATAACCACTCTGTATATCTTGTAACTTAAATGGTTCATAAATATGGGTGACTAGATAGGGTTCTAATTTAGTATAATTATAATAGTGTTCTCCAGAATGTTCTCTTAAGTTTTATGTGTATACGTGCATATTTATTATTTCATGCAATGTCATCTGTCCATGTTATGTATTATTTAAACAGCAGACAAATATATCGGGATTATTATTGGGGATTCCTGAAAGTTCCCCTTTTAGGCAAGTGTCTTTGATATAGAGGGGTAAAACACTATGTCTGTGCCACATATCGATACATATGATGAAACACAAACCAACCATATACATATATCAATACATGTAAAGAATACAGGGGCAAATGACAAAAATAATTATTCATGGCTACTGAAAAGTTAAAGTAACTTTAATAAGGTATGTATAATTTTATATTCATTCTCAACCTTTTGTGTCAATGTATGTATCAAAACAGCAAAATTATCTATGCATTGGTGAATTGTTTCACCCCCAATACTGACATGTCTTTATAGCAGTTTTCACTGTACTAGTACATGTAAATATGACAGTATCCATAGAATAATACTATGATTGTAATTAAGCTTTTCTTGTTATGACAATGTCACACTGGACAGTGAATTTTACAAGGATAAACAATCTTTGAAACCTTTAGTAAAGTTTGATAGACTAGTACATTCCTGTACTAGGTAATCATCCATATCTTTCTCCAGTTTATGTTCACAAATGTCATTTTTTGTAACTTCATATACTTAATTCAGCTTAAAAATGAAACCATAACCATACTGAGTAACTAAAACCTACAATATTCTTGGCATTCATGAAATCTTTTACAGCATCTAAAACTTTTTTAAAGTCTAAAGTTTCATGCACTAGTGCAAATTTGCAGGTCTGTATCTCTCTAGCCAAAGAATAAATTAAGGTCAGCTGCTTTTGTAAAATATACGCTTACTGCACAGCTCAAAAGGATGTGAATATTACATTGTAAAAATGACATGTTTTATGGACTATAATCGTATCTTATGAACTCTGGCAACAAATGTACATAAAATAACATGGTTACAATTTCTGTCTCTTATTAAATAATGAAAAAGATTTTGTTTTGTTTTTGTGTTTGAGGGTTTTAACAGCACTTTTAACACATTCTTGGCTATATCATACAAAGAAAATAAGAAATAAGTGCCTTTCCCAAAGACACTTTGAAGTCAGAAAACCCAGGCTGGCCTGAGTGGGTATTGAACCCATAACCCTTGAATTACAAGACTGACACTCTACCAACTGAGCTATCATGTCTCTCTAATGGAAAAGAAAAATTTTCACACAATTTTAAAAATTACAATAACAGTCCTGTGAAAGAAAATGATAAAGTCAATGAAAATTATACAAGACAAAAGGAAATATGTTGCAATTTATGACCTGCCACTAATCTGATGTGCAGATTTTCTGTTGTGGAAAATCACTGTGATCTCAATAATTGTATAATATGGAAAAAAATTCACTCATCAAGATACCTTTCTTTGTGTATTTGATATGATCTTCAACCTGATGAATTTTTAAATGCTCATTCAGTTACTATGTTTTGGACAATTAGTTACTTAGTACTCTTTAGTACTCTTCTGTGTGATTCAGGGTCCATGCTGGACTATATTTTTCTTTCCAGCCAGAATTGGGTGAAAATGGCAAAAACAGGGAAAAGTGAAAGCAGAAATGTCAAAATTTATAATGGCCAAAATAGTCATTTTAAACTTCTAATTTTGTATTTGTTCATGCCATAATTAAAATACTTATGAAATATTAGTAAAATATTGAAACTTTCCTTATCTTGCTTTACTACATTTCTTGTATAGCATAGTTGTTGTATAAAACAGCAAACCAGAAAAAAGGTTTTAGTAGAAAATTGGCAACTGTTTTATAGTAGAAGTTCTCTTTTCATACGTTAATAGGATTATTATTGGACAAACTGATTGATTTTATTATGAATGGACCTGCATGGATCCAGTGGATCATGATTTGCTTCCAATTCGGCAAAAAAAAAAAAAAAAAAAATTTTTTTTAAGAATCATGTGTGAATTTTTGGCCAGAATTCCATATACAGCAATGTCATTTCTGGCATTCATGATCATCATGTCAACACTAAAATTGACTACAGAACATAAAACTTCTTTCCTAACTTTTCACCTTCCACTCTGAAGGGAAAATTGACACAAAAGTTGACATTTTACATTGATTATTCATGGATTGTACTGACACAAAGGGGGGTGGGGGAATGGCATAAAATCAAGGAAAGTGAACCCCACTTTCTGGGCATGTTTATAGGCAAAATGACAGATTGGAAGGTGATTATTTCATCCGAATTGCCCCCTAGCATGGACCCTGGTAATGATCCTTACTTGGGCATAGATATTCACCTACGAGCAGCTCAAGAAAATGCAAACAAACCCATACATTTGTAAGTGAGTGTCAAATCATTGTATGGACAACATACTATAAAAAATTGATTTATCAATAAAATGTAATCAATTAACTTTTCTTGGGATGACTCTCTTTACAAATACTATTTCCAATAACCTAATTTTAAAAGCAAGCAGATCTTTCTTACCACCATGAAATTTTTTATGTCTTTTCAGTTCGCTTTTGGTGCTGCAACTCTTCTGGCAAACATCACAGGTAAATTGCTTTATCCCTGAAAAAGAATTGAATGTGAGATTAAATAAATTAAGAACCAAAGTCACAAAAGTATTTTGTAACACTTTAAAGTGAGTGGTCTGGACAAGTTTTTCTTGTGCATTTTTCTTTTTTGTTTACTTTATGAGAAAAGACTGTGAAAGTCAATCTAAATCAATCAAAAATATCATGATCAGACAAATAAAAAAAATCCTTTACAACTGCAGCCAAACCTTGTAATAAGTAGATAAACCAATGGTTGTTGTAATTTACCGCTTGCCTTAAAGTTGATAAAATGTACTGTACTAGGAAAGATACTGTGAATTCATTATCCTGATGCTTCAGCAGGGGATACTGTAATATCATCCATTTGTCCATAACTCTTATCTCCTCCTACACAGCTGGGTGGAATTACACCAAATACATGACTTCAAAACATGATAAAACCATAAGCTAGACAGAATTTTATTTTGGTTCATAACAGATGAAAAAGGTCCCAGTATCAGGCTGTTTTCACTGCAAAGATTTAACTTCAAGCAGGTTCATGGAAGTGAAATTTTATGATAACTGAGGAGTGTAACCTCACTAGGTCATGAAATTTATGGGTTGTAGTAAGTACAAAACTTGCAAAAAAATGGTACCTACAAAATTAGTAAACTTTCAGTACTTAATACTAAACTTGAGTGTAATCAGCAATTACATAACTCACCTCTACTTTCACAAGTCTCCAGTAGCCATTGTAAACATTATCAGGCAAAAAATAAATTCAGACTAAAGTAATCTTGGCCCCTTTTCTTTAAAAAATTATTTTTGCAATCTTTAATCTTTACATTAGAACTTGTATGCATTTTAAAATTTAAAATATGAACTTATAATTGGCACTATATAGCCAGTATTGTGCCGACATATTGTGAAACCACCTACCTACCATGGCAGGGCATAAATGACATAAAGAATAAAAAAAAGAACATTCTTTTCTATATATCAATGTAGAGGTACTATAATGACTTGATTTAAAAAAAAAATTTAATGTTGTTTTTGTACACATTTTTTTAAAAAACTATTCATACAAATTTGCTTGACAAGCTATTATCATTGTACATCCCTTGAAGTCAGGTTTTACTTGTTGAAAGTCACAGGCTTTGATTAACATTGGAGTGACAGCCAGTATTACAACATAGTTCATACATCAATAATTACCTTGATTGATGTCTACAGGTGAGACCTCACATGAAAATCATGCAGTCCAGTTATCGAATTGCAATATTCATTCACATGTACAATACGCAGTTAACCAGCTGATGGTAACATATCTCGATACACAATGTACAGTCATTATTCTGGAAAGTTTACTACTGAATAAACATATTTATTCCTACTTCCAAATGCACTGGTCAGAAAGGGCCTTCTGAGTAGGCTAGGATGTATATGGATCTACTATGGATGAATCAATCTGATCATAAACACAAATACTTAACTTGTGTTAGTAAAGAATAAAATATAGGTCACAGTGATCTTCTTTAGTTGTAAGAGTGTAGTAGTAAAAAGAGATGCACCCAATTATCAGGTCTCATGAATGGAACATAAACAACACCCAATAAATGAACTGTTAACACAAAATTTGAACAAAGTCACTGAAGCCTGAATGTCATGCAGACCTCTTTGGCAAAAAGAATGTAGAACTTATTAAGATGCATCCACTCACCAAGTTTCCTGATTCCAGGTAGGATAGTATGTATATAGCATGCCAGAAACCCATTTGGTCATGAACTAAATGCAAAATCTTACTCAAAACCAGCAACAGATGAAATATAGGTCACAATGACCTTCTTTTGTTGTAAGGTCGTGCTACTAATAGACATGCACACAATCACCAAATCTGATGATTCTGGCATAAACAGTGTCTGAAACTGAACCCAAGTCAGTGAAGCATGAAATACAGCTCAAAGTTTGATGATTCTAGCATAAATGGAGCTTGAGAAATAAACTTAAAACACGAAATTTTGCCAAAGTAAGCGAAGCATGAAACATAGGTCACAAAGACCTACATATATGATGAGGGTGAAACACTCATCAAGATACATTTCCTCACCAAGTTTCATGAATCTAGGTATAACAATATATAAACAAGGTACAAACAACTATTTGGTAATTGGCTAAATGCAAAAACTAAAACAATCTTAAATGCAGGTCACTGTGATATTATTTTGTGATAGGGGTGTGGTACCAATAGAGAAGCATACAATAATCTAGTTTGATGATTCAAGTGTGAACAGAGTTTGAGCAATAAACTTTAAACACAATTTAACCACAGTAAGTGACCATGAAATATAGGTCATAGTGATCTACTTCTGTGATGAGAGTATAGTACTCATCACGATGCATCCCTTCACAAAATTCATGAATGTAGGTATAACTATATATATAGGGTACCAAAACAAACCACATAGCTGAATGCCAAATCTGAACCTAAGTCAGTAAAATGTGAAATGTAGGTCACAGTGACCCGCTTTTGTGGTAAGGGTGTGGTACTAATGGTAGATACATATAATCATCTGTTTTGATGAATACATCATGAACAGAGCTTGAGAAATAAACTAATACCACAAAATTTAACGCAAGTCAGTGATGCATGAAATATAGGTCACAGTTGCCTACATTTATGATGAGGGTGTAGTGCTTATCAAGATACATTCCCTCACCACGTTTCATGATTCCAGGTATAACAGTATTTATATAGCGTGCAAAAAACCTGAGCTAACCACAAAAACTTAACCAAGAATGTACAAAACTGTACAAAGTTAAGCCTCTCATAGCCCTATTAAACTCTCTTCAAAATGTTGACTAGGACCTAGGAAGAAAGAATGGTTGACATTCATTGAGGGTGTACATATGTAGATGCTTTCATCTTTGCAGTAACCGACACCAGGGGGTGTACAATAGGTTACCTCTACTTCGTACAGGAGCGATAAAAAAGAAAATAAATACAGAATATCATTAATAAATCAATCTAGTTTCCATTTATCAGATATTCTTGAAATTAAACAATATGTCGCATATCATTAGAACTTTATTCATTTGTTTGCCAGTCAATTAATCTGATATTTCCAACAGAAACTGTGTGTATTGGTTTAACAATACTAGACCATAATTGTTGAAAGACCTTGGTGTGCATTCTTGTGCCTCTCTAGATCCTGATTACTCTTAGTCTGGTATGCACACATCTCACAGGTGTACCTGCAAAGATTTACACGTGTAAATAAAATTTAGCAAAAATCACACTGCAGTGAAAATTTAAACAAGAGGCCCATTTGGACCTGATATGGCTTACCTCAGTATGACATATGTCGGATTGTGAGTACCAATTCACACATGTATTTGAACTCCAGAGGGGAAAGAAAAGCTTAGAGCATACAATGTCTGTTAATGTTGGTGTCATTTATTTTCTTTCCAAGACCGTATATATAGGATCACTTTTTGCCATACAAAAGGACAAGACATTTATACAGTCAGTATTGTCCCCTGAATCCCTCCCAGCACCCCCTCCCCCAATACTTAGAAACTAGTCTTAACTCTATCCTTAAAGTATATACACTTAACTGGCAATACAACGGAAGTTAATATGTGCAGACAGCATGGACTCCTGGGTCTGTCATTACCCTCCCTTGTGCTCTGCTCCTGTTATCATATTGGACACCACTCAGATCAGGACCCAAGACAGCTGAGATAGCTCAGTGGTAAAGGCATTGAATGGTAAAGGCATTGAATACATGACCAGAAGGTTGCAGGTTTGAGTCCTACCATCTGATTAGCCTGGATAGACTTCTGAATTTCTCTGGATGTATTTTTTAAGATCATGGATTTCTTTGCTCTTAGCAATTAAACATGACACCAATACAAAAAACAGAAAAACCATAAAAGACTTCTTTTGAAAGCCCTTTATGACAGGATGCTTACTGTTAAATCTGGTCAAATTCTGTTGATAAGTTATTAAGAAGACATTTTCAGGTCATTCTATGTTTAGCAATGGTGGCCATATTTGATGGTGGATTGGCATCATTTAAACAGATTTGAAGGAGCTCAATGCCAGGATGCTTTCTATCAAATTTGGTAAAGTTCTGCTAAGTGGTTTTTGAGAAGCCATTTAAATGTTTTTCTATTTTTAGTAACTGTGGCCAAATTTGATGGAGGATTAGCATCATTTGAACAAATTTGAAAGACATTCATGCCAGGATGCTTCCTGTCAAATTTGGTCAAATTCTGTTCTGCAGCTTTTGGGAATAAGTTGTTTATAGGATTTGATAGTTTTAGTAATGGTGGTCATATTTGATAGTGGATCAGCATATTTGAACAAATCTGAAAGAACTTCATGGCTGAATACTTTCTATCAAAACTCTTTTTCATTTTGTAAATAAATGATTTTCCAAAAGTGTATGAAATATTCTTCAGTGTCTGTGTATGCAAATACATCACACCATATTAGTGACAAAGATATTAGCATTGCTGAGAGCAAACCAAATGAACATTTACAATGTGATCTGAAATAGATGTATGACAATAAACTTATCTTAAATTTACTGACAACCCAGTTAATCCTAATCTGCTCTGCAGAATGAGCAGCTAAATGCAGAGAATTGTACTTATAAGTAAATGGTAGAAAAACGGGAACTGTTAAATGTGCCAAACTGTTAGGTATTCTTATTTATAATACTTTATCCTGGTCCAACCACTTTGAAACATTCTTCATAAAAGTATCAAAGAAAATAGGAATTATAAAAAGGGTTGGAGGTTTTATGTCGGATCAGTTGATCCTTAAAGTGTACAATACAGTTGTTTTCCACATTTTATCTACTGCTGTATTGTGTGGGGAGAAACCCATAATTCTTCTTACAAGCCGAGACTGTACAACTTACGAAAAAGTGCAGCCATAGTAATTTAAAATGTAAAAGATATTTTAAAATCAATATCATCTGTTTTCAACACCCTTAGATGGATGCCAATTAAGGATTACATTATTTTAAGAAAAGCTGTTCTTACTTTCAAGTTTTTAAACAGTTTAGTGTTAGAGTATCTCAATGCTTTTAAGACTGCAAGGAACTCTAGCATAAGGTATATACACTTGAGTGAAAACAATGATTTATATATACCATAAGCTCGAAGAATGTATTTTAAAAAGTCTTTTGCTTCTGATGGTAGAGTTTTGTGGAACAGTTTGCAGCGTGCTATTAATTAAGCACCTAATGTTTCAGCTTTTAAGAAATTATACGTCTGCAAATATTTTAATGAGCAATCCTGATTTCATGACCACATAACCTTTGTACATGGTAGTTGTGATATATCTATGTGATAACAGTATGTTTACCTTGCATACTTTGTATTCTGTTATGCAGTAGATGTTAACCATGCATATTCTTTACTAATTACATGTATATTTGTATTTAATTGCATTTTTGTTCAATTTCCATCTCTGCCCTTGAGGTTTGGGAGTTTTACTTCTTAAGTATATTGGAAAGTAGTCACCACTACATAAGTCATAACCAACATCCCAAGAGAAGTCAAGTAAAAAATAAAATGTATTGCTGATGGTGTTATCAAAGGATGAGTAGCATCGTGTGGCAGGATGCAGGTACAGTACAGCTCACGTGATTTTTCGGAACCCCACGCATCGCAGTGGGGGTGGAGAGTGAGTGGAGAGGATTAAGAAAAACCCCTCCACCATCACTCCACGCATCCTGATGGAGTTGTCGAGGAGAATATCCCTGCACACCACGCTTTCTCGCGGAGTCTCATCCGATCACCACCGCGGAGCGGACGTGGTCTCGATAATATGGGCGTGGTTTACTGTTTATCACACATGCAAGCAGAGGTTGAGAGAGAGACGAGAGGTGGTGGTGGTGGGGGCACTGATTTATCTACATCGTTATCCCTCTGGGGAGCAATTTGCTAACTTTTTGATACTGAAAAAAACGTAGTAATTCAGTTAATTATAAATATTTCCTTGTTCTAACAAAGATAATATATGATACATAGTGCCAAATCATATTTTAGATGATGATAACATAATGACAATGCCTCACAAACTGTATTAATACTACATTTTGCGCAATGAATCTATTTTTTTTCTCTTTAATACTGTGTTATCGGAATCTAAACATGCATTCATATCCTTATTTCTTTTTCAGTAAACTCAATACAAAATTTTAATGATCATATGAAAGTCAGTGATATTGTACTACCTGCAATGAAAAGAACGATAAACATCGAACAAATTAATAACAAAGATGCAGTCATACCTGACTGAAGTGAAACAAAATCGCTCAAGTTCCGATGGTTACTCCATGCATGAGTACTCATTCACATATTGTACGATTTTTTCTGACATCCAATCGCTTAAATAAAGCATTATTAAGATTTCACATCGTTATTTTATTTTAAACTGTACTAATTTGCATTAATTACCAAAGTAGCGGGTTTTTTTAAAAATCACAAATGGCCGCAAAAGATCATCCTAGATACATGTAGTTGACACGTGCAAGTAACCTAGCACAAGAAAAGCCATCAGCACTGCTGATATTGACGTGTTAATTTCATGTGCTAACTGTAAACCTAAAAGTACAACAGCAGCGCTTCTGTGGGTTTGTTTTCTTTGCCATTGATTTGACAAACTTCTGCATCAGATGAAATTAATGTTTAACTTTTTCTTTTCTGTTCGTTTTCCTATTGCATAATACAGAAAAATAAGATGAATAATTTTAGATCATTAACTCTTCTTAGTAAAGTTCCCCTCCCTCTCTCTCTCTCTCTCTCTCTGTCATAAAATATGGAATCCAAAGCACTAATGCGCAAGTCTTTGTAATCTATTACTATTAAAAACCGTTTTTTTTGGGGGGGGGGGGGTTGTACATGCTTCAGTAAGAGTTTAAGTATTCAATGATTGGCTAGCTTTCTTCAATTAGCGGCCGCCTCATTCACACTAAGCCAAAAAGATGTTCCTGCCATTAAAGTTTTTCGTGATTCTGCTTATGTTTTGAAGAGTTTTTCACTAATGCGAGTTTTAAAAAAAATGCTAAAATGCTTATTAATGTTTAACCAAAATTTTTCTTTTTCGCTGCTTGACATGTCGACATTTTTAGTCAGTCGCCAGAATTAAAATATTAAAATCTGACTGATTATAAATCTCAACGTACACAAACTGAAATCTGGAAACGTTCAGTAGTGGTAAAAAAGTAATAACGTGCTAGACATTATAGCGTTATGGAGCAAAAGAGAAAGAAATTTTCCCACCACTGCACAGGAACTCCCGAGCACGTGCTCTAAAGTCGTGTGTGTGTTCATGGGCATCCACAGGAATTTTCGGGGGGGGGGGGGGGGGGGGGGGGGGGGGGGGGGGGGGGGGGGGGGGGGGGCGCTGAAGTAAAAGGGATATATTTATTACTTTTTTTAAATCAGGGCGGGACGAGGCACAGAAACACGCTCAATAACCAAAGGCTCTAACAGTCACAAACAGGAAACTGCATTCTTTAATATCTGCGTAAAAATAATTAAAAGAGTATATTTTATTTTTATATTTTCGCCGTAGAAAAATGAGCAAATAATAGGATACACGTGAAGACAATACATCCATGCAAAATGCTCTAAACTTGTTGGAAATTAAAATCTCAGAACATCTCAGATTTTAGAATTTTCCATTTTATTTTTCATTTCGGTAATAAGCCGAGTTCAGATTAATTACTAACAATTATCAACTTCCGTTGTTAATGACTGGACCAGACCATAATTGCGGCTGTAAAGTACAACGCGCCTTAAGTCAGATGGCTTTGTGTGATAAAAACACTGTTCCCAAGCTGAAACTTACATCATCCTTTGATGCAAACCCTTGTTAATATTTTACAACAGTGTTCACAATGGTCACTGCCTTGATTTCTGTAGAACATCCGCTGAAGTCAAGTCTTTATTAGGGAGAGACAATTGAATTTTCCAAGGGGGGGGGGGTAAATGCATGAAAACAATTGTCTTTCTCTGATTTTTGTAGTAGATGTTAATCCGTTCCATATTTCACTTAAAATAAATAAATATTGTGATTAAAGAACAAAAAATATCCCGGTCGAAAAAAACAAAACAACATATAAACCCCATATATTAAATGGTCAGTCCCTTACAGTACACATGGAGTCATAATATTCAGCCTCGTCACTCTGCTGTTACTGCTTAAAGACTAAGGACGCGGTTTGCATTTCAGTGTAAATTCAGTGTTTTAGGTTTGTTGTTGTTGTTGGGGGGGGGGTAAGCAGAAGCGGATGTCAATTTGGATTGTAACTGTCAGAGAATTACTTTCCTTTGGAACAAAATGATAAATTTATTCTGCTTCAGAAGCTCAGCAATGTGTGCTTCTCATCAAGTCAGTGCATAAGTTTGTTCATATTTCTTTGAAATAAATTAAAATCATAAACTTATTGCAAAAGAAGTCGATCAACCTTTTATAAACAGTAATGTGTACTGAATATACAAGCCTTCTGAAATAATTTTTTTATTGTCCAAATATGATCGAAATAAAGACGACTGATTCTTCAAATGGTATCCGGTTGTAAATCACTCTTGACGTCTCCGTCTTTCCATAGGTGGTCTTCATTCATTGGCCGTTCAGATGTCAATCAGTAATGTTGACTAGCCCCTCCACGGTGGAGTTTACATTGGCGTGCTTGCCGAAACGCGGTGGTGATTTGTAGGTATTTATGCCAATTTATGCCTCCACCGCGGAGTGCTATCGCGGAGCTAGAGTGGAGGGGATTAAGTACCACACCACGATGCGTGGGGTTCCGAAAAATCACGTGAGCTGTACTGTAGGCATATGACTTGTCAAAAAAGCAAAGATTGTGCTTTGAAGCAAGGTCTTCTATTTTCTTCTCTCTCTCATTGATATTTTTACAGCCCCAAAATGTATAGTGGCTGTTAAAGTTGCCAAGAAAAACAGAAGGTGTTGATAACTGTTCAATAAGATGACCAAGATCAGATTGATTGATTGGAGTGCTTGGAGGGAGATATAAGAAGCAAACTGAAAGAATTTGGTGTATGGACACATGAATGGATATAGCCTGTAAAGTTGTATTTACCCAGTAGATTAATTTGGGTGTGAGGACTTTTGTTGTTTATGATTATGGACACTCCTCCAGCAGTTTTATCAGTATTTCTTGAAAAGATGCTGTATGTTGCAAAGTTTTTTAAGATTAGTTCTATTGTTTTCTTTCAAAAAGGTCTACTGAAGGCAGACAGCTATTGGAACATGTCCTTTAAGTAGAAGACTAATTTCATCAATATTTGCCTTTAAACCTCAGCAATTCCATTGTATTATGGTGTCGAACAAATTTATGAAAGTGGTGGAAGTACAGGGCTTCTGGGAGGTTTCCCTGGTCTAGTGGTGTCAGTTATATTTATGAATGTGATGCGAGTACAGGGCTTCTGGGAGCTTTCCCTGGTAAAGTATCAGGACAATTTCCATTGTCCATGCTCTCTAGACTTCCACTGTCCATACTCTCGAGACTGCCATTGTCCATACTCTCTAGACTTCCATTGTCCATACTTTCTAGACTTCCACTGTCCATACTCTCTAGACTTCCATTGTCCATACTCTCTAGACTTCCATTGTCCATACTCTCTAGACTTCCATTGTCCATACTCTCTAGACTTCTATTGTCCATACTCTCTAGACTTCCATTGTCCATACTCTCTAGACTTCCAAATTTATTAAAGAGTTTGATAGGATTGACAGATCCTTTTGGGAATTTTAGCAGATTATTTAATCCTCTCTTTATTTTGTTTTGAGCATGCACTTCCACTGGCATCAGTGGTTTCCTGCTTTTTTGGTGGGTTGGATCTAACCGGTTTCTCAGTAGTAAAGTTCGGGATCTTATGTGAAACAATGATTCTTTGACCACTGGGGCCAGCGGTTTGCTGCTCTTTTCACAGGCTGTATTTAGGTTGGGTTTTTTTGTTTGTACCATTATTACACTGTCACAATGAGTATTTGAGTTACCTACTTCGCTCTCATCTCAGTTTGTGTGGCTGCTAGCAAGTTTTTTTTTGGTAATGGCAAGACTGTGAATTTGCTTTGATCTTATGGCCATGTAATGTCTGTCTGCATACAGACAGTATTTGTGGAAGGTTTCTTTCCCATGTGTGCTGTGCTGGTACAGGATTTGCCATCTGTATTAAGTGGATCTGTGACTTCCATAAATTTCCTGGTCTCAGGAAAGCTGATGCCTTTCTCCTGTTTCATGCATTGGATCTCCCCTAGTTTCCACCTAGGGCAGTCTCTAGAATACAAGATATTTTCTGCCAGGCAATTTGCAAAAGAGATCTCAAAACTGGATGAACCATTGTGACCCTCCAGTTTTCTTTTGCAGCTATCTTTGTGCTGGTCATATTTCTGGCAATTGAAACACCACAAAGGATTAGAAATGAAAGGGTCAACAGGGATGTTCAAGAACCCAGCTTTGATCAATTCAGGCAAAGTAGTGAAGTCAAACATTAGGATATAAGTGTTTGTGGAAATCAACTTGCCATTACGTCCAATGTTGATTTATTTCACTTGTGAGATGTTCTGAGAGCTGAGATTTCGAGCATCTCAGCCTCAATGCAGCCATCTAAATCTCCAGATCAAACAACACCTCTTGATGAGCTGAAAGATTTGTTCTGAAATATCTTTATGGGTATCTCCACAAACCGCTTTGAGCAAAGTTGATTGCGAGAGTGAGCTTTGCAGCTACACTCTACAAGTAGTTGGCCCGAACCGAAATTATTTTGTACAATTCTTGGTTCTCCAACCAAGCCCTGAAGAGCTTTGGCTATCACAAAATGTGATAGCTTGGTTAGTTTTTGGTTCTTATCAATGAATCCAATGATGAGAAATCTTGACCAATTTTCCTGAAAACAATGAGTTTCCTCATTCGAGATGCTGGTTGAATTATTCCTGGTCATTTTGAGACAAGGTCTTACACTACTGGTTGAAGATTTGGTTGGTTTTCCCATAATGTAATACATGTATTATTATTTTGTCATTTGTGCTCCCCACCCATTGCTGAGCCCTTCAAGGGGACATAGATTTATGCTCATTTATTGTGTTTGTCGTGTCAGGGCTATACTTTAGTAAAGAAGAAACTTTATTCAATTGACCCTTGCCACTGCCCTTCTGACCATCCATCTAGCTGAAGTTGAGGCCAAAAGTCTTTAACATAGCCCCTGAAGCATGGCATGACTAGCCGATTGTTCAGACTGAGTCCTTCGGACCATCCGTCTAGCTGAAGTTGAGGCCAAAAGTCTTTAACATAGCCCCTGAAGCATGGCATGACTAGCCGATTGTTCAGACTGGGTCCTTCAGACCATCCGTCTAGCTGAAGTTGAGGCCAAAAGTCTTTAACATAGCCCCTGAAGCATGGCATGACTAGCCGATTGTTCAGACTGGGTCCTTCGGACCATCCGTCTAGCTGAAGTTGAGGCCAAAAGTCTTTAACATAGCCCCTGAAGCATGGCATGACTAGCCGATTGTTCAGACTGGGTCCTTCGGACCATCCGTCTAGCTGAAGTTGAGGCCAAAGTAGTGTTTTGCATCAGAGTGGCAACCATCAGCTTCTCTTCTAATCAACTACTAGGATCCTCTCCTCCAATGACAAGGGATGCAATCCACAGCAAAAAGATTGCCTCCACTCAGTCGTCTCTTATGACACACAGGAAGGAAGCTTAAGGTAGACAAAATTCTATTGGAATTCAGTGTGCAGAGTTGTAATAAGCTCAACCAATAAGATACAAGATTACCACATTACTGTGATCCTGCTCATAATCAAACTCATCCAACATCTTGATAATGTAACTATTGAACAACTTTGACCAAAATCTGATCTGAAAATTTTTGCTAGATTGTTGACAAAATCAGACAATCAGATACAAGGTCACATCATTTATATGCATCAATTTCACTTATAACCATACTTAAACAAAATCATAATGACATACACCTATTTATGAAGTTTCATTAAAAAAATCCTATCAAAAATACAATCTTTAGAGTGGTAAACAAAATCTCCATTTCAGATGCAATATCCCCTCATAAATATACACAGGTTTCACTCATAAATATGCACAGGTCTCACTCATAAATATACACAGGTCTCACTCATAAATATGCACAGGTCTCACTCATAAATATTCACAGGTCTCACTCATAAATATACACAGGTCTCACTCATAAATATACACAGGTCTCACTCATAAATATACACAGGTCTCACTCATAAATATGCACATTTCTCACTCATAAATATGCACAGGTCTCACTCAAAGATCTTGATGACATTGGCCTTATTACCAAGTCTGATTAAAACTGGGTTAAAAATACAGACTCTCAAGGATAAGAAGGTCAGTCAATCACATGCAAAATCACCACAATAATATGCATAGATCTTGCTCATAATAAAGAAATATTATCCATCTCACTGCAGGGCTGAGTGAATCCCATAACCCGATGTCCCGGACTATTCATTTTTGAAGTCGGGCAAGTAAAATTTTCCAAGTCGCTAGTGCAGGACAAGTGCTTTTCTCCTATTTTAAAAAAGTTGGGCAAGTCCTTATATTTGTGCTTTAACACTATATCAGCCTTTATTTGGTCATTCATGCCCTCAGGGTGTACTGAATATTTGATTCTACCCCTCTAGATGTATATATTTACATCCTGTATAATACCTACAGGTGGTCAGTGATAACTCTCGCATATGCGCATGTTCTGACTGCATATGGGGCTAAGCGACCAAATTATCGGCAAATCAAAATACATCAAACAAAACAAAGCCGGAATGGGTAATTAGCAGTGTTTTAAGTGGCTTTGCTGCATTGTGTTTGCTCCAACCAGATCCTCAAGAGTGGCTCACTCTGATTTTAATCCAGCGAGTCAGTGTAATTAAATTAATGAAAGGTACTTTACTGACATCAGTGTTGGTACCTTTATGAACTGATTAAATGACAGTAATGATTCTTTAATTTTTAATTAATTATACAGAGGATTAACTTCAATGTGCGATATTGCATTTGAAGCGAAACAATTAACCTAATTAATGAGCTGTCTCTGTTCGTATTTAAAAGAGAAAATGTATGTTATGATCACTTTAGAAGTAGTTGTCAAGCAAGCTGATATTTACTCTGTGGATAAAATGAGGTTGCTAAATTATTTTTGCAAGGAAGGTAATAAGGACAATTCGGAGAAGGAAAATTTGTGTGAAAGTGGAGGGATACAATGTAAGACTGCTACTGAGTTTGAGAATTCCTTAAACCAAGAAAATTTACAAATTCTAATGAACATTTCAGCAAATGGACCAGAGCTTGAGGACTTTAACCCAGACACAGCTATCAACTGCTGTCTTAGTGCTGGTGAAGGTGGCAGACATGTACATGGACATTTTTTCAAATCCAGCAGCTAAAACATATGTACCTGAAGTAGCTAAATGTATATCAACCAATGTTTTTGAAAAATTAAATTCTTTTCAAAAAATAATTATGTTGTATATTATTTCGTTTGTTCTTGCTATGGATTAAGTGCATACATATAATCAAATCTTGGCAAGTGATTACCATTTTGGGACAAGTGAAAAGTAAGGTGGGACAAGTGAAAAGTAAGGTGGGACAAGTGAATTTTATGTCCTGGACAAGTGGATGAATTTTATGTCCTGGACAAGTGGATGAAAAAACAATTTGCTCAGCCCTGCACTGATATAAGCCTATTTACCAAGTCTGATAAAAATATGATCAGAAATTGAGTTGCTAAAGTGCTGATAAGCTCAACCAATCAGAAGCAAAAGAACCTCATTAATATGCATGAATCTTGCTCATAATTGTACTCATCCAAGATCTTAATGACTTAAGCCTACTGACCAAGTCTGATCAAAGTTTGATCAGGAATACAGTCTCTAGAACTGTAACTAGCCCAGCAAATTACATGCAAGATCACCTCAAACCTGGACCCCTACACATTATTAAATTCATGTGAAATCTTGATCATATAAAACTGTATTTGAAACCTGATGAAAATCAGATCAAAAATAGGCCTTTAAAAGCGGTAACAAGCTCAGCCTATGAGATGCAAGATTACATCATTAGTATGCGTGGATCTTGCACATTATTGAACCCATCCAAGATCTTGATCATATAAAACCATATTTCAAGTTTGATCAAAGTCGAATCAGAAATATAGCTTCCAGAGTGGCAACAAGCTCAGCCAACCACCTCATTAAAATGTGTGGATCTTGTTCATTATCGAACTTATCTGAGATTTTGATGATATAAGCATATAATCCAAGTTTAATCAAATTTGCATCCGAAATACAGCCTCCAGAGTGGTAACAAGCTCAGTCAATCTGATGCAAGATCATCTTATAAGTATGTGTGGACCTTACTCATTATTGAACTTGTCTGAGATTTTGATGATATAAACCAATATTCCATGTTTGATTGAAATCGGATCAGAAATATGGACTCCAGGGTGGTAACAAGCAATTGTTGATAGGAGGATGACGCATGACAGACAATGCATGATGGATGCAGGGCCATACTACAGGGTCTTTTGCCTTATGGCCAGGTAAACTAAAAACCATAGACTAATGTTGTTTTTGTTATACTTTTTAAAAAAAATGATTGTTCTTAAAATCTCCCTCAGAAGCTATTGTCATTGTCCACCCCTGGAAGCCAGATTTTATTGGGTGAAAGTGACTGGTTTTGAGTAACAATGGAGTACCAGTCAGTAGTACAAATAACACTGGAGAACCAGTCAGTAGTACAAGTAACACTGGAGTACCAGTCAGTAGTACAAGTAACACTGGAGTACCAGTCAGTAGTACAAGTAACACTGGAGTACCAGTCAGTAGTACAAGTAACACTGGAGTACCAGTCAGTAGTACAAGTAACACTGGAGTACCAGTCAGTGGTACAAGCATAGTTCACGCATCAATAATTACCTTGATTAGCCACTACATATGAAGCCTAACATAAAAAGTACACAGCATGCAGTCCACTCAGCTAATTCCTAAAGTCATTCACATAAACAATGCACAACTAACGTGTTGAGGGTAACCTATCACAATATACAATGTATAATCATTAATATATAAAGTTTACCAATGAATAAACATATTTATTCCTAATTCACACTGCATTAGTAAGAAAGGGTCTTCTTAGTAGGCTAGGATCTATATATATATCATGTAAGAATCTATGTGGTCATAAACACAAATACTTAACCCATTTTAGTCAAGCATAAAATGTAGGTCACAGTGATCTTCTTTGGTTGTAAGAATGTAGCACTAACAAAGATGCATCCAAATTATCAAACTTCATGATTTGAACATAAACAGCACCCAATACATAGACTTTAAAAACAAATTTACCGCAAAGTTTGTGAATCACTAAATATAGGTCACAGAGACCTCTTTTTGCAATAAGGATGTAGAACTAATCAAGATGCATCCTCTCACTAAGTTTCATGTTTTAGGTAAGATAGTATGCATATAGTGTGCCAAAAACTTGTGTGGTCACTGGCTCAACACAAAAACTTAACCAAAGCCAATAAAACAGAAAATATAGGTCACCTGCAGCTTCTTTCATTGTAAAGGTGTGGTAGTAACAGAGCTGCATATCATCATCAATTTCATAACTCTAGCATTAACAGTGTGTGAGAAATGAACATCAAACAAAAAATGTAACCCATGTCAGTAAACCTACAACTTAAATGAAGTAGTGTCCATCAAGATGCATCCCCTCACCACGCTTCATGATACTGGATAGGATAGTATATACACAGCATGCAAAAAACATATGCAATCAGGAGTTAATTACAAAACTTAACCTAAGCCAGCAAAATATGCAATGTAGGTTACAGTGACTTTTTGTGCAAGTGGAGTACTAAGAGAGATTGATACAATCATCTAGTTTAATGTTCAAGCATGAACAGTAAAACACTAAATTTAGGCAAAGTCAATGAAGCATGAAATGAGTGTCACAGTGATTTACTTTAAGATGAGCGTGTTGTACTCACCAAGATGTATCCTCTCTTCAAGTTTTATGATTCCAGATATAACAGTGTTATATAGGAGGTAAAGTGTGATATGAGCTAAATGCAAAACTTAATGTAAGACAGTAAAATAAGAAAAGTAGGTCACAATCACCTTTTGTTGTAAGGGTGTGGTACTAATAAAGATGCATACAATCATCTAGTTTGATGATTCTGGAAAAATAGAACATGAGACAGAACCCAAGTCAGTGAAGCATGAAATATAGGTCACAGTGACCTACTTTTGTTATGATGTTTTAGTACTCATCAAGATGCATCCCCTCACCAAGTTTCATGATTATAGCTATAACAGTATGTATACAGGGTGCTAAATGCAAAAACTTAATGGCCACCATGACCATCTTTTGTTGTAAGAGTGTGGTACTAATAGAGATGCATACAATCATCTAGTTTGATGATTCTAGCATCAACAGAGCTTGCAAAACAAACTTAAAATACAAAATTTTACAAAAGTCAGTAAGGCATGAAATATGGGTCACAGTGACCAAATTTTTTTATGGGGATATAAAACTCAACAAGATGCATCCACTCACAAAGTTTCTTGAATCCAGGTATAACAGTATTTGTACAGGGTGCAAAAATGTCTATGTGGTCATGAGCTAAATGCAAAAACTTAAAATAAGCCAGTAAAATATGAGATGTAAGTCACAGTGACCTTCTTGCGTTATATGGGTGTGGTACAAATAGAGATGCATACAATCATCTAGTTTGATGATTCTAGCATAAACAGATCTTGAAAAATAAAGCAAAATTTAACCAAAGTCAGTGAAGCATGAAATATGGGTCACAGTGACCGTGTAGTATATGCTAAGATGCATCCTCTCATTAAGTTTCAAGATTCCAGGTATAACAGTGTTTATACAGCATGTGAGAAACCTGAACCAATTGCAAAAAACAAGCAAAGATATACAACCAAGGTTAGCTTCCTTGGTCCCCTCCCTAGTGGGTAGGTGCAATGAAACCCACTCCAAATTGTTGCCTAGGTCCTAGGAAGAAAGAATGTTTGAGATTCATTGAGGGTGTGCATATGCATAAACTGAGTTCAACCCATAGGTACTGACCCTGAAAAAAGTAATGTTACCAAATCCACGTTTTGTTGGATTTCACCTGCATTCAAAAAGCATTATATACATGTATGCCGTTCATCTATCACCTTGTCCTTTTTCCATTTATGGTCTTACAAATACAATAAGATTTATCATTTTCAAACAAATGGAAATGCATTTAGCAAAGTTGGGTTTTCCATTTTTGATGGTGTTAAAGGGAGAGAACTATTACTTTTGTATTTTGTCTTATTAACTCATTACCACATACAAGTGCATCAAGACTTCCCGCCCTCATTTCAATGCAAGTGCATTTAGATACTTTTACTGCATTTTAATGTAAGCATGTTTGGACACCCCTGCCAAATCTCCATATAATCACTTCCAAAAGAAAAGAAACAATAAGCATTAAATATTGAATCTGAAAGTTTTAAATATGCATATATCAAAGTGTATTTTTCCCAGCCAGCTGTATTGGGATAAAGTCAGCTGATGGCATGCTGTGCTATTGACAGCACACTGTACAATGTAGCACAAGATACATATACTGAGCTGCAGTTTAGTTTTAGGTGCTATGAGGGAAAAGGTTAAAAGTGTTGTTTAATGAAACTGAAAATGCATAAAATGCAAAAGACAGAATTAAATTTATTTTAAATTAAAGGCAATGAATGTAAAAATATAGTTGTAGAGTATTTGTCTGCAAATTTTATTTTCTTATTTCATTTTGTTCAAATAACAATTGTTCAGTTTCAACCACTAGTGGTGATGCCATCACATCAAAGGTGGTTGTTTTGTATGTCTGTCTTGACAAGAACAATAGCACGACTTGTAAGAGGTGAAAAGTTGTCTGTCAGTATAAAGAATCTGATCCTGGATAATCATGTGAAAGGGCTTTTAACCATGAAAATTTAATGGCAGCTTGAAAATAAATGTTTCCTTTCAAAATCCTTTCATCAAATGCATTAACTTTTCATTCCATTTTCATTTATTATTCATCATTCTGCATACTGCGTTTAGCATTTACACTATGTTTTCTTAAAAATGCATTTGTCATTTTGTTTGCATTCATTCTGCATTTCATTTGGGTTTGTTCTCAATTCCATTTGCATCCATTCTGCATTCCATTTTTTGTTTCAATGGTAAAATGACCTGTTTCTGGGTCTGTAAAAACAAATCACTGAACCATGAAGTATAGGTCAGTGACCTAGTTTTCACTGACAGCTGTAGTACTCCCCATGACACAATTAAATACAAAGTTACGTGAATCCATGGGCAATAGTGAATGAGACAAGAGCCCTAAGTGCAACAGATATCACTCACCTGGCTTATACAACTCAACAGTTTACCATTTCACTAATCCCACTTCTGTACTACTGTAAAAACACAACCCATGTAAACTATATCCCAACCTTTGTATTATGTTGATTTTACCTAATTTATTGCCTGTTAAAAAATCTTTCCAAAGATAGAGGCATAATTAATATGCATATTTTCTTGCTCATAATCAAAGTCATTCAAGAGCTTCAAAAGTTAAATTTATAGATGAAGCTTTAATTTGTGGTCTACTAAGTCACAGGGCTTTCACATGAATTGAAATTATAACTCACAGGTTGTTTTATTTAGGCTATGTGTTTCTTTACTCCTAGTAATTAAATCTGGAAGCGTTTCAGAAGAAAAGCACATTGGGTTATTGTTTTTAATTTTATTAAAAGCTAAAAATACATAACATAAATTTCAAATAATTTGTGAGATGGGCTACTGAATATGTGAAATTAAATAAAATAATGCACAATAGATGTGATAACATATGAATTAAAAATGTTTGAGACACTTTAACATGGCAATACTAGCAAGTGTCAAACTCTATTCCACCAAACATACACACCTGCTTCCAAATATTTCAGAATTTAAAATATGGTCATTCGGTGCAAATAAATTTACAAACTTAGACATGGTTTTTACAAGAAGTATATTCTTACTGGAGCAAAATCATTCTTAGAGAAAAACACA
Source organism: Margaritifera margaritifera (assembly GCA_029931535.1). NCBI lineage: Eukaryota > Metazoa > Mollusca > Bivalvia > Unionida > Margaritiferidae > Margaritifera > Margaritifera margaritifera. Next base: position 1,406,098 of record JAQPZY010001591.1, read on the forward strand.
ATTAATTGCAAACAAATATCTAAAACTGTGTACAGAAATTCTGATAACAACATTGCACACAGTTTATGCTAGTCTGCAACTGTACATTATCTAACCTCAATGCACCCAATAAAATGTTTCATTGGTTACTATCTCTTCTTTATTGGTGTGCATCAGAAATGCACAATAATATTTTGATTTAGTTGGGCTTAGCTCACTTTAAGGTATTTTGCCTAAAAGGCACTTCCTAGCTCTAACATCATAAGTTACTATCTCTTTGATTAGTGATGCACAACAACAGTTCTGGTCTGGCCGTGTAAAAAACAGAAGTTATGGTGTTTAGCCTTTGGTTAATTTTTGTTGGGCAATGAGACAAAAGTGTCCTACATAAGGATACAACATGACAGCCAACCCAGTCTGGACTGGAAATTGAACCCAACACTCATGTGTAGGATCTCTTAATCCACTCAGAATGCATCATTATAATAGTGTCTCAAGATTGTAATGATTCATTAGTTTTACAAACTCAATTTTTAACCAATAATTTTATTAAGAGTGTTACTTGTTATTATGGTACAGAATTTGTTGTCATAAAATAAGATTTATGTCTGTAAAAAATGGCATTTGAAGTCAACAAGAGAGAGATAACACTGATATAAAATGGCCGTACCAATAGAAGTTCCAACACAGTTTTCGGAATTTTATTAATCAGCTTGGTGTCAGAATGTTACATCTTGGAGTCTTATGAAATATTAGCAACAACCGGAAAATAGCTGACATTGTGTACATCAAGCAATAGTTATTTTACAACATCTATATGCTACCCATTTACGATAGCTTGATGTCATACAAAGTACATGTTGTTTTGTTGAGCAGCAGACGAAAGGGAAGTATGCCTACTTTCTTGCCAGAGTTGCATCTCTGTAAACAATGTTTTTGCATGGAATTTTTTGCTCTGTAAAGATGGAAAATAGTAGAAATAATTATAAATCGATGAACGATTTCAATTTACAACGAATTTTACTTTAAATGAATTCAGAAACTGTTAGAGTGTCACAACTGATTTTCAAGAACTTTAGTTTTTCCAGCCTCTGTTCCTGCTGGATAACCAGTTTCGTTTGTGTTCATTGTTATGTTAGATTTCAAGATTAAATAACACTTTTTGATATTTTATCATGGATGTTTTCATAACAGTAGGAAAAATAAGTTGTCACATGCAATCAATATGAGTAAAAACATCCCACTAGGTGCATATTGGATACTGCATTGTAACATTTATACCAAAAAAGAACATGTGAATAGCAACAACTTATCTGTAAGAATAACAGAAAATGGAGAAAAACAAACTGACACATAATACATTAACTGTATTAAATGATTTAATGAGACCATGGGTGATTCCCAAAAGTCATATGGTAAAGAAAAATCCTGTCATGGATGTAACAAAGGACACAACAATTTTAGTTACCGAAATTAAGAATATTAACCCAATAAAACTGCAAAATGAGGATGTAAACAAAATTATGTCAACTTAAATCTTTCAAGTTGATGATTATTCATTTTGAGAGTCCTCTAATGTGTTTCAAAATCTTTGGTGATAAGCAAAAATTGCATCCTGTACATCTCCAACCAATATATGATTACAGTTTTTATATATTGATCTTGATGTTCAATATAGCAACATCTGTTCTTTGGTGTCTCTGTTAGCACAGAATCACAACATCAGTTGGATATTTTCAATAATGTTGATAATACTGTATGACAAAGATCCCATTGGTGTCTTACATTACATCTTTTTCTGAACCAGAAAAATTTAATTTTTACACAGTATCTCCATTCATATGGAAATAAATTACCCTTAATCTGGTGTTTCAAAATTAATTAACATAAACCATTATTTGAGGTGTAACATCTATTTTATGACATCAAAATCTTTACCATATTTATATTTCATACATTTTCTTCAGTTATAAATGACAAATTATTAACTTTTATCCCTCAGGTGTATTATTTTGCTAATTTACATATACTATTCTTTTGAAATGTATGGATCTTGTATTTTAAATTTTAATTCTTTTTTAATCTTTGTATCTTTTACAAGGGGAAGAACTCTGTATAACCTCAAACCTGTTAGTCTCAATAGTCAACATGAGTTACTTCCCTTGCTTTAATTACTTTTGCAATCTGGCTAAAAAAAAAAATGGCTGGTCAAGTTTTTGCATGTAACAGAAATATTATCAAACATTGAATTTGTCGTGTCATATGTTGCCCAGGTGACAAGTCTCACATGAGATTTCATGGTTAAAAAAAAGGCAATTTTCTTAATAACACAATTTTGCCTATTTAAACAAATTTTTAAAAAATTAAAACAAAAATTGTCGAGCAGATTAGGATAAATTATTATCATTCTTGTGAAATATAACTAAAATATTAATCAAGTTTTCAGATATTCAAGCCATGTTTTAAATTTTACTTACACTTTATATCTGTCTGGTAGTGCTACTTGGTGAGCTTTAAATAAGTGCCAGCACAGCTCTGACTTCTGTAGAAATTTCTCAGAACAGAGATGACACAACTCTCCCCAGGACTCTTGGCCCTTGTGCCTCCTCTTAATATGGATCTGGAAACATAATTATAATACATGTGACATATAACTCCGTTATGAACGCAGGTATGTGATTGGGCATACTGGGCCCAGTGCAATGGTTCAACGTCAATAAAACTATGGTAGAATAACTCACAAATCAATTACAGAACATTGATAGGTCATAATTTTCATTGGAAGGGAATATTTCTCTGATAATATATTCATCTTATACACATTCATGAACCTACCTCCCCATCCTTACTAAAACCATTTAATCACTACCTCTGCTATAATCTCCTAAAGGACTGAATAATATAAATGTAAGACCCATTTCTTGGAATCAGTCAAAAAAGGTTTTAACAAAAAAAGAATTTGCAACTCTAGTGTCATGATATTTTGAAAAGGCAATTAATTCTATTAAAGTTATATGCTGCACAAGACAAAAATGAGTCTATTCACTCATTTAGATGGTGATCCTGTGGGTTAGTGGCAAAAAAAACTAATTTCGAGCCCTGGTGATCTCTGAAACACGGAGGTTGCATTATGTTCCTGCTCCACAGGGGGAGTGGATGATGACTTCCCCAACACATTAAGAGTCCACACAGGATCCATCCAGAGACAACAAACTGGACATCTGTCCATGCATGCACAACTAGTGCACTAACAGCAGGTGGGGGGGGGGGGTCCCACAGTGCCTTCCCGCACTTACCCACACTCTGCAACATATTAAACTCTGAAAGAGCAAAAAGCACACAAAACAAAAAATATTGAACCCAAACAGGGCAGACAATACTTACCCTATCACTGGAACTACAATTTACGGAAGCACTACTTGTTAAGCAAGATGCAAAAACTATTCAAAATTAACAAACGGAACACAGAAAACACTCAAATAAAGCAAGGACTGAGGAGATAAACACTTGATCGACACAAAAAGGTATATGATTGGCCTAACAGATGTTAAAAGACAACAACGAAGCCAAATTTTGATGAATGACATTTGTACATGCACGAATCCAAAGAGAAAATGAGGAAGATATTCAGTATGTTCGTTATGACTAAGGATATAGACTGGTATCATGTAACTTTCAATTCAAGCCCTCAAGGTGTGAATAATTAGCTTGGAATAGGGACTAGGAGTCCAGGATAAGGAAAGCAATGCAACAGTAGCAGGTAATGTGATTATTACTATTAAAATCACACTAATCATGGTGCTCCTTAACCCACCAGACATCAAGGATTACAATCCAAGATATGCCATCAAGCTGTGCCATGCTGCTGGATGAAGAAAACAGATGATCAAAGACGAGGCTTTATGGACCTAGAGCTGATCATGAAACAGTGAGTCTTGTTTGTGCAATACAATTGTTATTGTTTTGAGTTGAAGTTCATTAACAATACATGTTGAATTAGAAACTGAACTGACTTGCAGAATCATGGAATTTTGGCAGGATCAGTAAAATTTTATTTTGGTGATCCTGTGGGTTAGTGAAAAAAAATCCTAATTTCAAGCCCTGCTTTTAGCCTGGGATGAACTTGGGTAGGGTCAAAATGTCAAAAGAATTAAGAGTTGCTCACTTTGTTAATTTGTAAGTTAACTCACATCATGTGAATAGTAACTTGACAGTTAACCAGATCAGGTGGAAGTAAATCAAGAAAAGAATGTGGCAGTAGGACATAGATGCCCCATGAACATAATGCAATTGAAGGGCAGAGATTTCAGTAAAAAACAAGAGTCCCTCAAAGGGACTGATGCTCTACTGGGTGAAAAGAATTTCCAGGAATTCAAGATAAGACCATTTCTTCCTTTTAACTGGCGAGTGTTGAAATCATCTGTGATACTTCAGAGATAACAAGATTTTCAAATTAGCTGCTGTGGTTCACATATTGGATGTCAGCTTGGCACCATTTTCATTTAGGACAATGTAGACATCATTAGAAGTATTTGGTGAAAACCTCATGTCATAATGATCATCCAATCATAGGGAGTAGTGACAACAAGATTTTTAAGACAGTTGTAGTCGTAGCCATATTGGTTGTACGACTGGCATCATTTTCATTTAGGACCAACTAGGTATCATAAGAAGTCTCTTGGTGAAAACCCCATGTTGATATAACCATCCATTTGGAGAGGAGTAGAGATAACAATATTTTCATGATATGACTTTCCATTCAGGAGTAGCAATAATTAGATTTTCAAGATGGCTGCTGCGATGGCCATACTGGACATCAGATCGGCACCATTTTCATTTATAACCAAATGGACATTAAAAAAAGTCTTCTGCTGAAAACCCCACATCAATATGACTTTCTGTTCAAGCAGAATTGTGATAACAAGATGGCTGCCATAGTGGCCATATTGGATGTCAGATTGGCACCATTTTTTTTGACGACCAGCTAGACATCATAAGAAGTCTTCTAGTGAAAATCCCATGTTGATACAACCATTCATTCAGGAGGAGTAGTGATAACAAGATTTTCATGATGGCTGCCATATTCGGTGTCTGAGCAGCACCATTTTCATTTAGGATGAACTAGACCATGGGATGAATGTGTGTGTGTAAAGTTTCAAGGCAATCCTCCTAGTAGTTTAGGAGGAGTAGCGCTAACAAACTTGGGCTAATGGACGGACAGACGACATATGATGGACAACAGACCATCCCATAAGCTCTTCTGGTCCATGACCAGTAGAGCTAAAAAAAGGGCTCAACTCTGTGTAACTGTCAGAACTTAAATCAAGGTAATCTTAGCGCACAACCTCATTAAATTTGGTCTGAATCCAAGAAGTCCTTCAAAAGTAAATGAGCTGAAATTATGATGCAATAGAAAGGCAAAGTTAATTCAAACAAGGGCTATAATTCTGTTAAATTTCGTGGGAAAATGTCAAAAATCAAACTTGACCTATATCTTCTTAATGTGAAGCCTCAAACCAAATCTGATTTGAATACATGAAGTTCTTCAAAAGTAAATTAGAAGAAGCAAAATTTGGTACGTGACAGGATGGGACAGTATGGATGGACATGGGTAATGGACATAGATAACATGGTATGCAACTTCCATTGGTATGGTGGGGGCATACAAATACCAAAAAATGGGTAAATTTCCTCATGAATAAATCTTGTGAATTTCAGATTGTAAAAATCTGCATGCAACATTTTCATGATTTTGCAATTATTGCCAATTATTTCCCTTGATTTCACATGGTCAGATTTTTGTGCTTTGTGACCAGGTTGCAAGAATTGTGAAAATTAAACCAAGTATAATGTTTTACAGTTTGTAATTTGGATGAAGTGTTGATTAGGAACATTTGACCCACTTACATCCAAGCCAGCTTGTTGGTTGAATGTTTCTGGGCAGTCAGGACACTGGTAAATCTTGGCATTGGTGTGGATATTGCGGTGTGTGGCCAGGACATTGGGTAGCTTGAAACTCTTCCCACAGAATTCACAAGTGTGAGGTCTCTCATTGCCATGCCGACTCTTTTGATGGGTGTGAAGATTGTGTTTATTGGCAGCCACATAAGTACAGCCCTAGAATTGAAAAAAAAAATGCTCCTGCTTACAAATCAACAGAAACTGTGGTGGATGTACACTGCTCCTGCCAAAACAGTAAAACCTGCCTTAGCAATCACCTCCATATAACAAACATCTGCTACTAAAGGACAGCATTTATGGAACCCTTTTAAAGCATATTCATACAATTAACCGTATATAAAGGACATCAATTTACAAGGAACCTGTATATTAAGGTCATCCATTTAAAAGGACCCTGCATATAAAGGGCACCCATTTATAATGACCAAGTATTCAAAAGACATCCTTTATAAAGCATATGTATATAAAGGACATCTATCATTAAGGAACCTGTATATAAAGGATATCAATTTATAAGGGACCTGTATATAAAGGACATAAATTTATAAGGAACATGCATACAAAGGATATCAATTTATAAGGGGCATGCATATAAAGGATATCAATTTATAAAGAACCTTTACATAAAGGACATCAATTTATAAGGAACCTGTATATAAAGGACATCACTTAATAAGGGACGTGTATATAAAGGATATCAATTTATAAGGGACATGTATATAAAGGACATCAGGAACATGTATATAAAGGACATCAAATTATAAGGAACCTGTATATAAAGGACATCAATTTACAGGGTACCTTTATAGAAAGGACATCAACTTATAAGGGGCATGTATATAAAGGACATCAATTAATAAGGAACATGTATATAAAGGTCATCAATTTATAAGGGACATGTATATCAAGGACATCAATTTATAATGGCCATGTATATAAAGGACATCAATTTATAAGGAACCTGTATATAAAGGACATCAATTAATAAGGGACGTGTATATAAAGGACATCAATTTATAAGGGACATGCATATAAAGGACATCCATTAGGAACATGTATATAAAGGATGTCAAATTATAAGGAACCTGTATATAAAGGACATCAACTTACAGGGTACCTTTATAGAAAGGACATCAATTTATAATGGTCATGTATATAAAGGACATCAATTAATAAGGAACATGTATATAAAGGTCATCAATTTATAAGCGACATGTATATAAAGGACATCAATTTACAGGGTACCTTTATAGAAAGGACACCTGTTCATAAGGGACATATATATACATGTTTACAAAGACAAAATTGTGTGGTCCACTGAGTGTCCTTTATAGACAGATTTCAGTGTATAAATTGGCAGCCCTGTGCGCCAGATAAGTTTTTGATCATGGGACTATGATTTGACTTTTTTTTATACAAGGTTTTGATTATGGCTTGTGTTTTAAATAGTGAGAGTGTAGATTGGTGGAAGAATATGCAGACTGTGCAGTGCTATAATTAAGTGCTGCAATAATGAATGGCAAGACACAGACTAGACAACTCGGACATGTAAGGTGGATGAGCCATTTTATTTTAGCCAGGGACCATGCTACCAGGCAAAGTGGGTGACTAAGTTACTGAACAAATTTAACCTTCGCCTTCTTTTATTAGGAAAGCAAACATTACTTCACTCTGTGATTTTTTTAGAGGTACACGGTGTGACAGTAGTTTATGGCTTTTGAGAGATTCCCTCAACCCAGCGGAGTAGTTACAGTGTTGTAGCCCCAGGCAAAATGTATTATGGCCTTAGCAAGTGTTGATATCAAACATGTCAATGAAACAAACTCTTACACATTCATAGGAATGTGTTTTAACAGCTGATTGACCATTAAAACAGTGCTCATTAATGGAATGTACAAGTAGCATCAACAGGAAATACATGGACACACTTCCAAATATGAACATGTTTACTTAAGGCTTTTGTGACCTTCTTGGTCATTACACATGTATTTTGTCCATATGACTTCACATGAGCATAGTAGAAAATATACATTGTAATTAATTCTAACTATTAGGTCGACCTACATTATTGTAATTACAATAATTATAAATAGTTAATCAACTGTTACTAGAAGATGCAATTTATTCTTTTTACTTTCATTTTATTTTTTTACATTTAGTCCACAGGATTCACATTTTATTTTGAACCAACCCACTAAACAAGTAAAGTAGAAGTTACTCATCCATACCATCAGTGACCAATCTGGTTTGAATAGATGAATACAATGGTGTGAAGACACCTGTGCATGTGCTCTCATGTACATTTATAGAGGCTGTTTCAAACTAGTTTTCGACTGTCATTTTCTGATGAAGTTTTAGAAACTAAAAAAATTTAATTGCTTGTTTAAGTGACAGTTGATAATAACACTGTAATCAGGTCAAAGTTATCCTGAATTCTTTTCTATCACCTCAATAGGATCTCTTCTTTCATACAAATATATAATCAATTTCACTACAATACCAGATTTATTCCTAAGTGATTTTCTTGTACCCACTGTTGCCATTTATTACACTAATTGTATATCAGCTTAATAGCATCCTACTAAAAATATCACTGCATGTTGCCTTTCAAAGTGGTTTTGAACATTGGAACCATAAAGTGAAAACATTTACCAAAACTTTAATAATGCTACAGAAAATCCTAAGGATTTTCTGGCATATTACATAAGGATGAAATGACACAATATCTGTACAATTCAGGCAATTTATGAAAAGATCTAAAAATGCAATTTACATGTTTTTTATCTTATTTAATACCATACCTCTACATCACAGGCAAACATTGTGTATCGTTTGGTATCATATGGTATCCCATGTTTGCTGAACTCATGGAATGCAAGTCTCTTGGCTGTGGACAAAATTTTATCACAGGCTTGGCATGAAAAACTCAATTGTTTCTTTGTTTTTGGAGTTCTTTCCTTCTTTTCCTGCTGATCGTCAAAGTGTGGTAAACCATAACTTTCAGTATCACTATCAGGAGCTTCAAGTTCATTTGTTCTTTTGCTGAGTTCTGAATCTTTAATGTCAGCTGATGTATCTTTGCTGTTAAATCTCTCGGATGTTGTGTAATTTTTGGAGTCCTCAATATTTGCTTTCCTGTTATTTTCAAATTTATACATTATTTTCACCTCCCTAAAGTTCTCTTTCTGTTCATGATGATTAGACTGACCTTTAGCTTTACCATTATCTCTTTTCTTAACAAGCACATTTTTCTTTTCAAGTTTGACTGTAGATTTTTGTTTATCTGACTTAAAAGTTGTCATGGATTTATTTACTTGTTCCAGTTCTCGAGTTTTCCTTTTCTTTCTACTTCGTGTTGTCACTCCTGAATTTGCGGATGTTGATTTTTTCAAAGTCTTTTGACATGCAACTGAGGCCTCTTTCCTTGAGGTACTTGTCCTTGCTTCCCATGAATAGGTTAAATCTTTGGTGTCACTAATATCTACAGAAGTATCCATATTATGTTTATCACTGGACACTTTTGTATCCGCTCGTGACTCACTTAAATGATAAGCATCTGAACATTCTTTCTCACTTTGATCCTCATTTTTAAATGACCTGACGAAATTATTGCACAATTCAACTGCTTCATGTAATTGCAAATCATAGCAAAATTTTAATAAATTATGGACATTTTGGTTAGTAACATTAAGTTTCCCTGAGTAAACAAAATCGACTACTGTCTGCAACACATCAGGTGTAACACCAACAAAGTTGATGAAACCTTCACCTACAGACATCATAATTTCCAGTTTATGTTTTAAAACTGGACTTGCAACCATTAAGACTACACGGTGTGCAGGTATTGTTGATCCCAAGGCTGTGACATAGACGTCACACAGTCGTCCTCCCTTTTGCAGTTCATATATAGCTTCAAGCATTCGTAAAGAATGATTTGGTGAAACGAGGTCTTGTTCCACATCCATCCTTTTGATGCTCTGAAATAAAAATATGCAGTAATTTGTACATTTTACACAAAAGCAGGATCATAAGCAGTGATATACTTTTCAAAAAGCTTATGCAATAAAATTACATATACATCTCTCTCCTGTTGAATTGAATACATGACATGAATCAGGGGAAAATAAATGAGAAGATATATGAGAGAGAGAGAGAGAGAGAGAGAGAGAGAGAGAGAGAGAGAGAGAGAGAGAGAGAGAGAGAGAGAGAGAGAGAGGTTTAATCCAACAATGAACAGGCAATGGGAAACCAAAACTGCCAAAATTTACTGTATATTGTTTGTCTTTTTTTAACATACCCTTACCCTCCCCTATTACCTACTTCTCTCCCCCTTCCTCTTTCTTTCTTTTTTGTTCCAAGTGCAAGACAATTAGCTTATCACGCACTATGTAATATGGTCATGTGATTGGTCATTTGGATCATTCCTTGGATGTCAGAATAACATTTATTTAGTGTTGAAAAGGGATGGATTTGCTTATTTGCTTATTTTTATTAAAACCAATTAGGTTTATCAATTATCTAATCAATGCATAGCATGCTTAAACCACCTCATTTGACACTATACTTATAAATGTGAAACTTTAAGCCGGTTTAAAATTGTTTTGATTTATTCTCCACTGCCCTTCACAGAAGGCAACAGGTTGTGCTAGATTGTGCTGCATCAGCAGCTACTCCCCTATTATCTGGCATTCCCCAGGGTAAAGTACATGGCCCAACTCCATTTCCGATCTACGTAAATGACATTGACAATAACCTATATGCAGTTGCCTGCCTTTTCGCTGATGACTACATAGTGTAAGAAGATATCAATGACTACAATTTCAGTACAATGATCACCTGCTTCTACAGAAAATTTAGACACTACAGTTAAATGGAGCCACACATAGTAAATGGAGTTTAACATCAAGAATTGCACCATCATGCAGTCTCTAGTATAACATCCAAGCAGTAGTTTACCAACACCATGGAAGGCCATGTTGTGCAGCACCATCCATATCCTGGAGTAAAATTAAGTGACAATTTTAAGTACAACCTACATATTAACAACATCACCAACAAGGTTTCAAGTGTGCTGGGATTTCTTAAACATAATTTAAGGAATTGTCCATCTAATGTAAAAGAGTGGATCGTCTTCAGCTTAGTAAGACTGAAGCTGGAATATGCATCCACTATATGGAACCTTCAACAAAAGACCCAGATCAAGCAGGTGGAACAGATCCTGAGGAATGAAGCCCATTTTGTACTAAATAAACCATACAACATGTACCACCTTAACAGCACTTTTGCCATGATTAACACCTTGCAATGGCAATCGTTACAACAACAGTGCATTTATGCAGATGTGACTCAATTATATAATGTAATAAATATCACAGTACATTACCAGGCACCTACCACCCAATCCCAGCATCAGTAAGATCCACAAGATACAGACACAGAAGTGCATCATGTACCACTGCAGCCAGTGCAGGTCAACATTTACCACCATTCATTTTTACCTCAATCAGTTTCTTACTGGAGCCATGTCTCTGAAAGTGCAGTGTCAACCCCCAGCCAGGATGCCCTCAAATCTGCCATCCAGGACTTACCATTAAAGTAGATATGATAAACAAAATTATTTCTACCATTTAAGTATATATGATAAGAAAATTATTTCTACATGGCATACTTGATGTTTTGCTTTTGGTCTTATGTTACACGCAGGCGCAATATTCTTCCTCAGTAGTTGATGTCTGTCAAACGGATTTTTATCGAGCATTGTACTGAAGCGATTGAAGTATTGTACAATACATAATTTGCCAATTTGGTAGAAGCATTGAAAACAATGTGGGTGTAGATGAATGTTGATTACGATCCCTACGTCTTCAAACCTCATTAACAAACATGTGGGGAGAACGGTGCAATTTTTACAGCAGGGACGATGTGTAAATTATATACTGTCAAATAAGTTCTGGCTATAGGTACTGTACACAATGAATTTTCATGTACAAGTTCCCGATTCACTCACTTGTATCACACTTACGCATCAGATCATCAATACTTTTGAACACAAACGTCTTATATTGACGATATTTTAAACTCTGCACAGTGTGAAAAGTGAAAAACAAAACAAGACATTCTAAATTTGCTTAATTTTGACACAATATTATACTTCAACTTGAAGTGGTAGACATTTTTTCCAAGGGACACAACTCCTCCATATAATACAGTGTTCATTTAAAATTTGCCATTCGTTACATATATCCCTTTTCTACAACAAGGCACTTTGCATGTTTCTTCGTGAAAAACTTGCTCAGTCCTTTGTTTCCAGCTTAAGATTATATCACCATAACAAGTACAGAAATAATACAGTTATGTTTGAAACATCTATAAAATGTATTCTACCTTGTGAATTTTTATTTTAATGTATTTTATTTTTGATGCGGACCATTGCTGATTCGGCCCAAATCACGGGCTAATTCGGCCCAAATTACGGGCTGATTCGGACCAAATGCCAGGCTGATTCAGACCATGTCAAATATTATTAAGTTTCGTCTTGGATTTAAAAGTGATATTTACATTTGTTTAAAATATGATAATTCTCATTATTTCCCAGGTACGTTCAGCGGTTCAAATCTGCATTTAATGAAACAAAACCCCGATTTTACGCGAGATAATGGCGTTGTTATAATGATGTAAGACTATTTATCTTGCATAGGAAATTTAATAGTGAAATATTTTCAAAATAGCTCATTTACCTTTGTGCAAATATTTGTTTGTTTGTTTGTTGTTTTTTTTTTTTTTTTTTTTTTTTGGGAGGGGGTAGGGGTTGACGAAATTCTCGTTTATTTATATTATACTAAAAAATTAAACTGGGGTTCTGTCAAATTTATGATTTAATTCAATACAAGATCATACGTCAATAGTATACGTCTATATTCTGCTAATCTTGTGGACCTTGTAATAATTAAAATAAAGAAAATAATAAATGGCGGTGTTATCTCTTTTGAAAGATGAAATATATTTTACAAATCTTTGCTTATAGCACAGTATGTTATTTGTTTTCTGTGAATTCATAATGAATGATTTAATTTTTTGCAAATTATTAACCGCAAAAGATCGTGAAAACATGGCCCATGCAGTAACATTTATTCGTGTGTGTGTGTGTGTGTGTGTGTGTGTGTGTGTGTGTGTGTGTGTGTATGTATATATATATATATATATATATGTATGTATATATATATATATATATGTATGTATATATGTATGTATATATATATATATATATATATATATATATACACCAGATTTATTCTGGTGGTTATTACTGTTTTCGCAAATTTAGTAAGAGAATGTAATATAAATTTACCCATGGTTTTTATTGATTTTTCATGCAAATCGTACTTCCTTCGCCTTATATTTACTCCCAAAAATGTTGTGTAGAGTCATTGATGAGTAACACAAAAGTATAACGTACTTAACAATTATCTTTGAATTTTGATCTTTTGAGTAAAATCTCGAACCAGTAAAACATTTGATCTTTTGAGTAAAATCTCGAACCAGTAAAACAATTTATTTTCTTTTTAACCTTAGAAACATTTGAAAATATTTCATTTAAAGCACATATTCAATCCATTAAATTTTCATTTCTGAATAGATCTTTTATTATATTAAACACATATAATATAATAACACTTCCATGTAACCACAAAGTTATTTTAACTCAGCCTTATATTTTGTGTTCTAGAATGGTATTAAAATCAGTAAATTGGCAAATGACATCAACAGTGCTTTAATTATAGCGGCGTTGATCAAACGTTTTTTTTTTTTCCAATTCACTTTCAATAATAATGTCCATACAATTAAATAATACATTATAAATTCAGCTATTGAAAATAACTTACGGTGCTCATTGTTTTAGTATATAATGTTTATTTAGTACAAAAATAAATTCTACATAAATCTACTTTTAAAAAAAGGCATTAGCATACTCAGACCAGTATACAGAGACGACAAAAAAATCTAACCAAAACATTTGCACATTGAGACCAATATATATATATATATATATATATATATATATATATATATATATATATATATATATATATATATATATATATATATATATATATATATATATATATATATATATACATACGAAAGTACATTAACTACATGACCACTGTTTTCACGATTGTTTTTCGGTGTTATTAATTTTTATTATTTTACAATACAATAAAGTAAACTATTTAAATTTTGCACAAAGGTGCATGAGATAAACAGTCTTCTATCATTTCATTCAATATACATGTATATAACAATGCCATTATCTCGAGTAAAATCGGGGTTTGTTTCATTAAATGTAGATTTGGACCGCTGAACGTACCTGGGAAATAATGAGAAATATCATATTTTATACAAATGTTAATATCACTTTTAAATCCAAGACGAAACTTAATAATATTTCACATGGTCCGAATCAGCCTGGCATTTGGTCCAAATCAGCCCGTAATTTGAGCCGAATCAGCCCGTGATTTGGGCCGAATTAGCCACGGTCCGAATCAGCCATGGTCCGAATCAGCCAGCATTCATTTTGACGAAGCCTCCTCTGTCCGCTTAAGTTTAAAACATGTTGAAATTCATTCTCTTGAACCAAAATTACGTCCGTCATTTGTTGGTGAGAAACTGTTCACTCTGAGCGCATTTCAAAACTGTTCCGGTTACTGAATATATCTTGCAAGAGTGCACTTTGCATAATCTTTTTGTTTAATAAAATGAAAATAAAAATACAAAAGAAAATTAAATAAAAGGCCTGGCACACTTGAGAAAGTGACGAATACTTGTCTTCAAGCCCGTTGATTTTTTCCGGTGGTGAACGTTTTTACTGGACAGTTAGAACCCACAGTAACCACAGCTGCGTGTTCTTCCGCAAACTGCGGATTTTTGGGCGGGACTCTAGGAGCTGCGGCGGAATCGCATGTCAGTTTGATGGAAATTTCGTCATTTTTTGCATTTCCATTAATTTTACGAATGTTTATTTCCACCTTTCTATCCAAGAATACAACAGTATAATTCTTGAAACGAGTTAATATGATTTTTTTACGCTGATGATGTGTTATATGTTTTTTTTTTGTTTTTTTTAAATGGTAGTGTTTTAGTTTTTGGAATCTTTTGGGGGACTTTGTGGATTTTGTTAAGTTTTTGTGGTCACGTATGGATACATGAAACTAATATACACATGTTCTACCAAAGACAGATATATTCACCAGCAGATACATGCATGCATACCTACCTACCTACCTACCTACCCACATACATACATACATACATACATACATACATACATACATACATACATACATACATACATACATACATACATACATACATACATACATACATACATACATACATACATGGATTCTGAACACCTAACCCCATCCCAGGCAGGTTTGGAAAACTCATTACTGACAGTCACTTTGATTGTGAATACCCCGGATCAGTAAGATGTGGACTAAGCAGGCACATATGAATATTAATAGGGGAATTATTGTTGCCAGCACAGGTATATAATTCCATTTTATCTATTTCTTTCATTTTTTGGCGTTAATTTACTCTGTGAAAAGACGTTTAATTTACTCTGTGAAAAGACGTACCGGAAAGACGTCCTACTATTAATTTGTACCTCCGTGTCAGATACAGGAAAAGGAAATATTTGTTTATAACATATAACCCCGTTTCAGACAGATCATGAACTCCAATCCCGAACTGTCTGAAACATTCATACTACCAACAGTGAATGTAGACCCCAAATAAATAGATAGATAGATAGATAGATAGATAGATAGATAGATAGATAGATAGATAGATAGATAGATAGATAGATAGATAGATAGATAGATGACCTGCTCTGGTGTGTAAGTTGAAACATTATTTTCCAAAGATAGTCCATATTCAAATGAAACTTTATTGTTGTGATCACATCGTGATACATACGTACAGTCAGTCGTACGTGTGTAATTGACCTTGAACTCCTCCTACACCGTTAAAACTAGAAACATGAAACTTGGGTTAATGATAGTCCTATGAGTGTAGATTGTACCAGCAGTTTTGGAATTTTTAGTATGCCCCTTGATAGTGCGGGTTATGGGGGCTAGGGGTGACCCTGTGGCCAATCATTATACACTGGGATTTAGTCACTGGGTCTTGCAAACTATCAAAATCTCCGCCCATAACCATATATACACTTACTGGGCATAAAAAGGCAAATTTATGCATGAAACTGTCATTTACCTTGGAATCCATATTAATCCCGCAAGGGACTCAGACCTCGATTAATAACTTGAAAATTATCAAGATCCCCACTCCATATTCACTTACATATTTAATGGAGGTGAAACGTCCAATGTACATATCCAATTAACATGCGTCCCTATGATAATCCTTATCCTCAGGCACCTACCGAAAAGGCTCAAACTTTGGGGTGGAGGACAAAACTGGGTTCAAAGCAAGGGGATACGTGTTTTAGAAACACATAATTCTACTTTAAAATACCAGCTGGTTTATACCTCCAAAATAAAACTGTCAATTACTGTACCAAATACAAAATTACAGACAGCTCATGTGGCACTATTCAAAACAATTTCATATAAGGTAATAAAAATGAATGCGGGCTGATTCGGACCATGGCTGATTGGGCCCAAATTACGGCTGATTCGGATTATGGTTGATTGGGCCCAAATTACGGGCTGATTCGGACCATGGCTGATTCGTCCCAAATGCCAGGCTGATTCGGACCATGGCTGGTTGGGCCCAAATTTCGGGCTGATTCGTCCCAAATGCCCGGCTGATTCGGACCATGTGAAATATTATAATAAAAGCAATGGAACACACATACCTGATTTATTTTAGTAGTTATTATTTTTTTCACAAACATAGTAAGAGAATGTAACAGGTTGAGTTTTCGGCTCTTAAATTTACATAAGATAGTTATTAGCAAATTTCTAGCCGAAATAGGAACAAAATAGATATGAGCTATCGCATTTAGATTTTTTTTAAACAAAATAACTTTTGAATGTTTGCAATAAAGAAAATAAAAAGTTATTATTTGCATTAATATATCCGAAAAACATTTTGAAACTTTTCATAAATCAGGTCAGAATGGCCGACTTTCAACGCTATCAAACAGTAATGCATACAAATGTACGCATGGCTGTTATTGATTTCTCATTCAAATCGTGCTTTCTTCGCATTGTATTTACCCCAACAAATTTTGTGTAAAGAGTTCCTGATGAGTAACACAATATTATAATGTACTTTACTATTATCATTTAATTTTTTTCGTTTGAGTAAAATCTCGAACCAGTAAACCACCTTATTTTCATTTTAACCTTTGAAACAATTTAAAATATTTCATTTAAAGCACATATTAAATCCATTAAATATTGATTTCTGAATATATATTTGACTATATTAATACATATATAATATAATAACACTTTCATGTAGCCAAAGATAACACAGTTATTTCAAGTCAGCATTATGTTTTGTGTTCTAGATTAGTATCAAATTCAGTAAATTGGCAAATGACATAAAACGTGCTTTAATTATAGAGGCGTTGATCAAAAGGGTTTTGCCATTTCATGGCCAGATGATCCCATTATTAGTGTTTGCAATTAAATTAATTAAGAACGTACTGATCAAACAAAGTATTAAATAAATGGTGATAATATGATGTTTAATTATAGTGGCATTAATCAAACAGGTTTTGCATATTGATAGTCAGATGCTCTCACTATTATTGTTTGCAATTAAACTAATTTAAATACTAATATGCTTCTTTTTATATTTTCTCTTGTACAGTGTACACTTTCAATAATAATGTGCATACAATTAAATAATACATTATAAATTCAGCTAAAGAAAATAACTTACGGTGCTAATTGTTTTAGTATATAAGGTTTATTTAGTATAAAGATAATTTCTGCATAACTCTATTAAAAAGGCATTAACATACTCAGACCAGTATATATAGACGACAAAAATTTAACTAAAACATTAGCATACTGAGACCAATATATATAGAAAAAAACAAAAAAAAAAAAACAAACAAATTAACTGCATGGCCACTGTTTTAATTTTTTTTCAGTGTTAGTAATTTGCAGAACATTAAATGATACATTATCAGTTCAGAGAAAAAAAAAATAACATATGGTGCTTTAAACAAAGATTATTAAAATATATATCATCTTTCGAGGTCCACAAAATTAGGAGAATATAGACGCATGATATTGACGTATGATATTGTATGGAACTAAATCATAAATTGTACAGGACCTCACTTTCATTTTTGAGTATATAAGTTTTATTTAGTACTATTACTATTATTGGTATATAATACAATACACAGTTTAAAAATAAATTCTACAATAACCTAACAAAGGCATTAACATACCCAGACCAGTATGTGTAGACAAAACCAAAGAATGTAACAAAAGCATTAACATACTCATACCAATATGGACATGACGAGGGAGCGCATAAGCTTGATCTTGGACCCAAGCGTGATTTTGCTGTCTTTCCAAATAGTCTTCAGCCTAGCCAGAGCAGCTATTGTCTGCGCAATCCTGGAAAGAACCTCAGGTTTTGAACCTTCATCAGAGGCGATAGCACCTAGATACTTGAAGCTTGTTACTGTGCCCAGCTTCTGTCCATTCACTCTTATTTCTTTTTGGATGCCACTCGGGTTTTTTGTCATTAGGTTTGTCTTTTCAGCGTTGAAATCCATCCCATATCGTAGTGACGCTTGATTGAGACGGTTCATTAGCATTCTCTCACCCACTCTCTTCAACATCTACCTGGAAAGGATCATGTCCGATGTCTTGGAAGATCATGCGTGCAGTGTATGTTTTGGAGGCAGAACAATCACCAACCTGCTACAAAGTCGCTGGTATAGTCGTTCGTGCGTAGCAGACACACCCGCATGTCGACCCAGTAATTAATTCTCATCTAAGTACACAGTCGTTCTGGATTCCTACGACAGAAATCAAGGTATATAGAGGTTATGATAGAAAATTACAAATATTTACCCTACAGAGCAGAAAGAAGTGCTATCCAGGAATAGCACTTTGCGCTCAGTTTGGTGAATATTTGTAACTCTCTCTCTCTCTCTCTCTCTCACACACACACACACACACACACACACACACACACACACACACACACACACACACATATATATATATATATATATATATATATATATATATATATATATATATATATATATATATATATATATATGAACAAATGTTACTGCATGGGCCATGTTTTCACGATTCTTTATGAATTCACACAAAACAAAAAACATACTGTGCTTTAAACAAAGATTTGTATTTTAATTTTTACGAGGTCCACAAGATTAGCAGAATATAGACGTATAATATTGACGTATCATATTGTATTGAATTAAATCATAAATTTGACAGGATCCCAGTTTAATTGTTTTAGTATATGTGTGTTATTTAGCGCTAATAGTATATAGTACAATAAAAATATAAATTCTAAATGAAACCAACAGAAGCATTAACATACTCAAGATCAATATATATAGACAAAAAAAAATGTTACTGCATGAGCCCTGTTTTCACAATTCTTTGTCAGTAATTTAATTATTTCTCAATAAAATAAAGTTAACTATTGTCACGGAATTGTATAAATCCCTTTTATTAAATACATGTACTCGGGTTTCGTTTTTCAGTGTAACAACGATACCCGAGAGTGAGTTATGTATATTTTACAATATTTCGAAACAGTGTGTTCGGTTCACCCCATGCCGCACGTGCGAAGTGCTTTTGATGGGAAAAAACCGAATGCATCAAGCGTACGGACCATGTAGAGCTGCATCGTCTGTGTATAAATGCCTCACCGTAAGACTAAATCTTTACATTACGGAACGTCTTGTCAGTGAGCAGTCTACTTAAGGATTTGCACGTCTTCAGCTGTAGAGGTACGTAAATTATTTATTAATTTATGGTGTATATTTTCTATGTAGCTTCGACTTGCGTAGTACAATGCAAATATTTTCTATTCTTGTTTGTTCTTAATAAGAGCTTTATATTAGCAACATAAAGTGGCATTTTTAGGAAACGTTTAGTACCATAAGATTCTTATCGGAGACGTGTAGGTTCACTTCTGAACTTGTTTATTGCTTTGTAATGTTGTGCCGATAATGTAATTTGTATAACTTACCGTATATAACGTCATTACGTGTTATCGTATATGCCCGTGTCAATCATACTACACGGTGTTAGATTTATTTTCAGCTGATCAGAGTCGACGTGGTCCCAGCTATAGAGGGGAGAATGGAAGTTGACTATAGCAGCTGTAAAGCTAACCATAGCAGCCGTAGAGCTGAATAAACAGTGTGTTACTTGGATACCAGGTGATCGGGAGTTGCTGACCCATTGGTGAGCGTGGATCGCTTGATTGACCAGTGCGACTGGCAGCCAAGTATGCTAGTGACGGAGTGTTTTTGAGTCACTCCATATATGTAATCTTTTAGCCGTGGGCTAATTTTGGGTTTTTGTGATACCCAGTGGTTTGGGAGTGTAAAGATATTTTGCATGATATCTATCCCATTTGTTTCCACCACATTTTATTATTTGAATAAAGTGCCTCATGTTTCATTATTTGAGGGTATCCATTTTTGCTATATGAGTAAAATACATCATTTTTGCTATCTGAGTAAAACACATCATTCTTTTCGTCGTCTGAGATTACGGTGAATCATTAGCCTTTATCATTGCACTGTGTATTTATTTATTTGTATTCATATTTGGGTTAGGTTCGTGCGGATTATGTTAATTTGTCCAATATTTGGACCCTATACACGCACGTATTAATCATAACCCTTCTTCCCATTCAAGTCATTCATCAATAAATATAGCATTTTTATCACCATCAACAGTGTTCTGTTATAAATCCGAAATCCAATCCGGTTATCTTGTTACAATGGTGTCAGAAGTGGGATCTCGGATTTAACGGAACACTAAAATTGTTGTTTCATTATTCTTGTATGATCTTATGTGTATTTCAGACGTTCCTGATAAGACAGTGAGGTTAAGTAGCCATATAACATTACTTTATTAAGGTTTTTTTTTTGGTACACATTTCATGTTTTTGTTGCCTTCTGATAAGGAAAATACGGTTTGTTTGTTGAAATCATAGCAATTACGCATTTTTTGTTTGCGTAATAGAGCACTTTAGGTTGGTCATATCAGATTTTTGAAATGTCGTCAATGAAAGAACTTGTGGAACTGGGGAAACAGTTTGGCTACGAAGGGGAGTCTCTTAGAACTTTTGTTCGTGAAGAACAGGCTAGGGAAAGGGATCAGAGGTTAAAGGAGAGGGAAATAGAGAGGGATCAGAGGTTAAAGGAGAGAGAGAGGTAGAAAGGGAAAAGTTAGAACTAGAGAAGCAGGCTGAGGAAAGAAAGATAGCATTTGAAAGAGAGAGGATGGAATTTGAGAAGGAGAAGATAGAGTTAGAAAAACAGGCCGAAAGGGAAAGGATAGAATGGGAAAGAGAAGCAGAAAGGGAGAAGGTAGAAGGGGAAAAACGAGTGAGGTTAGAAGCTTTAGAGATAGAAGATAGAAATAAGGAGAGAGAGTATGAGAGAAATTCTGAGCTATTGAAAACCAAAAGGGAGGGGGAACATGATTCTAAACTGAGAGGTCCAAAATTGCCCCCATTTCAAAACTATAAAGATAACATGGATAGTTATCTAAACAGGTTTGAAAGGAACGCCGCTGTACAAAAATGGAAAAAAGACGATTGGTCGCTCCATCTTAGCGCGTTGCTTAAGGGTAAAGCGTTAGACGTGTATTCTCGTTTACCCGCGGCCGATTCGCTAAATTACCTCGCGTTGAAAGAAGCACTTCTGAAGAAATACGAGCTAACCGAGCAAGGGTTTCGCAAGAAGTTTAAGTATAGCAAACCCGAGAGAGGCGAGACATTCACCCAGTTCGTCAGTAGGACGTGCAATTACTTGCAGCGATGGGTAGAATGTGGTAAAGTCGTGAAGTCATTTGAGGGTCTTATCGATTTCTTGCTTCGGGACCAGCTACTGACAACTTGTGGTAAGGAGTTGTATTTATTCTTGAGGGAAAAGTCCTTCACGAATATATATGACATGGCCACACAGGCGGATTTATTTGCTGAAGCTCGGGGAGGTTCGCAGAATGTCATCTCGCGAGACAGCAAAGGTGGGAATCAGGTCAGGGATCAAAAACCCTGGGAACCTGAAAAACCTGTCAGGGATAACCAGGGGAGGCATAAGGACAAGCAATGTTTCACTTGCAAGGAGTGGGGTCATATCTCCCCCAATTGTCCTAAGCGGAAGGGATCGGTCCAGAGAGTCGCGGTAGCCATTGAAGGCAGACGGTCGGTGGATGGAAAACTCGATGTTTCCCAGCTGGCTAACCGGGAAGTAGTGCACGAGCCAGAGGTGCGTGCGGAGATCGGTCGCGACGCTATACAATCAATCGGCACGTGTATTTTCCCCGAGGCAAGGGTACCGACAGCGAATGGCACTGTCAACGGTCAAAAGAGGACCGTTTTACGAGACACAGGGTGCACTACTGTAGTCGTGAAACGGAGCCTCGTTCGCGATGACCAATTGCTTGGGTTTAAGTCGCTTTGTATGCTACTGGACCAAACAATTGACCACGTTCCTGTCGCAAGGATAGGTACAGAAACACCTTTTCTGACCGGAACCGTTGAAGCGTTGTGCATAGCCAACCCGATTTACGAACTTACGATTGGCAATGTACAGGGATCTAGACTCCCAACCATGTCAGACTTCCGATTTCCGATCATCCAAGCAGTGCAAACTAGAGCTCAGGTAAAGGAGGATAACAAACCCCTACGTAACTTAAAGGTACCGGAAGCCATTACTGATATCTCCCGTGAACAATTTTTGAACGAGCAAAAACGCGACGCGTCTCTTCGCGTAACCGCAGAGAAAGTGTTGTCGGGTACTGTGAAGAAGTGTAAGAACGGCGGGGGGGGGGGGTGTCCTCTAGATCTCTACTTCGAAAGGGTTTAATGTACAGGGAATATACTACATCTGATGATAAGAAGTTCTTGCAACTAGTTGTTCCCCAGGAATTCAGGTCGCATGTACTCAAGGTCGCGCACGAATCGAGTATGGCGGGTCATTTAGGTATGAAGAAAACAACTGATAGGGTATTGCGAGAATTCTATTGGCCCGGTGTCAATAGCGATGTAGTGCGGTTTTGTCGTTCGTGCGATGTTTGCCAGAAGACGGTCTCTAAGGGAAGGATAACTAGAGTACCGTTAGGTCAGATGCCCCTGATAGATACTCCGTTTAAAAGAGTGGCCGTTGACATTGTAGGACCCATATTTCCACATACAAATCGGATAAACCGATACATCTTAACGATGGTAGATTACGCCACTAGGTACCCTGAAGCCATAGCTTTGTCATCGATAGAAACCGAACGTGTAACCGAAGCGCTCGTAGACATGTTCAGCAGGATCGGAGTGCCCGAAGAGGTTCTTACGGATTGTGGAGCGCAATTCACCTCAGATCTCATTGCAGAAATTAGTAGGTTGTTATCCCTTAAACAGCTACGCACAACACCCTACCACCCTATGTGCAATGGGTTGGTAGAGAAATGAAGCAAATGTTGCGTTGGATGTGTGCGGAAAGACCTAAGGATTGGGATAGGTATCTGAACGCAATTCTGTTCGCGTATCGTGAGGTTCCTCACGAAAGTTTAGGCTTCTCCCCGTTTGAACTATTGTACGGTAGGACAGTTCGTGGTCCTATGCGTATTCTACGCGAACTGTGGTCAGACGAGGTCGCGAACGAAGAAGTTAAGACCACTTACCAATACGTTGTAGATTTGCGCGAAAGGTTAGAGAGTACATATCGAATGGCGCAAGACGAACTCGCGAAATCTAGTCGTAAGTACGCGAAATACTACAACCGAGGAACGCGGAGTAAGAAGTTTGATATAGGCGATCAAGTGTTGGTTCTTCTCCCCACGAATAAAAACAAGCTGCTAGTCCAATGGAAAGGGCCATACGAAGTCAAACAAGTGAAAGGCGAAATGGACTACATCATTGACATGGAAGGTAAGTCCAAGATATTTCACGCCAATATGCTGAAACTCTAGAGAGACCTGGTCAAACAATTGATAAAGTGCTCTTTAACGCAGTATGTATAGCGGTGATAGAGGATAGGTCGTGTGACGAATCGGAATTCGTCCCCAGCATCGAAACGCCTCTTGAATACCCCATTGACGTAGGGAAAGAAGGTATAGATCAGATCAATGTATGCCCGGATTTATCCGAGGGTCAGCGTACGCAGATCTTGGAGGTTTTGTCCCAATACCCAGATGTGTTTACGGACAAACCAGGCCGTACTGGATTGATTCAACACGAGATCAAGTTGAATACTGTAGAACCAATCAGGATTAAAGGATATCCAATACCCTTTAATGCGCGGGAGACAATCAACGAAGAAGTGGGGAAAATGTTAGCCCAGGAAGTGATCGAACCTTCCAGTTCCCCGTATTCGTCCCCCGTTGTATTAGTCAGAAAGAAAGACGGGACAAACCGTTTTTGCATTGACTTTCGGCAACTGAATAAAATCACCGTATTCGATGCAGAACCAATGCCAGACATAGAAAATTATTTTCAAAGTTGGCAGGTCATAAATACCTCTCCAAGTTAGACCTTACCAAGGGATATTGGCAGGTACCAATCGCTGACAATGCCCGCGAGTTAACGGTATTCGCGACTCCCAGAGGTCTTTATCAATTTAAAGTCATGCCTTTCGGTTTAGTCAACGCCGGTGCGTCGTGCGTTCGTCTCATGCGCAAATTGTTAAACGGTATGAAAAACGTCGACAGTTTTATAGATGATGTCTTCGTTTATACATATACCTGGGATGAACATGTTAGAGTATTGAGGGATCTGTTCGATAGACTTCACACTGCTAATCTTACAGCAAGGCCCACCAAATGTAGCATAGGGTATTTTGACCTAGAATGTTTGGGCCATCTTGTAAGTGGACTAGGCCAGTTGAAACCCCACCCAGACAAAATAGGAGCAGTCAGTAACAACTATTTACATTTTGCATAAAAGGTGAATGAGCTGCTTTAAAAATATATTTCACTATTAAATTGCCAATGCAAGATAAACAGTCTTACATTATTCCATTTCATTATATAACATCCCCCCAATACCCCCCCCCCCCTTTATCTCGCGTAAAATGAGATATATTATATTTTAAACAAATGTAAATGTTACATTTAAATCCAAGACAAAACTGAATAATATTTCACATGGTCCGATTCAGCCTGGCATTTGGTTCGAATCAGTCCGTAATCTGGGCCGAATAAGCCTGGTCCGAATCAGCCATGGTCCGAATCAGCCTGTTACAATAAAAATGGGTCAAAAAGCGCTTCAGCTACATCCCGACTTTATTTGTTATATGCTTTGCAAAATACAGTTATATATAGTGGGGTGTATATAAGTGCCAGATAATAGTTAATAGAAATTTTATGATGAAATTAAAAATTAAAATCATAATGAATTTCGAATATCTATTTATCTTCCAATCTTTGTGAAAATATTTGGAAATAGGGAATTAAGGCTCTAAAAAAAAAAAAAAAAAAATGTTAATAAAAACAAAGTTACGTTTTCCCCAAAGACATTGCAAACTTGTTCAATCACATCCGTTTGATACTTCCTACATCCTTCCGTAGCCTGAATGACGATATCACTACAATCTCAATAAGGTGCCGTTAATTAATGATAATTTATTTTCGACGGATTATCAGCTGAGGAATAAAAAGAAAAGAATATATTGGCAAAGCAAACATATATCGACGACTGTACCCAGGCTAATTCTTCCCTAGAATCCATGACTAAAAATTGCAAAGCCATTCGTATGGGCCCTTTCTGGATGTAATTTTAGCTGAGGAATATGTATGAGACACCGGTCAACAGATGTTGTCTCGCTAACTTGTGAACTTTGAAGAATGATAAAATGTTATAATTGCCAGAATTCACGATCCGTTCAAGGATTCCCACATCAGCAGTACTGTATGTTACCATCGTCTTGATCTTTTAAAAATGTGGCAATGCATGACATTCCTAGCGATTGTTTGTTTTACACAAATTCTCATATTTGTCCCAAAGTGTAGGACATTTGGGGCTCATGAAGGGAGCAGCAAATAAAAATAAGTTTTTATTCGGCATGTATATATTAAGTTGTAACCCCTCCCCCTCCCCTTTGTCTGATTTATCCTTCTATTAAATTAGAAGAAATGCCAAGTGTTATGTGGCCAAATACTACTACCTTCAGTAGGGGAATGCGATAGCTCGACGTACATCTCTGTGTTTGTATCGAGAGTGGACCAGCAAGTTATTCTCTGCCTCTCTTCTTTCAGTATATCGGACATGACTCGCGAGTCATGACATATAAATTAAAAAAAGAGGCAGAGAATAACTTATTGGTCTATATGAAGAGCACCATATCAAACAAGTTCTATGGTGAGATTGTTTAAAGTCATGTCTCTAGTGAGTGCATGAAATTGTGAAGAGGTTGGTTTAAGTTCCATAGTCATCACATAGCCAGAACTTTTTCAGAAAGGGTGATTTTGAAGAGGGTCTAGACCATGCAGTCATTTGTAATTTGTTGAAGTAGAATAGAGCTAATTGTACTACTCTTGGCATCAGCATACACATATGTATATACAATATGTACAACCTCACTGCATCTCAGCCGTTGTTTCTTTCTGGATCCTGGGCAACAATTTAGAGTGGGTTTCAGAGCATTTATTCCCCAGGGATGCAGCTTAATGAGTACTACACTCTTATTTTAAAAGTATATCACTGTGACCAATATTTAATGCGTCACAGACTTTGGTTAAATTTTTCATTTTAAGTTTATTTCCCCTGCACAGTTCATGCTAGAATCCTTAGACTATAGGATTGTATGCATCTCTGTTATTACCACATCCTTTTAACAAGAGGTCACTGTAATCTACATTTGACATTTTATTGGCTTAGGTTAAGTTTTTATATTTTATGTCCATCTAGGTTTGTTGTACCCTATATACATCATACCTGCCATAACATGATGTGTCACGCAAAAAAACAGGATTTTTGACACCCCCCCC
The DNA here is from genome assembly GCA_029931535.1 of Margaritifera margaritifera. NCBI lineage: Eukaryota > Metazoa > Mollusca > Bivalvia > Unionida > Margaritiferidae > Margaritifera > Margaritifera margaritifera. The sequence goes on from JAQPZY010001591.1 coordinate 1,433,238, forward strand.
CCCACACACACACAGGGTCATGTTTAGAAAACATGATTTTCAGTTATCTTAGAAACCCCAAAAAAGCACAGAGAGAGAGGGAGAGACCTTTCTTGACACCACAATATATGCTTGTAACCTGTATAACTAGTAATTGGCTTGCTTAATGCTCATAGAAAACTATCACATGAGGGCTGTTTTATACAACTGATTGTCATTGAGGTGATTAAAACGTAAGTCATTCAGAGATAAACAACCATCATTGCACAGATTATTTAATTGACTGACAATAGCTAGGTTGATGATGAGTTATGAATTCTTGGTAGGAGAACCCATTACTGTATATACTCGCTTATAATCTGATACAAACTGCAAACTGCATAGACCCAGATCTGCTGGCGCATAATGCAGTTTGTAAAGGACTAATCAGTAGAACAAACATAGACCTTGATCTGCTGGCGCATTATGCGATGACAGATCAGGGTCTATGTTGTTTGCATTTGCGAGTATATATGGTACTCTTCCTTGCTTGAATGATAGGCCATCTTTATTTAAGATTACTATGTAGTTTTGTTTCTTTGAAGTCAGATTTTTACAGTAGTTGGATTAGCGTGGAAGTTTGATTAATTATTTTAAAGCAAAATGTCAAAATGCAGCTGTGATTCAGGAAAGGATGAGCCATTGGTGAAGCAAGCAAAAGTCCAGCAGAACTAAATTTTAGAACTTCTGGTTGATGGAGTTTGACTTTATGATGCGCAGCAGCCAGGGGGGAACATTTTATTTTTTGCATATATTGCAAACACCATATTGAGATTAGTTACTCTGGAATGTATGACATTCATCAACATAGTACCACCACCCAGCATCGGGACATTGGATGAATGCAGAGCTCAATCCCAAAAGTAACTAATGTGTTTAAACATTCTAACTAGTATGGTCATTGCATGTTTGTAACTCCCAGACATTTATTTCTGGTTGCAGTATATACCATGTCTTATCCTTAAAATAGAGTGTAGTTTAATTGACAGTATAATTTCTTTTCAGTTGTGAAGCTGTCAGTAACTATTTAAGTGGCCATCTTTACATGTTACAAGTATGGCTCACAATCTATACAAGCAATGTTAATTATTGACATGTAAAGATCAGTGACAAGTCCATACAATCACCTGATGGTATAAATCCATAACAAAATGTGAAATTGGAAACATATGAATTAGTACAGTCAGCAATAAACTTACTGTCAGTCAAACTACCATAAATTCTGATATGACATAGACTTATTAATTTGAACTATCATCAGAAGCAAATGAAGGTAACAGCCGATTATCAGTGAATCTAAGGCCAGGTAGTGTGTAGAGTGATGGTTTCGAAAACTCCATATCTGAATTTCATTGGCAGGCCTGAGGTCAAAGCAGATGGTGCCTGTTGAAAGTTTTGTCAGATAGATCTGTTTACTATTTTTTTGTAAAATGAAAATGTTGCTGATTTGACACTTATTATGGCCGCCAGCTTGAAAATCTTGTTATCGCTACCCATCATGAATGGATGGTTATATTAACATAGGGTATTAATTGAATGACTTAAGATAATATCTGGTTGGTTCTGGGTTAAGACATCTGACATCTCCTCGTGACAATCTTGTTATCATTACACACCATAAATGGATGGTCATACCGACATGGGGTTTATTTAATAGACTTTATATGAAGTATAGTTGGTCCTAAATGAAAATGGCAGCCAGCTTAAGAATCTTGTTATTGCTACTCTTCCTGAATGGATGGTCATATTGATGTGGGATTTTCACTAAAAGACTTCTTATGATGTAATTGTATTACTCTTCAAAGACATGAAGGTCAGTTTTAAACTTATGGAATACTAACTGACCATGTTCAAAATACCGTTGAAAGGTGCAGGTTGGCTATGTACATAAACACTGATGGTATAACTGTGTCTTATGTGTACAAGTTTTGCTGACTTTTTTGAGTTAGTCAGGGTAGGGGAAGCAAAAGTAATTTTGATTTAGTCTCGAGCACATAGATTTGAAAAACTGTAGATCTGTTTGACTTGAATGTATTTTCCCACCCAGAGTTGATGTATGAACAGATTAAACTAAATCAGATAAGACCAAACCTATTATTTCAATTTAATATGTTTGAATTTGCTAAACAACTTTACCTTAACTTTTAATTGCCATAATTTCCACATCTTCCATGCTGTATAAATGCTAGGGTGTTTAATTATCTCCTCGCTTTTTCTTTCAATGTCATATGCAGGTTGATATACATACTTACTGTGAACTGAATTCATTTATTTTCATGGTTATAAATTGTTGTGGTTTGGAGAAAATGATGTTTTTGTTTGTACATACTATAAATTCATGGATTGTTGAAGGTGTCCTTTCATTTCCATCATTGTTTGTTAGGTCTTTAATCTCATGGTTTATAGTAACCATGAAATCTGCAAAAATCGGTACTGTCTATATTTGTTTATAAGTCCAGTCCAAGTGCAAGCTGCACATACCCAGATCTGCTGTTGCATAATGCACCGGCAGATCTGGGTCAATGCAGTTTGTTAGGAGTAATCTGTAGAACAAGCAACATTGACCCTGATCTGCCGGTGCATCTTGTGACAGCAGATCGGGGTCTATGTTTTTTGCAGTTGGACTTGAATTTTAAGCGAGTATGTACAGTACGCCATGAAAAATAGTTCACAGTAATGTACAATTGTAAAACATGTAGATGATAACATCCCTATTAAAGTTATTGTGCAGACTGGAGAAAGTGGTCTTTATTTGGAGGTGGTCTTATTACAGGAAATGGGACAAAACAAATATAGTTGCTATTGAGGAGTGGTCTTTTATTGGAAGGTGATAACCATTTGAGTTCATACTGTGTTTCTTTTTCAGATAAACTTAAAAAAATAACATAGCTATGGATGACTGAACATGGTAGAAATGATGGACATTGTGAATTAGTCAGTACAAATTGGGCATGATGGCTGAAACAGATCCAAACCTTAAACTGTATGTCTCAGAATATCATCAGGGAATCTTACAGAAATTGCATTCCCTGCAGAAACAGGGCTGTGTCTGCGATGTGCGTCTTACAGCAGAAAATGGGAGTGTTGAGGCTCACAAGGTGATTCTTATGGCATCCAGTACAGTTCTACAGCAGCGGCTCAGTCCCACACTCTCAGGGGTATTTGACAGCATTCACTTTGATGGGATACCTTATCTTGTTTTGAAAAATGTGGTTGACTACATTTATACAGGGAATTTATCTGTGCCTAAAACTTCTGTTAGAATTTTTCTTAACTTTTGTGAAGATCTAGGTTTACACGAAGCAGCATTATTATGTCGTGAAGTTATATCCAGTGACAAAGGTATTGATACAAATAATTCTTCTGGAGTTGAAATTCCTGTGAAAAATTCACATAGAAAGCATTCTGAGTCAAAAAATACTAACAAAGCAAATGATCTCCCAAAGAAGGAATATTTTGGTTTAAAACAAAATAGACGAGTTAATAGCAAACGATGTAAAAGACCACAAATTGAGGACTCAAGAAATCTTGAAAATATAAAGCCACTCATAGCAAAAATTCCTAAAGCTTTACTATCCAGGAAAGCATTAAGTGCTGCTGTTTCATCTAACCATTCCAGGACTCTTAGAAGTTCCTCACTTAAATCTACCAGACAGACCCTGAAACCCAAATCCAAACCAAACAACACAAGTAAGTCTTCCACAAAAGAGAGAGCAGCAGAAATTCAAACTTTGAAGGGAAAGTCTTCAAAAGAGAAGAAAGGAAGATCAGGCAGAAGGATGGGTAAAGAGGAAAATGCAGCAGAAAGTAAAGAAATTTTGAGCAGTAGATTAGAATGGTACCCTGATGTGGTCCCATCTGCTGGAGATGCACAAGTCACAGAGGTTGAACATGGGTCTGATAAAGACAATGAAGATGACAAGATTATAAAACAGGAAATGAGTTCTGTATCAGATGATGAAAATGAAACTGAGACAGAACAAGAAGATAACACAGATCTTGTGAATGTTGTTGCACAGGACAGTATAGATAAAATACAAAGCAAGCATGCGAACGTTTGCATAACTTGTGAAATAGATTTTCCAAATAAAAAATTATTATTGAAGCACAGGAAGTCAGAGCATGCAAGTTCCAAGAAAAATAAACGTGCCTCAGTCTGGCCATGTGTTGTGTGTAGTCGACCATTGACCTCAGCGGTGAGACAAGCTTGTCATCATTTTAGCAAGCATGGTATTCCATATGATGACAAGAAGTTTAAAATTCACAAGTGCACTTATGAGGTATGAGTTTCAGTTTGTACAGACATTAAAATGGGTAATGTTACCGGTGAAATGAAAATGGAATGCAAAATGAATGCAAATGAAATGATGAATGCAAATGAAATGATGAATGCAATATGAAGGAAATAGAGAGTGCAAAATGCAGAATGCAGATTGCAGAACGATGAATGATAAATAAAAATGAAATGTGAATACATTTCATGAATAAATTTTAAAATCTGTTGACCTGTGTTTTGGACTGCTGTTAAATTTCCATGTTGAAGCCCTTTTGCATGATAATCTGGGATCAGATTCTTTATTCTTTACATTACCAGACACTTTGTCACTACTTACAAGCCATGAAAAAAGGAAACAAATAATTGAAGCAATAAATGCAAAATCAGAATGCATTTCTGAGACCCTAACAAAAAATGATAAGATGTTACCTGCAATGCAAACATGAACGGAATGCAAATGAAATGCAGGTATGGTAACATTACTTATTTCAGGGTTAAATCTTAAAATATACATGTAGCTGAAATGTTTATAATTTTTGTAGACCTATATATCAGTTTTCTGGCGGTGATGGTGGCAGTAAAGTTAGTGGCATTGTCAGCATTCAAGTTTTGTGTCAGTTTTTTGCAAGTAAGATAAGTGATCCATAATTGCATGGACATGTGTGAGATAAAGTTTCTAACAAACATGTCTTAATATTCTGAACTTTCAGCTTGCCAAGGCCCCCCCCCCCATTTGCTTGCAGTTTGCAACCAACATGCAAAACATGTCAACCAAAAATGTTTTTAAACAATATTATTATTATATTTTTTTTAAATGCTCAGTTTTGTCTGGTACTTTTTCTGGCCCATTTGCTTAGTTTTATGTAATGTTTCTATAAAGCATTTCAATGACTTAAGTAAACATTGTTTGGGTGCTTGAAATTGCTCTATCATTGCATGAAGTTTTTAAATGAGTTGTCAAAGAACATGTAAAAGAGCAAATAGCATCTCCGACTATACATGGATAGACATTGTACTTGTATGGCTTGAAGAAACAGATGAATATATCTATAAATGTTGTGTTGACACTGATTAAAGTACATGTATGTAGTATGCACATGATCATATGTGTATACAGTCAATTCATTTGAACAATATTGAAATCCAAGTATTAAATAATGCAAATAAGAATAGTTTTGATTCAGTATTTAATATAAGTAATACAATACCTGTCTGCATTGCATATCTTACCTATTCTGGGATGGAATTACCCTCATCCGTATAATAAGAATTCCTCCTCCCACAGATGAATCTCCATGGAGAATTCTGGAAAAAATCCAGACCAAAACATAGACCGGGTCTGCTGCCCAAGTCACAGGGACATGCGCCATAGTCCTCATTTTTTTACTGGATACCATATACATTGCATTGTATGCACATCACTCTGTAGAATTTTTGTCTTTGACCCATGTCTAAATGTGCATTGGGCATTTTAGTACAGGTTTCCGTAATTCTCAGAATGTATACCCTAAGTCCATTAATTTTTCACTCATTGATATACTTTCCAGTGAGTTTTTTTTCCTTCAGGCAATTGTTGTTACAAATTCAGCAGTGCCCCATTTTAAATGTCTACCAACCCCTGGATGTGGGTGATCTGTATTTTTTTTTTTTTGGCCAATGGGTAGGTATTGTCTCCCTTTCCAGTGCCGGACCTTAGAGACCTCCTTGTCAGTCAAGTGAACATTGATTGATGCTTCATTCTTGTGATTTTTGTTAAGTTTAGTCTCGCTTCAGAGGGTCGGACACCAGCTTTTTGTTTTTGTGTTCAGAATAGTTGCACACCTTCAGTTGATTTTATCACATCTTGCTTGTTTTATAATTTCTGTGGTCACCAATACTTATATTATAATTGTTGTGTCAGTAGTACCTTCCTGTAATCATTAGCACTGTTGTCAGAAATTGTTACATTAGAGTGAGTCCACTCAAACTCCTTGGTATTTTATCCATGCATGTAATTGGTTTTGCCTGTTTTTCCCCATGTGTCCAGTACTGTAATTCTAGATTGGTGTATTTTCAGATCACACACCACTCATTCGCCATATTTATCACCCTTCATTGGCATCCTTGGTTCAGAACTTTCATTCTAGCTTGGTTTGTGTTACAGGTTTCACACCACTCATTCATTATCTTTATACCTATAGAGGCAGGTGAAGTATTGCAGTCAATAAATTGTGTGACCTTAGAAGTGCTCATGCATTTCATATTCATTATCTTTATTATTACTCTTCTTTTCAGACTTTCTTTGCAGGAACTATGTCTAAACAGTGTGGGAAAACATGGGCATAAGAAGGCCCCATGGGATACCCACTCCACCGGCCTTTCTTCTGTTTCCCTTATGAGGGAGGAGCAGTACCCTCTCTGAGCACATAGCCCTGAGGTGACTGGCAGATCAAGCCTCCCTGAAAGGGGAGAGCTATGATCGAGCTCGATAGTTTCTGAGGAGGAATCCTACAGATCAGAGTCACCTAACTGGTCATTGACTGGTTGCTTGTCAATGGCAGATCACTGTTCACCGGTCAGCATTCACCAATCATAGCAACCCCGTCAGTATGGTGACAGGGATTGGGTTGAGTTGAGACCTGCTCCCTCCCCCTTCCTTCACCAGGTTACTGGTAAACCCCATTGGGGATTGGGAGTTGGTGTTCCAATGCCCGATGAGGGTTGGGGATAGGATTGGCATCCCACCTCTTCCCCATATCCCTCTGAATCCCTATTGGATGTTGGGACATCCTTTTCAGGGAAATGACTTATCTTTTCCATTAATGCCGTCATGGACATCAGGGCCCTGGCATGAAGTCAGGGTTGATGTTGCAGGTTGAAGCCGGACATCACCCCTTTACATGTGGGGTCCAAGAGGAAGGAGAGGGGCAGGCTTTCTTTCCCCAAACACCTCAGGAAAGACAAGATGCATCCTTGTCCTGTTGAGTCTGCCATTAATGACAGTCCCCTCGGTCTGTGGGTTGAGTCACAAGACAAGTCTTCCTTTATTCTCAGGTCTCCACCACACCAAAAAGACATGTCTTCCCCACATCAGAGAGACACAGGGTCACAAAGTCCTGCTTCCCCACAGCAAGAGCAAGGTAACATTCTGTCAAACCTGGTAAACTCTCAGGAAATCGATACCAAGCAGGCAGAGATGGCATCTTCTCCTCTCTTCCAGTCCCTTTCCCCCTCCCACCTGTCAACTCCGGCAGAGGTGGAAGAAGAGGTCTGGTCATTTGTCAAGGAGGTAAACAAAGTTTATCGTCTTCTTTCTTGGATTTGTGTACCAAGTCCTCAGGCTCAGAGGAAACAAAAATTATCTCCAGTTTGGAGAGACTCTCTGGGGATACCTCTGGACAAGATCTCTTGTTGCTTCCCCACTCGGCCATAGTCAGGGAGTTTTACCAAGTATCAAGAGCTGGCTAGGCAGTGTAAAGGGTGGTCAGTTTCCCCATCTATATTGAGACCTCTGATCTCTCCAGTCAGCTACATGGTTCACACTCCTGCGAGGCCCTTTAAATTCCCACTTTGGACACAGGAGCATCAGAATTGGGCATTTCTTATGGGGGACCTGGGCCTGTCTCCCAGTTAAAACACTGGAGGCCATAGAGCTAAAGGCTAGGTCACATGTTACCAAAACCTCACAAGTCAACCTTTCCTTGTCAGCCTTCCTCAGCCTCCTGAAGGAGGAATTGCTGTCTCCAGCTGTACTTCAGCGCTTGCTGGAGGCGGTTGCTAAAACATCTCGGCATGCTGTATCAATGTCCATGGCACTGTTGGCCGAGTTGCTCTACCCTCCACATAAACAATCTTGAAATGAGAGCAGTATTCCTAGCCTGCTGCATGATGGTCTCTTGACAACACGTCAGTCATAGCATACCTCAGGTGACAAGGCGGCACACGTTGGGCAACTTCAGAAGGGATTACTCTCCGAGTTCATCACATTCCTGGCAAGAAGAATATTCTGGCAGACAGTCTGTCTTGGAAAGGCAGGATAGTCATTACAGAGTAGTCTCTGCACCAGTCTGTAGCAGACTCTGTGTTCAAACTGTGGGGGAGATCCTTGCTGGACTTGTTTGTGACAAAACTGAACAACATGCTCCCCTTTTACATCTCCCCAGTTCCAGATCAGAGAGCCTGGGCAGCGGACATGTTCAGCCAGAAGTGGAATTGCCTGTTCACATACGCCTTCTCATTCTTTAGGATGATGTTCCAAAAAGTCAGGACCTCCATTGCTCAGCTCATCTTGATAGCCCCTTTGTGTCTCCAATGATTATGGTTCAACGATCTTCACAACCTGCTGATAGACCAGCCCAGGACATTGTCTCAGAGGAGGGACCTTCTGTCTCAGCACAGGGGCTGTCTTCTACACAACAGCCTACATATTCTCCACCTTCACGCTTGGCTCATCTCAAGCGATCTATCAGCCAGGACAAGTTTTCGAGCAAAGTTGCTGAGTGCATTGTTCAGGCCAGGTCTATGATGCAAGGTGGAGAATCTTTGGCGATTGGTGCAGTAGGAAATGCATTAATCCTAGCTGTCTCTGTTTGAGCGCAGTAGCTGACTTTCTTGTCTTCCTTTTTGAAGAGAAACAATTCTTGGTTTCTACTATCATGGGCTATAGGGCATCCCTATTCAACACACACAAATTTTCTAAAGGCCAGGCCATTGGTTTGGATTCTCAAATTGTTGGCCTTATAAGGTGTTTTGAGCTGCAGAGACTGGTGTCTCGCTCACTTATGCCAAAATGGAACCTCTCGTGTGTCTTACGGTCATTGACTAAAAACCCCTATGAGCCTTTGAGTGAAGCTTTCTTCAAGAATCTTACCATCAGGACCATTTTCTTGGTGTCCTTAGCATTTTCGAGATTTAGGAGTGAGCTTCATGCCCTATCTATTGAACAAGGTTGTCTAAGGTTCAGTGGTAATAACAAGCTGGTATCTCTCCTTTGCCAACACAGTTTCTTAGCCAAAAACCAACTATCTTCAGTAGCTCCACTCCCTATAGAGATCTGCAGTCTCACTCATATCTATGCTGGGGATGATCAAGATCGACTTTTATGCCCAGTTAGGGCATTAAGATTCTATTTGGCTCCTTCAAAAAGGAAATGAAAGGGTAGGAAATGTATTTTCCTCCCCTTAAAGGGCTCTGCTGACATTTTGGTATCGGCTTATCAGTCCCTGACTGATAGGGATTTTTATTTCATGAGGATTAAAGTCCATGAGGTTTGAGCCATTGCTACCTCATGGGCCTATCTAACTCATTCATCATTAGAGGATGTTAAGAAGGCCTCATTTTAGTGGTCAGACACTACCTTTTCCTTTTTGTACCTTTATTCATTGGTGCACCAGAGTGAAGGCATTTATTCTCTAGGGCCTATAGTCATGCACAAAAAGTAGCTGAAGCAGATGCAAACATACATTAGTGGACATTCCAGCAGTAAAGGTGAGTATTTTCTTGTTTATACCAGTTCTTGAGGCCATCAGACTCCCACTGCACCAGCATACAGTATTCAGCCGTGCAATACTGACAGATAATGTATTACTGATATTAAAATGACTTTTTTTTTTTTTTGGGGGGGGGTAAAACTAATTTTAATGATGTAATATTTACCTGTCGGTATTTCCAGACTCCCTCCTCCCACCCTGCTCTAATATCCCATTTTTACTCCTGTCCTAAAAAAAAGATGAGGACTATGGTGCATAAACAAGTGACTTGGGCAGCAGACTGGGTCTGTGTCTGGTCTGGATTCTTTCCAGAATTCTCTGGAGGTTCATCTGTGGGAGGATGAATTATTATATGGACGAGGGTAATTCCATCCTAGATTAGGTAAGCTATGTAATACTGACAGGTAAGTATTACATCATTAAAATTAGTTCAGCCCCCCTCCCCAATATTCATGTCGATGCATTGCCAAAATATTTCTATATGGAGTCATGCATATTTTTAATTACAGACATTGAAATCCATTGAAGTTTTAGTAGAAAAGTGATACAGTGTATTTTTGATGTTGGAATACATGATTTGCCTGTCTGTATGTTAAAGTACCATGATGGTATACTTGGAAGCTTATTTAGTCACATCCTTTTAATAACATTGAAATCCAAATATTAATTGCAGTTTACTGATTCATTTTTAGCTCCACTGGTCATAGACCAGGATAGCTTATGGGATGACCTGTTGTCCGTTGTTTGATGTCCATCCGTTCGCTAGAACAAGTTTGTTATCGCTACTCCTCCAAAACTACGTAGAGGATTGCCATGAAACTTTACACACACATTTATCCCAAGGTCTAGTTGATCCTGAATGAAAATGGTGCTGCTTGGCCATCCAGTATGGCCACCACAGCAGCCATCTTGAAAATCTTGTTATCGCTACTCCTCAGTGGATAGTCACATCAACATGGGATTTTCACTAAAAAACTTTTTATGATGTCTAGTTGGTCCTAAATGAAAATGGTGCTGATCTGAGGTACTATATGGCAGCCATCTTGAAAACCTTGTTATCGCTACTCCTCCTCGATGGATTGTCATATCAGCATGGGGTTTTATGAAAAGACTTCATGTGATGAAAATGTTGCCGATATATTGTCCAATCTGGCTGTCCCAGCAGCTATCTTGAAAATCTCATTATTGCTTCTTCACCATAATGGAAAGTCATATTGGCATGGGGTTTTCATCAGAAGACTTCTTATGATATCTAGTTGGTTCTAAATGAAAATGGTGCCGCCTGGACATTAATATGGCCATTTTATAAATCTTGGTATTTCTACTCCACCTGAATGGATGGTCACATTAGCATGGGGTTTTCACTGAAAGACTTCTTTTGATGTTTAATTGGTCCTAAATTAAAATGATGACAACCGGACATCCAAAATAGCCACCATGACATCCATCTTGAAAGTCTTGTTATTGCTACTCCTCCTGAATGGAAAGTCATATCAGCATGGGTTTTTCACCAGAAGACTTCTTATGGTGTCTGGTTGGTCCTAAACAAAATGGTGCTGATCTAAGTTCAAATATGCCTACCACAGATGCCATCTTGAAAATCTTATTGCTATTCCTCATAGATGCTAAGTCATATGAACATTGGTTTTTCACCAGAAGACTTTTTATGATGTCTAGTTGGTACTAAATGAAAATGGTGTTGATCTGCCATTCAGTATGGCCACCATGACAACCATCTTGAAAGTCTTGATATTGCTATTCCTTCTAGATGGAAAGTTAAATCAACGTGGGGTTTTCACCAGGAGACTAATTATGATATCCAGTTGGTCCTTAATGAAAATGGTGCTGATCTGACCTTAAATATGGCTGCCGCAATAAACATATTGAAAATTTTGTGACTTATTCTCCTGAATGGATGGTCATATCAACATGGAGTTTTCACCAAAAGATTTCTAATGGTGTTCAGTTTGTCCTAAAAGAAAATGGTGCTGATCTTGCATCCAGTATGGCTGCCACAGTGGCTAATTTGAAAATCTTATCACTCAAGAATATCAGAGATGGTTTCAGCACTCGGCAGTTCAAAAGAAGAAATGACCTTATCTTGAATTCCTGGAAGTTCTTTTTAGCCAGCAGAGCATCAGTCCCTTTGAGGGACTCTTATTATAGTCTGTAAAAGAATATATACGTATAAAAGAATATTTCACTGTACACTGTATTAACTCTTTGCCTCCAAAACTGTAATAGATTCTTTTTTATTATTTTCATTTTAAATCACGTGTGTGTACATATGGGGATGATTGTATAACAGACTTAGTTATACCAGAAGTTTTAGCTATTCGTCTTAAAATCAAAGTCATGTATTCTTATGCTTCCAGAATAAGTACTTAACCAATATGGTATCAAAGTATATCATGTGCTACAAAAGAATCAGGATTATATTTTTTAAAAAAATGTTTATAAAAACTGTTTGGTCTTGAATCTCTCATAATTTTTTTCATTCTTCTTCCCCATCTTAATTACTGTTAACTGTTGAAGATGTACAAAATATATGTTTGTGTCAAGTTCATTTGTCACTAGCTAAGACTTTCTTGCAGTTTACTAAATACTTTGCCTTTATATTATTCAACATATATTGTATCACACAATTTACTCTTACACTTTATATAGCAAGCTTCTGTAGAGCACTGGATCATTAAGTATCAGAAAAGATAATCATACTGCCATGAAGAAAAAAAAGACAAAATAATTACTTTAGGTTGATATTAAACAAAATCCATTATTTAAATATAGGAAGGTTCTGAAAATTCATCTGTAAATAAACCTACAAAGTAGGCCGATAATGATGATACATTCCATTCAAATGCTGCAGATGGAGTACACAAACCAGGTGAATTGATGCCTTTTAGATAATATATATATATATATATATATATATATATATATATATGGCCTGAACATTGAAGGAAACAAAATCCTTTCAGCCAATGCAACCTTCTCAAGAGTGAGTTGGCAACTGCAAACAATTTTTTAAGCATGGCCAGAGTTTGCCTTAGCTCTGCAAGACCCTTACTATTTTTAGTGATGGTAGGGACTTTAGAGCTGATGTCAAATGTATAGATATTATCAGCCAAGTTGCCAGATTCATGTGATGCTATTGAAGCTGGCTTTACAGTATTTATGTATTTGTTTTAACCTTAGTAATAGTTGCTACTTTATTCATCAATCATTTTACTACTAGTTCAGTAACTGTCAAGAGTCAAATATCAGAAACTGACTGTTTTCAGCTTTTTCATTGATTACCATCAATTTGTTTGCCAATCATGGCAATTTCAACCTTTGTAAATTCCATGCTGAGAACAGTAGGTTTCTGCCAATTTTTGCACTAAATCTGAGATATTCAAAACAACTTGAAGCGAGATATAGGGACCACTTTTCTAATGGAGTTGTTCTTGCTATTGTAGGCATCAACATAAAGTTTTTGCATTTAGTTCAGTTTCTCTGATGCTGTTTTATGTAGTCATAAACTTGATGGGTATATTCATCTTTGAGGGTACTACTGACCTCAGGCAAAAGTAGATCACAATGACCTACTTTCATCCTACGTTGATTATGTTACATTTGTGCATTTGGCTCTGATTCTTTGATACTGTTGTATTTACAGTCATTTAAACTTGATGGATGTATTTATTTTGGAGGATACTACTCATTACGGACAAAAGTAGATCACAGTGACCTATTTTTCACACTATAGCGAATGCATTTTTGCATTTAGCTGTTTCTCAGAGACTGTTATATATACAGTCATAAAACTTAATGGGTGTATTCATCTTGGAAGATGCTACTCATCAATGACATAAGTAGGTAACAGTGACCTACTTTTCATGTTATAGCAATTATATTAAGTTTTTGCATTTAGCTCAGTTTCTTTGACACCCTTGCATGTACAGTCATTAAACTTGACGGGTGTATTCATCTTGGAGGGTAGTACAGACCACAGACAAAAGAAGGTTATAGTGACTCACTTTTCATACTTCAGCAATTATGTTAAGATTGTGTATTTAGCTCAGTTTCTCTGACACTTGTGGGTACAGTCATGAAACTTGATGGATGTATTTATCTTAGAGAGTACTAATCACCATGAACAAACATAGGTCACAGTGACCTAATTTTCACATTCCCGTGATTACATTCAGTTTTTGCATTTATCTCAGTTCCTTCTACACTGCTGTGTATACAGTCATGAAATTTGATGGGTGTATTTATAATAGGAGTATAAATCACATCATTGACCTACTATTAAGGTAACAGTGATCTACTTTTCTTGCTCTAGTAGCTGTGCAAGGTTTTTGGATTATGCTATGGCAGAACAGGTAAGATTTAGGATTCTGTGGAATTCTTGATATTTTTGTCCTCAGTTTCATTTGTACTAGAATCCAAAGTGTCAGTTATACTAAGATGTGAATACTAAGTTTAATCCCATAAATTTCTTACTGACTGTGATAATTTCAGGGTTGTAACTATGTGACAGCAAGTAAGCACTACCTGCAGATTCACCAGCGTGGTCGTCATGGCAATGAGAGGCCACATGTGTGCGAATTCTGCGGGAAAGGCTTCAAGCTTCCAAGTGCTCTAATGACCCATCTTAACATCCACACAAATGACAAGATCTTCAGGTGTGACGATTGTGGTCAGAGTTTCAATCAAAAAGGAGGCCTTGATGTAAGTTGTGTAAACTATGTTAGAATTTTTATGCTTAATCTCCATATTGTTATTTTACCTTTAAACTATCAGCATCTTTATATTAAGTTATCTTTAATGTAAAGGTTCCTACATTTTATGTTAATAGTTCTGAGCATTATGATAAACAGACAAACAAAATATATGAATATCAATATTGATATTGTACTGAATATTAATATTGTAGCTGCTTTAAGTTATAAATGTTTATTTTGGTCATGCCTAATATTTGAATTTGCATATTTTTGTACTCTGTGACTTCCTTATGGGTGACTAGAGCGAAAAATTCACCTTTTAGTGTAAAACCTTGACCATTATTAGCAGGAATAAGCGATAATCATGATACCCAGCATTGCTGGGTATCAGGTAGAGAATTTAAGAATGCATTTGATTTTCATTGGGTTGAGGAAGCTAGTGTTAGTTTTGCAGTTTGAATATTTAAGTAATTGGAACTAAGGTCCTCCTGAAGAGTGTTTGTTCCACATGACCATTTGTAATGATCTAATTAGGGTTGTTAAATGCTATCTTACTCCCAGGCTCAGGGTCATAGTGAAGTCACAGTTAGTGTATATTTAATTAGGTAATTCTTCTCTGAAATGGTAAAAAACACAAAGTTGATGATTTCAGTGATAAAAATTCAAAGGGCACCTTAAATAAGACACACATTTAGAAATTATAAACATCACAACTTATATATACAGGTTTATTTCTTCTAAAACATCTTACAAAAATTGACTGCTACTGTACTCCTGCCATGAGCCCAGAATCATACAATAGGATTAAAAAAACTGTTCTCTATCAGGTGTAATAAACAAACCTACATAAATAATTTTACACCACACCAGTAGCAGCAACAGATACAAGTACTACTACTGCTACAAGAAAAAATTATTATTATTGTTGTTGTTAGAACTACAATACATTGCTTTGGCATCATCATCAAAATACATAAAGTCTCCCTGATGGTTTAACATTTTTCCCAGTTCAGCCTAGAAGAATAAGTGACCTCCCTATTTTGGAAGCCTAGGAATATCTTGACTTCTTGCCAACATGTAAACACCCATATTCTAGAATATAAATTGCCCCCCCCCCCCCCAAACAAACAAAGTCTTGAGTCAAAATGCTGAGAAAAAAAAATATCAAAATCTCTATTGTTTTGTTCATATAAGAATCAGCTCAGTAGACTCGTTTGAAGAAATACTATCAATACAGACTTTTTACATGTGTTAGCTGACTATTCAATAAAGCAGAAGAGATGAATGAAATCAGAGACCAGTTTCTGCTGTAACTCATCTTGACCAACCATCCCACTGGGCATAGTTGAACTCTGGTAGGGTTAAAAGGTCAACAGTGACCCACATCAGACGTGCAACTTCCTCAAGGGTATGGGCCATATGGTGATTTTTAAAGCCACACCATATGATGTTAAATAAATGGAAAAATCCAGGTAGTGGACCAGTTGCGGCCCATGGGCTGTAGGTTGCACATGCCTGACCTTCATGTAAGAGTTACTGGCTTGACTAGATTGTGACTTGAGTCACACAGTATTAGCTTGATGCTGATATTGTTTAGATTGATATTTTTGATGTTAAATTGTGTAAGCAAAGAAACATAAAGCTACATTACACAATGGGCAGTATATTATGCATACAGTTTTTAGAGAGGTAAACATTTTGACGTACCAAATATCATCACTTCTATACAGGTTCACATAAAAAAACACCATGAAGGAGAGGCATCCTGGACAGAGTTATGTCACCTTTGTTCTGAGAAATTTCTCCAGAAGGCAGATTTGTGTTGGCACATGTATAAAGTTCATGATGTTACCCTACCAGACAGATACAAAGTGTAAGTTTGAACATGTACAGTATTATCTACAGTGTATTTATCAGTTTAGTGGTTGTCCTTGTATGTGGCACCTTTAAGTGAGGCCATCCAGTGCTCAAAATAGCAAGCTATCAGTCTGCAAGGTTATGCTTAGGCCCCTCTGTATATTGAATATAAGCTTGACTGGTCAACACATAATTTTGGTGCCAAGACTGATAGGGACAAAAAGTATTGTCCTAATCCATACATACGTCTTTCCATTCAGTTTAGTTGTGCATTTAGTTAAGTTTTCAGGCGTGAAGGGACATTTCCAATCAAATATGGCTTTTAAAAAAATAAATTAATCATTAAATTTATTTTGCCTCATTGCCCATCTCTAATATCGGGACAAATAGAATAGGGCATGCAGAATACACATGGGTAATTTTTCCTCTTTCTGTCGAGCCTTCCTTGGTGAAAACTCAACATAACAATCATTTTGGCATCTGTGCATACTTCCATGCATAATTCTTTCACATCCTAGATTAACGTCAGTGTGAAAGTTTAATCCCTGCTGACCTCTCAGACAGTTTGGGGGGTTTTTTGGACTAAAAAAGTGTGTTTTGTTTTCCCAAGAGGTTTCAGTGCATGCGACTCAAAAAAGCGACATTGTACAATTGAGAAAAGTTATCTACTCACATAAGCTTATAGAAAATGACTGGAAATTAAAATTTGTATAAAAGAAATGCAGCACTTCACAAAGTCAAACTCCTTGAACCAGGAATTTTAAAATTTTGTTTTGCTGGGCTTTACTTGCTTTGCCAATGACTCATCCTTCCCTGAACCATAGCTGCATTTGGACATTTTACCTTCAAAATGAATCCACTTCCACACTATTCCAACGACTGAAATAATCATGTTTTGCTTGTTAGCGACTGATCATTTATTTTTCGGGTGTGGGGTGGGGGACTAGGAATTTTTTACAAAACTTTAAGGCTACCAAATAGCTTGAAACAAATATTCTTGCTCTGATTTGATGAGAAAAAATTATTATATCCATATATTTTAGTTGAAAAAAATATATCATGAGGTAAAAGAACAAAAAATATCTGGGTTTGAAAGAAAAATTGTCAGTCCATTATATAGGGAGTAAATTGCCACTTTTCAAAAATACATTGCTGCTGATCATGAACTAGCCAATAATATTTAATAAAGATGGCTTAAACATTATCATTCAAGGCAATGAACAGTAGTAACTTTTGTTGCTTCAACACGCATCACTTTCATTTACTTCACTTCAGATGAATTTGTTACACTCTGTGCACTTTACCTATGCAAATTTGCTGTATGGGCTCTCCCAGAAAAGATTTTTAACACAACATCACCCTAGCTATTGTCAGTCGATAAAGTAATCTGTGCAGTGGTGGTTGTTCATCTCTGACCAACTTACATTTTAATCACCTCGATGACAATCAAATACATAAACTGCCGAGAGGTAGTTTTTCATGAGCATTAGGTACAACTGTTTACTGTTTATACAGGTTACGGGCATATATCATAGTGTTAAGAGAGGTCTCTTTCTCTCTCTCTCTCTCTTTTTTTAAACTAAGATTACTGAAAATCATGTTTCTCTAAACATGACCATATATCAGGGTGTTTGGGAGTCAAAAATCTAGTTTTTTGCCATGACGTGACATATTCTGGCAAGTATGTAGTTTTTATACTTAAGTGATGTGGTTGGTTTATCAATTGCTGTTGGCCACCATGTTATAGTGGAAGATCACGATAACACTATGGTAGGGGTTGACATCGTGTTATGTAAATTTTCGTGCAGTATCAAAACAAATCAGTTAACTGAATAAAACATTGCATGTGTATCATTTTGGCTATACAAGATGGAGGGGGGGGGAAGGGGACAAAATGGGCTTCAGTGATGCAGTTACCAACTTAAATTGATGCATATTAAACAAGAAATACTTAAAACAGTGATTCCGTATTTAATGTTTAATTTTTTGCCAGAGACCCTTGCATTGGTATATACATGTACAACAGAACTGGCAACTGCATAGTCTAAACAGTGAAAATAGTTAGAATACATATGTACTCATACACCGATCTCAATGTGCCTATTATAGTAATTGCATTGAGAATGTGATCAAAGAAGCGTAATTTCTAGAGTTTTCTCTACTTTTTCCATTAGAATCTGAATACTTAATATCTTTTTAATAAACTTGCACAAACTTATGAAACGCTATAAAGTATATTTTCGGAAATATTCATGCTGGATGTGTTTGACAGATTTTTGACCAAAAATAAAATGCCCAGATTGGACATCGTGCGTTTCTAATAAGAAACTTGTATTTAGGCTAATAAAAATAAATTAAATGAAATTCATGCACAGGTATTTGACCACTTAATGTACTTGAGATGAGCATAGCAACAGGTGTGAAAATGCCTCAGAGATTATCTGTAAATATACACAGTACAATGTGAGCTCTAAACTAGCCTCAACCAAGTTTGGAAGTAACCATTTAATTTTATGTACAAGGAGTGGTCTTCAACAAACAATCTGAAGGATAGAAGGATAGAAGCAATAATAAATTAAATAAGCCTTATATGGTTTGAAACGTATGTTGATACTATAACTTTGCACTAACATAACATCAGAGCAAAACGGAGTAGCATGTTTGATTATAATGGCATATCCCTCCATCACTAAAACTTAAATTGTTCTGTTCTAGTCAGTGTCTAACTACAGTAGTAGTGTAACAGCCTACCATTACAATGACAAGTGGCCTGTGTATATCAGAGTGATTTGAAGCTGATGTCTGCATTTCTGAATTAATTTGATGGAAGTTAAACGATTGAGTCAGAATTTAGGGATATGTGTATAGCCATATGATGACTTCAAAGCTTTCACAAAAAGACATAATGTGGGAATATATTTATATTTATGGCATTAACTTACGTAGGTAAGAAGATGGGGTGTCTGGGAAGGTGTGGTTGATGGTATATGTCTGGTAATAATCAAACCAGCACCTGAAAAATGTCTGACAAGTCAAAAAAAAATTTTCTGGACTTATAGTATATTTACAGACAAAGTATCTCATTTCATTTATTAAGAGATAGACACTTGGGATAGAATTTATAGTTTACCAAAGAACTGATTGATTTTCAGCTGCTGGTTAGTTGATTACATGTCAATTGGCTGACAATATGGCCAAGCCAAATGTGCATAAAGTCAGCTTTTGTTTCATTCTTTTTAATGAAGCAGTGCCAGTTAGTTTCAACAACCATTGGCTGTGGGATTAATGTTGATGATTGCAGTTACTTGTTAGGTAGGTAAATTAATTGATCAGTTTGGGTGATAAACATATTTCAACAATGGCATTGTTTGGTGCACAGTTGTGTATGCCATTTGATTGAGCATGCATAGGTGGTCCTTTGTTTGCCCAGGATTGGACATCAGTTTACACAGTGCATTGAAGATAAACACAACGAAGAATTATTTGCGTTATTGTTGATGGTACATTACAAATGAGATGAACAGTTATCAGGCTTTTTAAAGCTGATGTCTTTACAATTGACTATTGACATATTTGCAATGAACAGTAACAAAAAGAAACTTTTAACATCTTTATTTATTTACAGAAATACAAACCATTTTTTTAAGAATACAACATATCTCACCAGATTAAGAGATAAAAACTTACATTACTTTGGCAATAACACTTACAGTAATTCAAAAGTCAGTCAGAAGAAATTAGTGAAGCAGTTCTAAAAGTTCAGGAGCCACACCACAGCCGTATTATATCTGAATTCATGTTATAACAAAGCATGTTATAGCAGGGTTTCCCTATGCTTGGTATGTGGATACATCTTGATGTGTACAACACTAATTCAATCAAGTTTTGGAGTGGACTCGACATGCATGCATGGCCAGCTTCTTGTCTTTTGGATTACTTGGCAGCTGCAAAGTCTCTATTATTGTGTCTGTCTATTTGCTCTTTCAGATACTCCTGCAACCTATGCAACTACCAGACAATCCGTAGGAATAAACTTGAAAGGCACATGGATGCTCATGATGGTAAGATTGATGACATAGTTTTGCGACGGAGATCCTTGTTTAGCTTGTGTGTATGAAAGTGCAGAGAGATTAAGCTATGTAACTGATATTGTAAAATATAATATCACTGATATTGTAAAATATAATATCTTGGCATAATTAAATTCTTTTAATATGGTAAATTCTGTGTATTTTTCACACATTTTTTGCAAATTGCTCTTTGGCAGTATGCATATTGTACAACTATTTTGCTTATAAATTTCAGTAAACTTTTTCCAAATTAAGTCTTTTTGCGAAATTTACAACATTTTTTTCATGCTGGTGAAAGGTTTTTAAGTGATAGTATTAAGTTGGTTATTCTTATGAATATCAATGTAACAGTTGTAATTGAGTTTTAACTTTGCAAATCTCAATCTTAGACCTCATGTGAAACATTGAGTGCACTTGATTTAGAGTTCTGCACAGCTATGGAACCCTGTTCCCTAGAGCTCAAATCAACTGAGTAGTAGGATCCCTACACACTTGATTTTGTTCTGGAACTGTCTTCTTTCTGCTTTGAAATAGAATTCTAAATATCTGTATCTTTTGCTGACTAAACAGTTTAGATTCTTGTACTACTTCATTCACAGCAATGTCTTTTGTGGAGTTTTATGTAATAAATAAATTTCTATACTTTGCTTTATGGAAATGTGTATTTATTCTCATTCCTTGTCATTTTGCGGATCCACAGTTTGCTCAGTTGGTACAGCATTGGACTGCTTCAGTGTATCCTTGTGAAAGGCACTTAACTCCCATTTCCTCAAGAGTAATGTGTTTAAAGTGCCACTAAAACCCCCACAAAAAATACATTTGCAGTCCCATGTGCATCATCTTCTTGATGGGAACTCGAAAACAGAGTCCCTCACAGAATTCTTCACGACTTGATGTAAAATTACTGAGTTCAAATCATTTGGAACTGTGAATCAAGTGCCCCTATTTTAATGCACATAAATAATGTACAGAATTTGAAGAATTACACAGCAGGTCACCTGTAGACTCATAGTTTATTTCAAGGTCATGTTTTGAATCTGTAACATCTCTCTGTAGAGAAATGCGTCTTCTTGTGCTCTACATAACCATGTCAAAATTAGGTTACAGGAACCTATATGTTCTACTTGCATGTAGGTGAACTACACTATCATTAACCAGCTTGTTTTATGCTTCATTTCTTTGTCCTTAATTATGCCAGATGATATAGGTTTATTCTTGTTTGACCATAATTATACATGTAGATACATGATAGATTCTGTGCAAAGTTAATAAGAGAAATCATGTTTGTCAGTATTTGTCACGTTTCTGAGTGAAAACCATGGTAAATGTTTATTGAATCATCTTGCCAGATATCTGGACTCTATTCTCAAAATTTTTTGGATTTTGTCCCAGTTAGTTCCCACTTGCATCTGTATAGCACCTGCTACTTTTCAGTCACCACATCAAGAAAGTTAGGATGGGATATAGCATTGTGCCTGTTCATTCTTGTGTTTGTTCATTTGTTTGCTGATTTATTTCATTATACTCCCTCAGTATCTTAGATCCTATTTCACCTACACTTATGAAAATTGGTATGTGGGTGCATCTCACAAAGAGTAACTTGTCCCTGTAGTGTACTAACGGAGGGGGGGGGGAGCAGATGGGGTGGTTGCCCAGGGCGCCAGAGGTCTTGGGGCGCTAAAATAGCTGATAAAAATTCTGGCCTCGTATTCTGGCCCTTTGGGTCATCATCATCACCCCGGGCGCCATTTACCTTTAGTACGCCACTGACTCGTTCATACCAAATTAGGTCAGTGTGACCTAATTAGCACTCTTGAGTGATTTTGTATTTTCAGCTGTTCATTCATTACACCCTCAATATCTTGGACCCTTTTTCATGTACACTGATGAAAATTGGCGTAAAGATACATCTTGATGAAAGTTACTCAACCATACCCAAACTATGTCACTTTGACCTAATTTGCATGCTTTAGTGACATTTGTGTTTTCAGCTGATCATTCATGACACTCCCAATATCTTGGACCCTATTTCACCTACACTAACAAAAATTGGTATGTATATACACCTTGTTGAAAGTAACTGAACTATATGAAAACTATATCAATGTGACCCAATTTTCATGCTTGAGTGACATTTGTAGTTTCATCTTTCCATTTGTTACTTTTTAATATCTTGGGCCCTATACATACACTCATGAAAATTGGCACATGATTGAGTCTCAGAGAGTGTAACTTAACCATGCCAAAACTAGGTCAGTGTGACCTAATTTTCACACTTGAGTGACTTCTGAAATTTTCAGCAATTCATTAATTACACCCTCAATATCTTGGATCCTACTTCATCTACACTTATGAAAATTGGTATGTGGATGCATCTTAATGAGAGTAACTTGACCATACCAATACTAGGTCATCATAACCATATATTCATTCTTGAGTGACCTTTTATTTTGAACTTTGTCTGCTTTTTACATCCTCAGCATCTTAGATTCATTTTTAGTCACATAAAAATTGCAATGTGAATGCATGTCAGGGCGATTAATACTACCATATAAAAACTAGGTCACTGTTATCTAATTTTCATGCTTGAGTGACTTTTGTGTTTTCCGCTATCTATTTGTTAAACCCTTCATATCTTGGATCCTTGTTTACTTACACTCATGAACTTGGCATGCGGAGGCATATAAAGGAGGTTAACTTAACCATACCAAAACAGGGCACTGTAACCTAATTTGTGCACTCAAGTGACTTTGGTATTTTCAGCTGTCTGTTCATTACACCCTCAATATCTTGGACCCTATTTCTCCTACACTCATGAAAATTGGTATTTGGATGTATCTTAAAGAGTGTAAATCAACCATACCAAAACTATGTCACTGTGACCTAATTTTCAGGCATGAGTGATTCTGGTACTTTTCTCTATACCAGTTTGTATATTGTTGGCTACTCCAATTTCACCAAGGGTATTCATGTTGACAAGTAAACACCTTGTTTTTGTTTTTTTAGAGTGTAACACATCTTCATACATGTACCTTTGTCTGAACAGAAAACTTTTGGAATCATGTCAGACTTTAATGATCAGATTCCTGCACACAGCAGTAATGTAGACCAAAGAGAAAAATTGATATTACAACTACTAATTTGAGCTGTTATAAAATTGATACTATATCAGAAAAACTTTGTAATAGCAGTATAATAGGTAAATATTGATTCCTTTTGCTTTGCAGACAAGCGTCTGTATACCTGTGAGGTCTGTGGGAAGAAGTTTGTAACAAAGAGTTATTTGAATAGGCATGTCAAATATCATGGAGGTGAGTTTCTGATGGTAGAATGTATATTAATACTGTAAGTGGTAATATTTAAGCTTCATTTACTTTTCAGAAATTCAGAAAATTCTGCATATTCATTATTAAAAAAATTGATGGGCTTTCTTATCAGCATTTCATTATGATATCACTATGTTGCTACAGACATTTAAAAGTTTCAGAAGATAGTTATCTGGCTACACTTTAAAAAATTGTTAGCTTATGATTTAAAATCTTTGGATGGACATTTTTTTCTACATCTAATGCACAAAATATGTGATAAATGCAGTTTGTACTTAGCACTCCATTAATAATGAAAATTTGCAGCTTACATGCCAAATGGTTATTATAGACTCAATTGTTGGTGGAGTATGCTTTAAGCAAGAGAAAGAATTAATTGGTCTGGTTAATTGATTTAATATAGTTGAAATTTCAGATTAAGTTGTAGTGGTTGAGCATTAGCTGTTCAAACCATCTCTATAATATCAAACAAAATTTATTCAAGTCTTGCTGGGAAATGAGTACTCTTGTGACCCATCTGGGATGTTCAAGTCAAGCAGGTTTGTTTATGTGAATATTGATTCCAGTAACAGTTGTGATTGATAAATTTACAAGAATAGCTGGATCCATTTTTCATGTACACTCAATAATTCATTTAACTATGAAGGCTGAATGTCATATTCATGAATATTGCTTGCTGAGAATATTTTCATATTTATATTCAAAGTAACTAAGCCATATAAACATTAAGTTTTAGATCATTTTTTTTATAACAGAGAAGAAGTTTAAGTGCAACTTTGAAGACTGCAGTTATGCTTGTGTTGATCAGGTTGGACTAAATAAGCATATACGACTGATGCATACACATAAGGTTAGTAGTCTCTCATTATCAACTGATGCATGCAATAAAATAGTGCTATAGCTACAGGGGTGAAAAATTCACTTACCTAACTTGAAAAGTGAAAATTTCCAATCAGGCAAGTGCTGATTCAAGGCTAACCATTGTTTCTCTTTAATGAAAAGATGTTGTGTCAAGAATGTTGCTGACTTTATTCATTGAAAAGGTAATAAGTTCCAGAAAACCTTTCACACCAAGTCCATACCTTCTACTGGAAATTTATTTTCCATTTGTTTTGATCAAGCAAATACCAGTGTTTCACACACTATTCAATACTAATAAACACTTAACAGAGGGAGAGCAGACTGGTCTCAGCTTGTAATTACTTACTGTTAGAAGGGTCACAGAATAAGTCCAAAACAACTTTCCACGCAATTTAATTTAGGTTGTTAACATCATCAATTTGTATACTATGGTTTCATTTATTTTTGTGGGTACTTAAATTCATGGATTTGCCTCTGTCACATTGTGCATATTTATGGTATTTTATTTCATGCATTAACCTCTACAAATACCCAAAATAAATAATACAAAAGAACAAAAGTATGCTGACAACAAAGAGTGGTCATATGAATGGTGGTTAAAATGATACCACCAGTATGAGTACAAATCAGACATGTGCCGAGATCAATTACTTACTGAGTGCTCAACATCAGATGGAGCTGATGCAGCCAACAACACAACACTAAGCAAAGTGATTATCGAAGCACATCTATATGATCTTTTACTTAAATCACTGTTCTTACAGTTGCACCATCATCATGTTCAGATGATCATGGCATTAACCCAGTGGCTTATGAGTGGTAAAATTCAAGTCATATGGGTAATGCCATCATCCATATGTGAACCAAGCAAGTGAACAACAATACCTTACTCACTGCAGTCAACAGACTGTGGCAATCTTTGCAAAGTGCTAGCACAATTGAAAGACAATGGAATCACTCTATTGTTTGCACTTGCCTTGTATACAGACAAACTCTAACAGTTAGACTTTGCAGTAAACAAACACTTCAAAGAAGAACTCGAATCATACTTCCACTGATATGTGAAATAGGAAGACATCACTGATAAGAGAGAGAGATCAGAGCTAATCATCTGTGGCATTGAGAAAGCTTTACTTGCATACCTGCCATATTCCAAGATAGTGTTGGTTTTTTTTGGGGACTCGATAGATGTGTTTTGAGGTCCCAATGGGGTTCAGTGCACGTTACCTAACAAAGCGACATCCAATTGAGAATAAGGTATCTTTTTATCTGTTTTCTTTGAAGCAATTAATATACTTACAAACCGAAAATAGTTGGTAGACTTCGCTTTGCCCAATATCATCACCTCAAACATGCACACACGTGTGCCCACACTCACATGAACACAGCCACCCAGACATTTAATTAAAACAAATATACCAAGTTTCTCTCTTTAAAATCTATTGAACAGTGGAATATTTTCTTAATTGGATGCACTATTTGCTGCTCTCAGCAGTTCAGTGTGTGTATGTGTGTGTGGGGGGTTTGAAGGTAATACAATTATCATTAGTGTTCATCTTGGCACTCATTTGAGACTGGGTGGTGTTGCTGTGTTGACAGATGTTCTACACTCCAGAATGACTAATGTTGATATCGTGTTTGCAGTGTGTGCAAAAACTAAAATGCTCCCCCTTGCTGCTGAGCTTCACAAAGTCAAACTCAGTCAAGGAGTTCTGAAATTTGAGTTTTGCTCGACTTTTTTGCACATAGTTCATCTTTTCCTAAATCACAGCTGCATTTCGACATTTTACCTTAAGAAATGAACCACATTTGTACACTATTCCAACTATCAAAATAATCGTGTTTTGCATTTTATATATGGAGTAAAATCTGACTTCAAATAAACATTGCCGCTGATCACAAACTTGCCAGTAATCTTGAAAAATTACGGCTTAAACATTCTCTTTCTAGGCAGTGATGTGTAATAACTTTTGTTCTTCAACATACATCTCTATGACTGTACCTAACTCAAACAAATTGGATCGTTCTACTTAGTGTACTTTACGCAAATTAGCCTAATGGGCTCTCCCACAGCAGTTTTCAAAGGACTTGACATGACATCAGTCAATTAAGTAATCTGTGAAATGGTGGTTGCTTATCTCTGACTGCCTTTCCTTTTAATTGACTCCATAATAATCAGCTGTATAAACAGCCCTGAGGATTGTTTCATATGGGCTCTAAGCAGGTCTGTTTACTGTTTATACAGACTACATGCTTCGGACATGTATAGTGGTGGTCAAAAAATGTCTTTTTTTTAAGATTATTAAAAATTGTGTTTTTCGGTGGGGTGGGTTTAAAAAATCTTTTTTTTGTGTGACACATCGTGTTATGGCAGGTATGGACTTGTGAACTTCTACAATTTCTGGATTATTTATGTGACATAGTTGTGTGTACCAGGAGACTTGATTGACATACTGTTTATTCAGTAGTTTTATCTGAAAATCAGCAAAGTGTAAGCTTTAGTTTTGTTCTGTAATTAGTGTGTATACATAGCGCTTAAATAGTACTTGTGTTTGAAGCAGGTTCTTATAGTATTTTACAGTTTTGTTGTTTCTTTGGATTAAAAATCGGGATAAAATGATATGCTTTCATGAGGATTTAAATTTTCACATGAATGTTTGCTACCTCTAATTAGAAGTATAAATGTTTGAATTTATGTATGCTTTATTTAGATTATTTATTCAGAGGGATCACTACTGTGCTTAAATCTTAAACCACAGAGAATTGTAGAGAATAAAGTTAGTGCAGTATTTTCATACAAGTTTTGTTGAAAGCAGATTCACCTGAATAAAGAAACATTGTAAATAAGTATTAAATCTACTTTTGTACATCATTTTATTATTTACTCTTTCATTTTCAATAATACTTATACTAATATACATTACACTCTTTCTCTTTCTCTCTGTCCTTACTGATCTCAGTACATCAGTTTAGGTATAGAGTGGAACCAAGAATTATTGGATACTGTATACATACATGTGAATTGGAACAATATAAAATGCTTAAAGTTTATAATTCTTCTATAATTGTTTTCTTCCCAAAAGGGTTAAAATAAAACAAACTCATGTATAAGGTAATATTTGATTACAGTTAGCTTTTTTTGATTGCTAGGAAAGTATCAGTAAGAAAATGGGGGATCAGGAGGACTTTTTGCATCACATGTGGGTCATTTTTCATTGGGTCTTTATATATGTGGTTTGAAGAAACTATGAAATTGATGAAAATTTGTACTCCACAGAAATTAGTGAAACCTCAGTATTTCAGTAATAGCTGGTTGAGTAAGAGCTTATTCTGGGTGAGTAAAGATTATTAGTAATAACCTGACTGGGCATGTAGATTTTTTGACATTTTTTAACCCCTGAACTATATGTAGATAGAGGGTAGACCCTTATGCATGCAGTCAGTAATGTCTCCCTTATGTCCCCTAATTCGGCCTGGACAGACCTGGATATTATTAAACTTATGGATGCTTGAAGTTATTTTGAATAGATTTTTTACTTATGCCCAGCCACAAATGTGAAAGGGGCATATGGTGTTACAAATTTTCATCAATATTGACTTCATTCTGTCCATTTGTCTGATTTGGTTTTGAGTTTAGGTCACTGTTGTGGGATATTTGTGTTCCATAATCAAATTTCTAGTTAGTTTTGGCCAGTTTTGTAAGACTTTACAAAGAAAGGAGAAATTACAATTAGGATTTCATTATAAAGATGATATTTTAAGTACCTATTACTAAGTCATTTTGTTCCTTGCTACATTATG
Organism: Margaritifera margaritifera; assembly: GCA_029931535.1. Lineage (NCBI taxonomy): Eukaryota > Metazoa > Mollusca > Bivalvia > Unionida > Margaritiferidae > Margaritifera > Margaritifera margaritifera. The sequence continues at coordinate 1,461,627 of JAQPZY010001591.1, forward strand.
TCATCTTGTTCTGTACAATTTGATTGATTAACTGAAGGTTGTTTCATGGATGTAAAGTAAACTGGTCGTTAGTAAGCTTAAGCTAATTCGTTTTGGATTTTTTTTCCTTATGTGTCAGAGTGGGGCATATATCTTTTTCCTTAATCTTGATCTTTCCGCTATGTTCTTTGAGGCCAAGGTGAAAGAATAGCATGAAAATTATTGTAATATACAATTTTCTAATTCAGATACGTATATAAATTGGATTTGGATTTAATTTATACCATCCAGTCGTCTCACACAAAAAAAGTTGTAACAGTGTCTACCTGTAATGAACATCATACATATTTACCAATTGGTATAAGATGTAAATAAGAAAAGATGCAGAAAAAATGCTACAAGACTGCAGATTTTAGCCTAATCATAAGGACATTATTTGATCCATGGTGTCTTAGATCGTTTCTATTTTTCCTGGCATTAAATCTTCCTGTAAAAAAACAAATATGCTCATGTCTTTCAGGACTATAAGCCATATGTCTGCTCATTGTGCCCATACAAAACTGGTCTCCGTGGAAACCTGGACAAACACATCCGTAGTGTTCACAACCTGGATGTGGTGACCAAGCATACGGTCCATCTGAAGATGAAGTTCAAGGACAGGAAATCTGGAGACATTATTAACAAGGAGGGTAAACTGGTTCATTCAGTCCAGGATAGGAAAACTATTGAGTCCCTCATAAGTCCCAAATTTGAGGAATTACTTACCCTTCAAAATATACCTGAGTCAATTGACCCACTAGAAACTCATGAGGAATCCCAGCAAAATCGGGATGAAAATCCCACTACAACACAGTCAGATCTGGTGTCAGCTTTGCCCACAGAGAGAAACTTCATGCACAGTTACTGTTATTCCGGACAACCATTTCCAGGGACTGCCACCTCTGTACCCTTGAATATGTCACACAATGACCTAAGGATGCAGAACAGCTCTCAGGCACCACAGCCAGACTTGTACCATTTGGATCCCTTGGCTTTTGCTGCCCCTAAGTTTGCAGAATATTATTAACTAAGCAAATTAGCCAGAGTTTTCCTTGTTTTCACTGGTCATTATGAAAGCTTGGATGAAATAAGTTTGGTTGGTCAGTTGGTAAAACAAAAGGTAAACTTCTTTCTTCTTTTAGCTATGATGGTCAGAGACCAGAAGAGCTTATGGCATTGCCTGTTGTCCATTGTCTGTCATTTTTCTGTCCATTAGCACAAGTTTGTTATCACTACTCCTCCTAAATTACATATAGGATTGCCATAAAACTTTGCACACACATTTATCCCAAGGTCTGTTTGGTACTCAATCAAAATGGTGCTGCACAGACATCCAAGATTGCTGCTGCTACAGCAGCCATCTTGAAAATCTTTTTATCAATACTCCTCCTGAATAGATGGTCATATCAAGATGGGGTTTTCACTAAAAGACTTATAATGTATAGTTGGTCCTAAATAAAAATGGTGCCAATCTGATGTCCAATATGGCCACCATTGTTGCCATCTTGAAAATCTTTTTGTCACTACTACTCCTGAACAGAAAGTTATATTACATGGGATTTTAACCAGAAGACTTCTTATGATGTATAGTTGGTCTTAAATGAGAATGGTTCTGCTTGGACATCCAGTATGGACCATCTTGAAAATCTTGTTATTGCTATTCCTCCTGAATTGATGGTCATATCAACATGGGGCTTTCACAAAAAGACTTCATATGATGTCTAGTTGGTCCTATATGAAAATCATGCGGCCCAGACATCCAATATGGCCACCAGAGCAGCCATCTTGAAAATCTTGTTTTTGCTACTGAACAGAAAGTCAAATCAGCATTTGATTTTCACCAGAAGACCTTTTAGGTTGTCTAGTTCGTTTCAATACAAATTATGCTGATTTTATATCCAATATTGCCACCATGGCAACCATCTTGAAGCACTTTGTTATTGCTATACCATCTAAATGGAAAATTATTTAGACATGGTGTTTTCACCAGAGGACTAATTATGAAATCTTGTTGGTCCTGAATGAAAATGTTTCCAATCTGACCTCAAATATGGCTGCCACAATGAACATATTGAAAATCTTGTGACTTATTCTCTGGAATGGATGGTTATATCAACATGGGGTTTTCACAAAAAGCCTTCTAATGGTTTCTGGTTTGTCCTAAAAGAAAATTGTGCTGATCTTTCAAAGAATATGGCTGCCACAGTAGCTAATTCAAAAATCTTGTCACTCAAGAATATCCGAGAGGGTTTCAGCACTCAGAAGTTAAAAAAAGAAATGGTCTTTCTTTGAATTTCTGGAAATTCTTTTTGGACAGTAGAGCATCAGTCCCTTCAAGGAACTCTTGTTTGATGTAAAGTTTTGTCATTTGATAAAAAAGATAAGCTTCTTTCATTTTTTTATGTAATAATGTGTAATTCTGCTCTTCCTCAAAAATAATAGAAATATAAGTAATATCACTTGAAGTTTCATTCGATTTTAATTTGAATATGATTGGTTACATATATGGTGTGGAACAGCCAATCAAAGCTTACAATATCTAGCTCCTTTATTTGTTTAAGCATAATGATTGCACGACTGTGAAGAACATAGACCCAGATCTGTTATTACACAATGAGCTGTTAGATCAGATTCTTGGTTATTTTGCAGCTAAATATTAAATATAGAAATATTGTCCTTGTTCAATGGACAGTCTTATTTGCATAAGATAAGCTTCGGTAATTGTTAGTTTTCTGAGAGTCACAATGTTTTGCATACTATCCTACCTAGAATCATGAAACTTGGTGGGTGGATGATTCTTGGTAATTTTACATCTTTATTGCAAAAGAAACCATGGTTGCTCACTGGTTAGTGTGCTGGAAGGGTGCAGGTTAGGATTTTACCATTGGATCAGCATTGGTTGGCTACCATGGTGTCTCCTTGGACTAGGCACTTTATTACAGTTGCCTTGGCACTATGCAACCTACGTGTGTTGCTGTGCCATAAAACATAAAACCAAACCCAACCAAACCAAATCAAATCAAACCAAACCTTTTTGCAGAATGAGGTCTCTGTGACATATATTTCATGCTTCAGTGACTTTTTTGAAATTTTGTGTTATAAGTTCATTTATTTGGTGCTGTTTATGTTTCAATCATGAAACTTGATAATTGGATGCATCTCTGTTACTAAAACACCCTTAAAACCAAAGGAGGTCACGTGACCTACAGTTTATACTTTACTAACATGGGTTAAGTATTTGTATATATAATCACATTGATTCATCCATGCTAGACCTGTATACATCCTAGCCTAATGAGAAGCCCCTTTCTGACCAGTACAGTTGGAAGTAGGAATAAATGTTTCTTGGTACACTTTCCTTTTTAATGACTAAATACTGTAATTTGTGATATGCTACCCTCAGAATGTTAACTATGCATTGTATATGTGAATGAGTATAGGAATTAGATGAGTGGACTGCATGCTCATGCTTTTCATGTGAGGTCTTACCTGTGATTAATCAGGGTAATTATTGATTCATTGAAAATGTTTGTACTGCTGACTGTCACTATAAGGTTACTCAAAGCCTGTAACTTTCACCCAGTAAAATCTGGCTTGTAGGGGTGGACGATGATAATGGCATGTCAAGCAGATTTTAAAAGCAATGATTTTTAAAAAAAACATTAATACATAAATAACATTAATCTCTCTATTTTATCAACTCATTAGAGTACCTCCACTTTCATATCATAATACAGAATGTTCTTTCTTATTGTTTTATGTCATTTATGTCCTGGCACAGTAGGTAGGTTGGTAGGTGGGTGTGATTTGGTAGGTAGGTGGTTTCATAATATGTCTGCACAATACTGGCTATATAATGCAAAATAAAAGTTAAAAATTTAAAATTTAAAAATGATTAAAAGTTCTAATGTATATTAGTTAGACAATATGAGCAAGTGAAATACCTGATATAATTTAGGTGGGGTGACTAAAAGGGTATTAGTAGAGAAATCAAGGGTACATTAGCACCTGAGTTTTCCCTGGCAATACCATTTGAACCCCCCATCCAATGATACAACTGAGAATAAAGTTCAACTGGTTTATTGTATGACTATTGCTTTCTTTCTGATTTTTACCTCAGTCACATATGTTTCCCTTATGCGCCTCATTCCTTGGCATCTGGTTTTGTTGTTTTTTAGATATTGCTTAATCAGGATGAATAAGAACCAATCTTTCTCAGTTGCTCACATGATCATACTCCAGTCTCTTCCAAATAACTCGTTACACATCATTTGTACATGTACATTGAACATTGCTGTGATTTAAAGACTCGTTACACATCATTTGTACATGTACATTGGACATTGCTGTGATTTAAAGACAAGACAGTTCTGCATCATTTTGCCATACGTTTTGGACCATGTTGAAAGAAGGGCACGATGTGAAGACATTATCTAGACCAATAATTAGTCATGTTATTAAATGGAAATTCACACCATATTTCTGTATTTAAGGAAGATGTTTGGATAATTAGACATGGAAATTTGACTACTTCTTGACAACATTCCACTGCTGAAAGAAAAGTACCATTATTTCATGTGCTGAATGAAAGTTTACTTGAATGTTCAAAGTTTTCTAATGGTCCAACATAAACTGATCTGGAAATATTACATTACTTTATTTCCTGGAGCAAGATTTAAATTGTGTTAGAATTGAGTTTTTATGGACTTTATACCTGCAAGGTATTGGCAAAATATGTCAAATTGAATATATGGTATATTTCTTGATTTAATTTGAAGAGCAATGGTTAAGAAGGTTGGTGGTTTGTTTTCCTGATTATTTTTTGTCTTTTGCAATTCGATGTTTTCTTTCATTGTTCATTTACAGGATGGCACAATCAATTTTTAATGTCCGTCATTTCATTGTATTCTCTGAATCAGTTTCTAAAATCTATTCACTCTCTCTCTCTCTCTCTCTCTCTCTATTTGTAATGTAGAATTTTCTTTGTGTAATTTTTTTTTTCTTTTTATAATGTAATGTTTTTTTATTGTTGATCATACATTGGATGGCACAGTAAATACAAGCAGTGTTTAATGTCTACCTTTTTTGATACTTGCTAAATTATCCAAATTTGAAAATTATCTTTCTCTTAGTGGGATATAGATCTATTCAACTGGAGATGAGAGACAGTGTGTGAAGTCATTAATCAGTTTTCTACTTGGTAATGCCCATCCATGGAATACCAGTTACTGGTACCCCACGGCCTAGCCATGGGTTGCCAGAATTTAGAATAATGGAAGGATCTGATCAGAAAGCTGCTATCATACAATAAAAAAAATAAAAGTTTGCAAAAAATATTTAGTTAGAAAAGGATCCAAGATCACTTTAATCTGAATTTATTTTCTGCTTGATAATGTTTACAGTGGATACTGGAGACTAGTAAAAGTAGAGGTGGGCTTTGCAATCATTGATTACACTCTGGTTTACCTTTCCAAAGCAAGAGCAGCTAATACTTTGTCTTGAAGTGAATGCTGCATTTTATTGACTTGTGTAATTTTTTTTGTAAGTTACATTTGTACTTAAAGGAACTTTTACTTGTACAGTTATTGTGTTATCGTTGGAAGCTGGCAAAATAAAAATGTACATTTTACTATGCTTTGTTTGGGTATATAGAGACTTTTCTTTACAGGTATATCATTACTGTATTCTTGCTAAATGATTTGACGAACCATTATTTTTCTAGGTCATGATCATATTAGTATATCCTTCACATTAATTAATCATCCTTATGGCTGAGAAAAGTTTTTTTGATTTAATAATGATTTGTTGCAGTATTCTTTAACAGAATCACATCTTACATTTCTTCTTTGGATGTGTTACTCAATCATGATACATTAGGAGTCCTTCCACTATCTTGTAAATCTAGCCCTCCCAGGCTGAAAAAAAGATGTTAACAATGTGTTTTGACTTGTTTGAGAGCTAAAAGTGCTTAATGTTGTCTGCTTACTCATTTGAGTCAGATAAGAGTGGTCTCCCCTTGGATAGAGGGATTGTACCAGATCCCATCATTCATAAGTTACTACTTTTGCTAATGTCTAAAAAGCATGTGCATTCAGGAGGCCACACAAATACCTTCTATTTTGCACCTTTCTCAAGTTTTAGTGATTAAAGGAGTTTTCCTATCACTAGGGAAGTATACTCCATGTATTTTCACACTGAATCTTGCTCTATTGTCATCAAAAATGAATATTTTGCATCCCAGTTGTCTATTTCATTGTATGATAACAGCATCATGCCATCTTAATTCTCTACTTTAATTGTCAATGGTACAAACAGTAAATCTTAGTACCTGACTGTATTGCATCTTATTGCAAGTAAATGATTGTTTATTCTCAGTAATAGGATCAACACTGTAATTCTTTGTAGCATTTGCTTAATTTCTTAGCATCACTTATATTGCATCTTATTCCAGGTAAAGAATCATTTATTTTTAGTATGAACATCATTTCCATAATTCTTTCTGGCATTTATATATTTTCTTTGCATCCACTTCACTGTAAGCTTAGTGCAACACTTGACTGACTTTCCATGTACATGCCATTGTTTTGTTCTCTGATTACAGGTTGCAATGGGCAGGATTAGGTGTGGGGCTTGTAAGAGGTTAAAGCTGTCAGAAGATAATCACCCCACCTGCATTACCTGTACGGGATGTCAGTCAGACCACAGTGGTGAAATCTGTACATGCTGGATGGAAGAAATATGGACAATGATTTCAGCCAAACAATTTCTTCTGGATTAGTGAGAGAGCCAGAAAACGCTCCTCCAGGGATGCAGATACTATCAGCCTTTAGCCTTTTTGCCAACACTCTTCTTCTGCTATGGTGAGCCACAAAGACCAGCCCTGAAGAACCCCATATTGCTCGTACACATCAGTACTGGCTTTGGTGTTATATCCCTGGATTGCCAGTACCAGACCTCAGAACCTGTCCTTTTACCTTGTCCACTCCAGTTCTGGCATCATCTTGCTTACACCCAGTGTAACTGGCTCTGGATACAGTGATCCATCTTCCTGACATACCCGGTCCAAGACCCATCAAGTTGACAGTGCACAACATTCAGCCACACCACTTCCAGCCCCAGATTTGTTGTGTATGCACAGCACAACTGGTACCAGATTTGGTGATAAAACCTTCCAAGACAGACAGTACCCAATCACCGAAGGCAATGCATACTGGCACTGAGCTGTTCCATCACCATTCCCAGCTCTATCACAACATGTGCACAGTGCTGGTTATGGAGATTTCCCTTTCTGACACGCATGGTACCCTTCTCAGACTTTTGATGACATTCAAAGCCAACTCTTGGCGATTACCACTTTCCAACATGGATGGACTCCCAGCATTGTTTACCACCCATTACAATCTACTTCCCCTTATCATTCTTCCCTAAAAGCAAAAAAGGCTTCATTGTCACCCACACCTATGACATTGTGGGCAGATGATCTGTCAATGGGAAATTATTCTTTCTGCACCTCCATTGAAGTCTTCCAATTACTGCCGCCAGTTTTATTTTTTCCTGCTGCTCCTTCAGTGGCTAGTACTAGAATTCCCAAATTTTTCAACATTTTAACCAGGAAAGACAAGACTTCCTTAAAACAGTAGCATAGTCTGGTTGAGGTGCTGACATCTTGCAGTGCTTTAAGAGGCAACTACAAGACCCAAGAATTACCAGACTTTCTTCTCACAACAACTTCAATCTAACTTTACACATACTTGACTCATGCATACTTCCTGAAGGGTTAACCGCAACCAGAGTGCTTACCCTGCTAGTGTCTACTGACAGTGGAACATATTTTTGTTGAGTGTATCAACTTTCACCCTGTGAGTAGAAGTTTCTTTAATGTGAACTCAATTTAGAACTTTATGATGATATACCTGCAGATAATATCGTGTGGTTGTTGTAATACATGTTTGCATTTATTTGGAAATGTTTATCTTCCTTAAGTCTTTTTGCAATTTATATTTACATTTTTAGAACTTCACTTTTTTACTTTTGTTTGGCACCATATAGCCAGTATAGTGCAACATTATGTAAACCCAAATGCGTAATTACATCCATATCACTCCATCCTGCTACAAAATTGCAGGCCGGTTTTCTATCCAAACTCCCAGACATTAACAGAGATATTGAAGGGTTGGGCTTGTTGAAGCCATTTCCCATCCTGTGGACCAGAAACCCTTCTAAGACACACAACAACTGGTTTTCAGCATCATAGCTATTGGTTCCAAGCTCGATCTTGTCACCATGGCTATCTTTGAACTAGCCGAGCATTATTCGAGATCCCACTTTTGAGACCTCTTACAGACAAACATACCTGGGAGTCTAGTGCATGGCTCATGTACTGAACAGGCAAGCTCAACGATCACACTCCAGTTCCATAGCTGCTTTTCTTTAACCTCCAGCTCACATAGAGAGACAACTCCCTATCCACATCCATGTTTGATCAAAGATCACCACAAGGTAGCCCTTAGATCTCAGCCCTTGTCTTCCAGTCTGTTCTTTTGAGGCCATATAGAGGAGATCAGGAATTCAAACAGGCTGTTATAGATGTAAGTCTTGTTTAGGCACATTGAAGGATCCCAGTAAGGCACTCCTGACAGGGGAATCCTCGTCCAAACTAACTCTTTGGCAAGGAGTCAGTTTACCTAGAGCAAGAGACAACAGGGTGCAGGGAGAAAAGGATATATTTTGACCTAGTTTCTCTCGCAACCAACTTCCTTACTGCAGAAAAATAAAGCCATGCTCATGCTCCCCTTTTCTGACATTCCAATTGGATGGTTGGGTGGGAGAGACTTTAACATTTCACCTAAATTCTCTCCTGCAAGAAAGGACAGTATAAATCTTTGTTAACACAGATGCACTGAAATTTTACTAACAACACTACAGGCACCGAAGGTAATGATAGATACCCTGAGATCAATCCTCAACACAATGGAAGAGGGACCCTTTACTATCAGCTTAGACCTCCAAGATGAGTGCCTCAATATTGCTATTTACAGGTGTTCTTTGAAATCCCTGAGGCACCCTATCAGGGATATCTTGCACCAGTTATGGGCTTTAAATTTTAGTTGGATTTCTGTCCCTGGATATTCACCAAAGTCATTGACCCAGTTGTGTCACACTTCAGGACCAATTTCATGATCCTGACATCAAATTATTTTGCCAACATATTCCAGAAACAGAAGGTGACCAGATTTTTGTGCAAGGACATTAAATCACTTTTTTCTCTTTGCTTCACCTTGGATTCCATATCAACAAGGACAGGACTGATCTTATTATGTTCCTTTTTTTCACTCATCTGGTCATGGAGTTTAGAACCTTTCTCAATCAAGTTTGCCTTCCTAAGAATTGTTCTAGACCAAATGATCAAAGTTTTGGATTACATGAGGCTGCATATCTGCAAATGGGCAGATCTCTCATAGCTTATGGCAGACATTCTGTTTCAGGATCAACTGCATGAAATCATGACGGACACCAGTACGACTGACTGGGGTTCCCATCTCCTGCCATCCTTCCAAGTGAGGGTGATTTGGCTCCTTTAGGAGTGATTCATACATATCAACCTCCTGGAGATGAAAGTCATAGCGAATACCTTTCAGTCCTGGCAGGAGATTCAATCTGGAAAGGCCATTCTGATTCTTTTCAACAACTCTTTTTGTCATTAGTTATCTTGAAAGACAAAGGGTAACCAAATCCTGAGTTTTCTACCTTTTTCTTTTGTAATTTTCTCAGGTATTGCCATCATTGACATATCCATTTTTAAGTCTGCCACATCTCAGGCAGACTCATGGTGCTTGTAGACTATGTCCAGATGGAATGAAGTGATCAACAAAATCATCCATCCTCCCCAATCAGGCTTCTTTCAGATCTAAATCCGTTGGGATGGACCCATAGTGACCTGATGCTAAATTGCTGAAAATCCTAAATAAAACAGTTTTGACCAACTATGAATTTATTTTTATGATTTAAAAATGTGGAGTTTACCTTTTAATTCTTGTCACTCAAAGTAAGTTATAAATTATTTATATTACTGGGATTTACAAACCTGTTAGGGAGCACTGTTATGGTAAATGCTGACCAATACCACAGTGTATGAGAATTGTGAGACAGTTAAACAGAAGTTTAAACAAACATGAATACCACCTACATTGTTGTTTCTGTTGTATTTTATTTCTCAGTATGGTCTAATTTCATGAAAATCACTTTTTATGCAGTGTCCAGGTTATATCAATATTCATTATTATGGCCACAGTTTTCATCATTGTATTATATATGTACTCTTTGATCTTGCATAGGGGTGAGTACATCATTTATAATGTTCATTCACTTGATGCATATTTGAGATGAGCTGAGTTAATATTAACATGAGATTAATTATTCTTCTCAAGAGGAATACAAACTACAAATATACAATAAAAACAATTTTTATAGATAATGTACATGCTTTTTATTACTGTTTAGCAGTCTCATGGTTTTCATGCATTGTACATAAGTCAGTATTTACTGTTCCAGAATGTGCTTGGAATTCTGTTATTATGTCAGTAATTTACAATTTTCATTTTCTGACAATGGTGAAATAGATACCGTTTATACTTGTGTATAAGCCAAGTCGAAACACAAACAACATAGATCCTGATCTGCTCTTGTGTACTGTGCCAACATCAGGGTCTATGTTGTTTGTTCTACTGATTAGTCCCTACAAACTGCATAGACCCAGATCTGCCGGCGCATTATGAGATGGCAGATCTGGGTCAATGCAGTTTGCAGTTGGTATTGGCTTTTACATGAGTATATACGGTATGTTCTACATTTTTCAGTAATTAAATTCCATATTCTACATCTGCTGGGTTTGTGGGAGGAAATATTTTTTCTCAATAAAATGTTTTCCATCATTGATTTATGCTATTCTTTGCCTATATTTCACACAAGACTCCAAGGTGCTTCACTTACATTAGGATACTGCAGCATGGGCCAGCTCAGGGGTAAGGGGATGTAACTCATCCTTTTTGCCTGTTCTCCTAACATATTTATGAATGGATACTGTTGAAGAAAAAAACAATTTTAGGAGCAAAATATATTTCTCTGATAATACTTACATGGTCATAATATGGGCACTCCCTCACAGGCCCCACCTGTAGTTATATCACTGGAAGAGTGTGCACTTCTACTATTGTTGTAACTGAAGAATGATACAATTTGGTGCAAGTCTCTCAATCCAGGGTGAGACCACTCTTGTATGACTTCTCTCTCAGTGAGCAGATGACATTTTAGCACTTTTAGTGCTAAAAAAAGTCTAAAGATGTGAATGTCTTTTTTGGCTTTGGGAGGACCAGATTTGTGAGGTATTGGAAGGACTTTTAACATATTATTATCAAATGAGTTTTATTGAAGAAACATATTTTACTTCAGAATTAGTGTCTACTTAGTCACAAGCTTTTTAATAATTGAAAAGAAAAGGTTCATTATTGCATTTAGATATATCTTGTTGTTCATTAAGCATTTTTCTAAAGTATACATTTACTTTTCTTTTCCATTGTTTGTATATTAATTTCTGAAATAAACATTTAAATATACATGTAAATAACCCAATCTCATACATGTTCATACATTGTGGAGTATATTTTTTATACTTCAGATTTGTTGATTATTGCTGCTGTGCTAAACCTTCATCTTTAAGAATTTTCAGTATTCTTTGTTGAGACTATTTTTTTCCCAATTTTTACCCAGTAGTATTGGATGAAAATGTTCCTTTACCTGATTCTGAAATAAATCACGCTACATTAACTTAAGTCTTGTTGTATGTAATACATTCCTCATAATTAGTATTATTTCACTTTCTTCCAATAGACAGTGATGGCTGTTGGCTCGTGTATATACCGTATCTACTCGCGTATAAACCGGGTCCAAATGCAAACAACATAGACCCTGGTCTGCCGTCACATAATGCGCCAGCAGATCAGGGTCTATGTTGTTTGTTCTACTGATTAGTCTGGGTCTATGTAGCTTGCAGTTGGTATCGGCTTATACATGAGTATATACGGTAGCTGTAAAATGTTTATTGCCACTATTAAGCTCAATTGATGAGCTTACAAGAAAAAGATGTATAAAGATGTTTTTTTTTATTCCACATACAAATATATGCTTGGAAAACTGAACATGTAAAATTGTGAGGTCAAAATGATGAGGTCAAATGCATTACTATAACTGGGTTAGAAATATCAGGCTCGCTTGGATCTCTTATTTAACTGTGCTAAAATAATGTCCAAAAAACTAACATATTTGAGTCTTCTGGTTCAATGGAGCTCCATTGTTTGTTACTAAGATAGTACTTTTGCAAGATTTTAAAGTCCAGGCTCATATGGAATTCAATGTTAAGTTTTCAAGAATAGTTTCATACTTATAAAAAGTAGTGCACGTTCTCGACTATAAAGTTGATTAAAGTTATGTACATTTAACTAATTATTGCCTAATGAGAAAAAGATCGCTTAAGAATTCGTGTGTATATTTCCGTTCACTGTAGTGGTCTGCAGTCGTTGTCTCTGCCAGTTTTGTTCGTAAATATTTGTTTATCAATATACTTAGCAACAAACTTCAAGGGCATATTTTTTGTTAGATCAATTCTATCAGGAATCTTGTTGTTATCTCCCTTGTTCCAGAGTAAATGATGACATGGCCTTGGATCCAAGACTAAAACTGATAATTTGCTGAAAACAAGGAGCAATTGATGATTTTACATGACAAATTCAGCTCTTGATACATTCTCAATTTTTAAAGCCTTTGAAGGAATTAGGAGTTGTAAGGACCTAGTTTTACAAACAGGTATCTTCAGTAGATCACAACTTAGATGTTTTTATTGATATATTAATAGTTTGTGCTGCCGGTAGGGTAGGTGGCCATCTGGGATTATCTGTACTGAGTTATTCATGCATCGTGCATTTGTCAGAATTACTAACTTCATGACTACAAAAAAGAAGGACCTTTTTTTTAAAAACCAAATTTGATGTGATGAGGAAGAATAAAGAATTTTTGGAGAAATTAATTATTAATTAATTGTTAATTATTAATCATTTATCCAAACTGGCTGCTACTACTAGCTTCATGACATTACTTCCTCATCAAAACTGCTTGGTCTTTTAAAATTGAATTTAGCAAAGAATATTCATGTCAAAAACATGACAAACTAATGCATTAGAAACTAACAGTTTAGACATTGCAACTGACACATGAAAACACTTATAATGCATAAGAACTTTCAATGCACTAGCAGTGACTTTAACACGTTAGATTCTAATACATTAATTTTCATTTATAACTTGTTACTTTAGACCAAAAACTAATGCATTTTTAGCTTACCTTTAAGAAGTTGAGGTGAGCTATTGTACTACTCACGGCATCAGAACTGGTGTTAGTGGTCTGCACAAGTAAAAGAATATACATATGCCCCTCTGCATTTCAACCATTCTGTTTTTTCTAGGTCCTAGGCAACAGTCTAAAGTATATTCATAGCAACTAACCCTTGGGGAGGGGACTAACTTTGGGCATATGTACATGTACATTAGTTGTACATTTTGTGATAAGTTTTTGCATTTAGCTCATGTATTCTTTGCGCACTGTATATATGCTGTTATACCTGGAATCATGAATTTGTTCAGGGGATGCATCTTTTATGCATCACTAACTTGAGTTCAGTCTCAAGCACTGTTCATGCCAGAATCATCATAATGAATACTACACCTTCATCACAAAAGAATGTCACCGATCTATATTTTACACTTCATTAACTTTGGTTACGTTTTGTTCTTCATTTTATTTCTCAAGCTATTTTCATGCTAGAATCATCAAACAAGATGACTGTATGCAGCTTTATTATGACCACATCCTTGCAACAAAAGAAAGTTACTGTGACCTACATTGCACATTTTACTGGCTTAGGTTCTGTATTTTCCTGTAGCTCATGACCAGTATGTTTTGCACCCAGTATATATATATATATATATATATATAGAGAGAGAGAGAGAGAGAGAGAGAGAGAGAGAATTACAAATATACACCAGAGCGGAAAGTGCTATCAGAGTTACTGTACCCATCACCTTGCCTGTAAGCACCAACCTCTATACAGTCTTGACCATGCACACATCACCAAAAATGATGCTACAGAGTCAGTGGTATAGGCATTCATGTGTAGCAGACACACCTACATATCAACCCAGTAATTAATTCTCATCTAAGTACACAGTCAATCCGATTCCTACAACAGAAATTAAGGTATACAGGTAGGTATATATATATATATATATATATATATATATATACACATACCTATACCTAGATACATTTATATATATATATATATATATATATATATATATATATATATATATATATATATATATATATATACTTATACCTAGATACATTTATATATATATATATATATATATATATATATATATATATATATATATATATATATATATATATACTTATACCTAGATACATTTTTATATATATATATATATATATATATATATATATATATATATATATATATATATATATATATATATATATATATATATGTATACCTAGATACATGAAACTTGACAGGTGATGCATCTTGGTGGGTACTCCTTACTCATCACAAAAGTTGGTGACCCATATTTCACACTTCACTGACTTTCATTCAGTTTTGTGTTTTCAGTTTATTTCATAGTTGGCAAGGTGGCTTGGTGGTTAGTGTGCTGGATTAGTGACTGAATGGGTGTGGGTTCAAATCCTACCATCAGATCAGCCCAGGCCATCTGCTGTGGTGTGTCCTTGGGCAAGACACTTTACTCTAATTGCCTTGGCACTAAATAACCAAACCAAATCAGTTTATTCTCAGCCTCTGTTCATGCTATAATCATCAAATAATATGATTGTATGCATCTCTGTTATTACCACACCCTCACAGCAAAAGGTCACTGTGTCCTGTATTTCACATTTTACATTTTACTGGTTTTGGTTAAGTTTTTGCATATTGGTCATGACCACATGATGCTAACCACTGAGGGAATACTATATCTTGATGAGTACTGTGACCTGTATTTAATGCCTCACTGACTTTGGTTACATTTTGTTTTAACTGTTCATTCATGAATCATTAAACTGGATGATTACATAAAAAGAAGTCACTGTGACCTACATATTTCACATTTTACTGGTTTTTGTTAAGTTTTTGCATTTTGCTCATGCCTATGAGGTTTTGGCATGCTGTATGCAGACTGTCTCACCCAGAATCATGAAATTTGGTGAGGGGATGCATGTTGATAAGTACACCCTTATTGCAAAAAGAGGTCTCTGTGACCTATATTTCATGCCTCAGTGACTTTGTTGAAATGTTGTGTTTAAAGTTAATTTATTGGGTGCTGTTTATGTTCCAATTATGAAACTTGGATGCATCTCTCTTAGTACTACAGCCTTTTAACCAAAGAAGGTTACTGTGACATACATTTTGTTTTTCTAACATAAATTAAAAGCATTTGTGTCTGCCTCATGACCACATAGATTCTTCCATGCTGTATGTATCCTGGCCTACTCAGATGGCATTTCTAATATTGCAGTTGGAAGAAGAGATAAATGTGTTTATTCAGTAGTAAACTTTCCATGTTAATGACAATACTGTAGATTGTATACTGTGATAGGTTACCCTCGATAGGATAACTATGTATTGTACATGTGAATGAGCATAGGAATTAGATGAGTTGACTGCATGCTTTTCATTTGAGGCTTCGGATGTCTAGTTAATCAAGCTAATTGTTGATGCATGAACTATACTGGTACTGTCTGTCACTCCAAGGTGACTGAAAGCATGCACTATCACCCAGTGAAATCTGTTTCTAGGGGTAGAAAATGATAATAGCACCTGAAGCAGATTTTAAGAAGGTTGATTTTTAAAAAAAAAAGTACAAAGTTAAAACGGTGCTGTGCAGACATCCAAATAACTGCTGCTACAGCAGCCATCTTGAAAATCTTGTTATTGCTACTCCTTCAGAATGGATGGTCATATCAACATAGAGTTTTCACTAAAAGACTTCTTATGATGTGTAATTTGTCTTAAATGAAAATGGTGCCGATCTGATGTCTAATATGGCCACCACAGTTGAAAATCTTGTTATCGCTACTGGATGATCTTATCAATATTGGGTTTAACTAAAAGACTTCTGATTATGTCTAGTTGGTCCTAGATGAAAATGGTACCACTTGCACATCCAATATGACTGCCGCAGTGACTCCTCCAGAATGGATGGTCATGTCAACATGGGATTTTTACTAAAAGACTTTTTATGATGTCTAGTTGGTCCTAAATGAAAATGGTGCCGCTCAAACATACAATATGGCCACAACAGTGCTCATCTTGGACATCATGTTATCACTACTTTTCCTGAATGAATGGTCATATCAGCATGGGGTTTTCACTGAAAGACTTCTTATGATGTCTAGTTGGCCGTAAATGAAAATTATGCCAATCTGAACTCCAATATTCGCCACAATGGCCATCTGGAAAATCTTATTATTGCTACTTCTCCTAGATGGCTGCTCATTTGGACATTGTACTTTCATTAGAAGATTTCTTATGATGTCTAGTTGGTCCTAAATGGAAATGGTGTGAATCTGATACCCAATATGGCCACCATGACATCCATCTTGAAATCTTATAGTGTTTCACCTCCTGGATGGAAAGTCATATAAACATTGGGTTTTTACCAGAAGACCTCTTAAAATGCCTTGTTGGTCCTAAATTAAAACGGTGCTGATTTGACGTCCAATATGGCCACCATGGTGGCCATCTTGAAAATCTTGTTATCGCTACTCCTCCTAAATGGGGAGTCATTTTGACATAGGGTTTGCATCAGAAGAGTTTTTATGGTGTCTGGTTGGTCTTAAAGGAAAATGATGCAAACTAACCTCCCAAATGGATGGTTATATCAACATGGATTTTTCACCAATAGACTTCTTATGATACCCAGCTGATCCTAAATGAAACTGATGTAAATTGTACATCCAATATGACTGCCACTACGACTATCTTGAAAATCTAGCTGTCACTACTTCCCCCAAATGGATTGGTCATATTGACATGGAGTTTTCACCAAAAGGCTTCTAATGATGTCTACTTTGTCCTAAATGAAAATGGGGCCAATCTGACGTCCAATATGTCCACCACAGCAGCTAATTTGAAAATCCCGTTGTCACTGAAGTATATCAGAGATGGTTTCGACAGTCAGCAGATAAAAGGAAGAAATGGTCTTATCTTGAATTCGTTGAAATTCGTTTCGTCCAGTAAAACGTCAGTCCCTCGAGGGACTCTTGCATTTACTCGTTATAGTGTGGCTACTTTGATATCACCAAAAATGTTCTTCTTATTGTTTTGCCGTTTATGTCATATCACAGTATGTATGTAAGAATATAGTTTAATGGTAGATCAGCACAATACTGGCTATATAGTGCCAATTAAAATTTTAGAAAGATTAAAAGTTAAAATGTTAAGATAAAAAAAGGAAAACAAAAAAGCTTGTGAGAAAACGCGGCAACAGTTCCTTGTCAAGGTTACTTTAGTCTGAATTTATATTCTGCATGATAATTAATGTTATAATGGCTTCTGGACTGCTTAAATTTCGTAGAGGTAAGCTATGTGATCGTTGATTACGCTCTGGTCTATTCCTGAGAAGCAATACAAACGCGTTATTAGTCACTAAAAGTCGTTTCCAGCGTATTAGATTGTGGGATTTTATTCATTTTTACAGATGAAGTGCGGTGGGAATATGTGTCCTTGACTAACAAACCGGCGGCTGAATCAGGTTGGTGTTACTTTTCTAGCGATGTACAAAAGCAATATCAGCAAGGTGCCAAGCACCTTTTTAAAGCGTATAAAAAAGATTTTAAAAAATGGAACTAGTATTTTTAAATTTAAAAGGCAAAATTATATAACATTCAGAAATCAGAAAATATTACTACCGCTTGTATAGACTCATATTTACCACAACATTTCATTCAAAGATGTGCATTACGCCATATACAAAATTTATAACGTGTACATCAATTGCTTAAATTTGTATAAGGGATATTTCACTCGTAGACTTATGCCCTATGCAGTTATAAACAAAATTTTATCATCACATCATTTCTTGTCATCAATGCCTTTTTCCACCGTATACCTTATAACTCCATAGGGGGTGGGGGTGGAAAGATGATCGTGATTAATGTAAGGCTCCCAACCTTATCAGCATATTTGATACGTACATCTACGACCGAGCCAGATGTCTCTCCGACTAGTCGTGGTCTTGACGGAAACCTATTACATAACATTTCAAACTGAGTGAATTTTTAGATGGCTAACCAGTTGCCCATATTTTGATTGCGTAGACAAATAATCGGATAAAACGAGTAGAGTAAAGATTGCCTAAGCTAAACTTTGCAATGAAACAATTTTTTTTAGAAATTCAGTTGCATTCTTATTACAACAAAACAAATTAATCATGGTATTAAACACTATGGAAAAATAATCTTTCATTTAAAACCAAAAAAAAACACCAAACAAAAAAACAAACAAACAAAAAAACAACCCCAAACCCAAAAAAACAAACAAACAAAAACAAAGCAAAACAAACAAACATACAACAACAACAACAACAACAAAAGAAGTTTACTTTAAAAAAGAAATATATACTATAGGGAAATACATAAGAAATTATATTTGTTTTTAAACGTGTCTTGTATGTGAAACCATTATTTTATTTATCTAAATTTAATAAATACTAATAGTATGCATCTAACGGCATTATAACACTGGTCTAAAAATTTTTAGAAGTCGTCTGCTCCAGAGATAAAATGTGCTATTTATTAGGGATTTTGATGTGCTGAATTCAAATGTGACAATTAAAACAACTGATTGGATACTGTTTCCAAGATATTTAAGTTTTTACATTTTACGTCTATGTATATTGTGCACATAGTAGACTTTTAATCATAAATTGTAAACCTAGGTCTTTTCATGTGTTTATGGTTGTTTTACATGATAATATGTCACCTGTCCTGTTTATGAAACACTTTAAAAAACAGCAAAAGGGTTATATAAATAAAAAATATATTGAAACAAAAGTTAAAAAACTATTATGTATATATAAGTACATAGTTTAGTCCTTATTCAGTGTCTACTCGGCGCTTCTTGGCTTGTCTCTTGTATTCATTAAATGAAGCATGTCTTGTCACTGTCCAGCAATAGTCTGCAAGCATTGATGGGATCCATTTGCCCTGATAGCGTTTCTCCATTGTTGCAATGGCCTGGTGAAATCGCTCGCCGTGCTCGTCGCTCACTGCTCCGCAGTTCGGTGGAAAAAAATCTAAATGAGAGTGCAAAAAATGTATCTTTAGTGACATGTTGCAACCAACGCTTTTGTATGCCTTGAGGAGGTTTTCCACCAATTCCCTGTAGTTGTCTGCCTTGTTGTTTCCGAGAAAATTTGTTGCCACTGACTGGAAGGCTTTCCATGCCGTCTTTTTCTTGCCACGCAGTGCACGGTGAAATGCATCATCTCGAAGAAGTTCACGAATCTGAGGACCAACAAAGACACCTTCCTTTATCTTAGCTTCACTTAACCTTGGAAATTTTCCACGGAGGCACTTGAAAGCTGCTTGTGTTTTGTCCATGGGCTTGACAAAGTTCTTCATCAGACCCAGCTTGATGTGCAAGGGTGGTAACACAATCTTCCTTGATTCAACAAGTGGTGGATGCTGGACACTTTTCATCCCAGGCTCCAATGACTGTCAGAGTGGCTAGTCTCTCTTGATGTAGTGGGAATCTCTCGCACGACTATCCCATTCGCAGAGAAAACAGCAGTACTTTCTGTATCCAGTCTGCAGACCAAGCAAGAGAGCAATAACCTTGAAATCGTCACAAAGCTGCCACTGATGTTGGTCATAGTTTATACACCTCAAAAGTTGTTTCATGTTTTCATAGGTTTCCTTCATATGGACTGCATGACCAACTGGAATTGATGGCAAAACACTGCCATTATGCAGCAAAACAGTTTTAAGACTCGTCTTCGATGAATCAATGAAACAGTCTCCACTCATCTGGATCATGAACGATGTTGACAGCTGCCATCACACCATCGTTGTTGTTGCAGGTTACAAGATCACCTTCCATGAAGAAGAATGGGACAAGATCCTTTTGACGTTCACGGAACATGGAAACCCTAACATCACCTGCAAGGAGATTCCACTGCAGTAGTCTGGAGCCCAATCGCTCTGCCTTACTCTTGGGTAGTTCCAAATCCCTGACAAGGTCATTCAGTTCACCTTGTGTTATGAAGTGTGGTTCAGAGGAGGAGGATGGGAGAAAATATGGGTGATGTGACATTGATGGTTCAGGAGTAGAAGTTTCATCCTCTTCCTCTTCCTCGTCTGACTCAAGTGAGAACGATTCTGGTGCATCAGGAACCGGCAGTCCTTCTCCTTGGGGTATAGCTGATGGAATGTTTGGATAATGCACAGTCCACTTTTTCTTCTTTGGCACGCCTTCCCCAAGTGGAGGCACCATGCAGAAGTAACAATTGCTGATATGATCAGTTGGCTCTCTCCAAATCATTGATACTGCAAAAGGCATATATTTCCTTTTCCTGTTCAACCACTGGCGAAGATTTGTTGCACAAGTGATGCAGTATATGTGTGGGGCCTACCTCTTGTCCTGATCTCCTATTTTGCAGCCAAAATAAAGGTGATAGTCTTTCTTAACCATAGTGGTTATACTGCGTTTTTGTGATGCAAAAGTCACTTCACCACAAACATAGCAGAAGTTATCTGCATTGTTCACACAAGCACGAGGCATCTCTGCTCACTTTGGCTAAACAGAAATGTGTCCCTTTGCAAAATCAAACACTGACAAATAAGAGAGCACGACACTGTATGATTTGTAGAGCTGATATAGGGCAATTTCTTCAGCAGAGTGATGTAAGCTTAGTTATGATTGCGTCATCCACGACTTATAGGAATAACATGATGCAATTCATATCATGTATGACGCAATACCAGCTTCAGATTGCATCATTCATTATTTTGCCTAAAAAGCAAGTACTGTCCAAACACAGTCATAGATTTATTCATGGATCCAGTCAAAGATGTATTTTAGTCATTTCTGGTTTAAATTCAGATCCCTTCCCTTTATTCACTTATCGTCCGCCATTCCCAAGTCAAGGGTCGTATATACTGATCCAGTATCATATCTTTAAAACTAGAGCCAATCAACAATTTTAAGTATCATTTTCGTTCTCAGTGACCCAGAATTAGTAAAGTTTGACAACATTTATTGCGGAAGCATTTTGGCTGTCGACCAGTGTAATCTAATCAAAAGGTTATACAACTTTCAGATGGATAAAGACATCTCTGGTGTCTTAGATTTTGCAACTTACGCTTTAAAACATATTCTATCACGCTGGAATGTACTTCTAACTCGTAGAAATAATGCATTAGAAATTATTTCTAACATGTTAGAAATGTCAAAAAAGATCGTAGATTCACAGGACTAAAGAACGCACGTAAAACCCACTCTGATTGGATAGAATCTCTTTTTTTCTTTTATCTCTAATGCGTTAGTTTCTAGAGAGTTAAATATCACAACTTACACGTTAAAAATTGGTTTTCAGCGTTAAGTATACGTCTTACGCCTTACGCATTAGAAATTACAGCGTGCTAAAACTGAGCTCTAATGCATTAGATGTATGCATTAACACATTAGAAGTATATTATAACGCATTAGATGTATGTTCTAATGTGTAACTTGCAAAATCTAATGCGTTTGTTTATCACGTTTTTGACAGAACGGCTATTGATACGAATTTGACGGGAAGCGTCCTTCGATTAGGGTCTTTTTCTATATTTCAAAAATGTTGATCTAACATTCAGTATGGTCGCCTTCACTTTAAAAGGTAAAAAAAA
The DNA here is from genome assembly GCA_029931535.1 of Margaritifera margaritifera. Lineage (NCBI taxonomy): Eukaryota > Metazoa > Mollusca > Bivalvia > Unionida > Margaritiferidae > Margaritifera > Margaritifera margaritifera. Next base: position 1,483,659 of record JAQPZY010001591.1, read on the forward strand.
AATGTCTGAAAGGAATCCTCTTGAAAACAAATGACTAGTTTGACCAAATTTGACTGAGGACATTCTGGCCATACAAATTTACGTAGATCTTAATCCAACATATGCCACTTCAGTCACACGTCAGCATTATGCTTCGCTGACGTAACTTTGACTGAAGTAGTAAGGTCAAACTATTTCTTGGCTCACTTACCTTAAAATAATTTTCTCCACTCACCTACTTGCCTATATACTAGATCATACTTGAAAAAACAGTCAGCTTTTCCATTACTTTGGCAATTGTAAATTTTGTTAAACCAATGAGTAGAAATATGCAATAGTTGCGAAAGACAGAACAAACAAATACAAACGTAGAAGATATGGAAAAGTGCAAAAGAGCAATCAGATCACAAGCTTAAGCATTAAGTGAAAGCAAGATAGAGTCTAAGCCCGATTTACTCCTTTCGCTATTTATTTGATATTTACTAATTAAAACTTATACAAAATAAATCTGAAGCCTAAAAAATAAACCAGTTATAAAAAGATAAATACGGTACTACAGGCAAGAATGAAATACATTTCTACTTTCGATATCAATTCTAACAATTAGGCCTTTACCAATATAATATAGCGTTTTCTGTTCATTGTAAGACTTTTCAAGACTTTAAAAAAATGTAAATCTTGAATTGAGATAATAAAGTTATCTAAATTTATAACAATATTATGTATTATTCATGAAAAAAGATTGCATTTATTGCTCTTAGTATAACTCTGAAGCTTTAAAATAAACAAAGACTGCGCCCATGGTGTACTGTATGCATTTGGGATCTCAATGTCATATGTTCGAGAGACGCCTTCGGAATGGAAACATATTCTATTAATTAAGCACCTGTCAGTGTCGTCGATTAATTGTAATTGTGACATTATACTTGTACCAAGTGTATAAGTTGAAAATTGAATAAAATTATGAGTGCAGCTAACTTCCGGTGCATCAAATTACCTAGGGGATACGTGACATTCAGTATAGATTGATTTACTTCCTGAGCTCCTATACTTAAACCTATTATTCCAATCCCTTATTAACAAAGGTTTAATTGATTCAATCAAAGCGATATCCTGGTAAATTTGACGCCAGAAAGCAATCGATCCTGTTCCTAAGGACGGACAGGTGACCATAATATTTAGGTCAGTCATTCTCGGGGATTTACAGACAACAGTGAGCAGATGCGCTTTTGCAAAATTTAAAATAAAGGTCAAGGGTAAAGATGCCAAAGGTCATAAAAACAGATTTAATGAAATGGAAAACATGCACCAAATGAATATTTAGTATCTGACAATTCATCTTGGAATGATATTAGCAGACCAGCAAAAAATCCATTATTACTAAAACATTACAAATTTTAAATCGCTTTTTTTCCCTCTTCGTAGTCCAATAAAATGCCTAATGGATATTCAAAATTTTGCTTTGGTATCAATGTATCTAAAAAAGACATTTAAAATAAAAAGAATATTCGTTGAATATTCTAACCGAATTTAAAAAATTCATTTTCTGTTCTGGCCCAGTCATTATAGATAGATTTGGCGGAAGTAAAAAGAAATGAATACCTGTATCATATTTCAGAAAGTTTTGATCTTTTACTCTCACCAAGAGAGCTAGTAATTTGAACGTCAATCTCATTAAAACTTATATGCAATTGTACTACTTTTTAAACATGGAAGAATATTTTTCTTGATGTTATAAAATAGAAGATTAATGTTTTGTTTTATTTTCTCATACGTTAATTTTTGAATCAACTATAGTAGACCATACTTTTACACCATCTAAACTTGAAAATAAAACAAACTTTATTTTCAGATAAGGGTGGAAATTCATCGTTGCCTTACAACAAAACTCAGTCAATATATACACTAAATCATACCTTAGATTTGATGATAACGGAGCTCAGGTAAGTAATCTTTGCCATCAGTTAAATGCGACAATAATTTAAAATAAATGACCTTAAAGCATAGGAACTTAAAAGAACAGTATATAAAGCATATTTACTATAACTACTACACAAATACAATTCCGGGGACAAATTAAACAGAAGAAAATTAAAACACAGTACTCTGAAGTGAAAGAATGGTTAACCGAACAGTCTACATACACATTACACAAGCAAACGAAAAAGTAATATCCCTACAGTAGGGTGCGAACTGTGTTTGTGGCTGTTGTTATATGTTTTTCAGTGTTATTATTTCTGTGAATTGACATTCCATAAACATTGAATAAACATGTACTCCTGTATACCCTCTAGTAGTCCAGTAGCTGCAAGCAGTGAGAGTCACACTTTTCGACTTTAAACTGCTCGCTGTCTAAACCAATGCACTGTTACCCACAAGTGATTGTTGTGTCGAGTTCCGCCTGAGGATCAAATACACAGGTAACGGTTTATAAACTGAGCAGCTTACGCGGTTACCACACTGTCGTATTTGCTGAAATAAACACTCTTTAAGTTAGAGGTCATTGATATCAATAAGACAATAGTGACAAGAATGGACAGCCAGGATAGAGATGAACCGCGCAATTCTCAATTGGAAGATAGCATTCTTGCATAAATAAGAGAAAACATATTGCAAATTAGACAGACAATCAGCGAGAGCTATGAAGCAGTCTTGACATAGCGTCCCTTCGCCATATTCGCAGTTCTTTGCACGATATTGGTTAATTCATAAACCCGAGCTATCCCTCCGACTGGCTGAATGAGAGGACATCGCGTTCCGATAGTGCTTCAGTGAAGGAAAAAATATCGTATGATATGTGTACAATATTTTATTTTCTAGAAGGGAATGGTAATACTAGTGAAGTGAGGACATGCAGTGTTCTCCACAGGGCCTTTTACAGTAGCGGTGGCACTGACATAGTCATGTGATTGGCCAGCAATGATGGAGTCTACTGGAAGTGTGTTATAGTTGATTTGGCTACGAAGATCAGAGATTGGTGTCACCAGTGGTGAGTCCGATTCAGATAGCATAATTTCACTCCTAAAGAAAGAGCTTAAGACGGGGTTCGACACTGAATGGAAGACTTCATATCTTTGGATGCAAATTGCTGGATTGGAAAATAAGTTTTCCATATTGCTAAATTTTGGTTCATATCCGCTTAGTTACCAACAGGAGAGAGGGGGTGGTGGAGGTGCAATTCCTCTGGCACCATTACAATATAACAGTTTTGTTTTCATAGTAGAAGCAGTAGTTGTAGTTGTGATTGTTGTCATTCTTATTAATTTCCGGAAAATGTGACGAGATATGAAAGTTGCATTTTATCCACGAGTTGCTCTGATATTTACATAGTATACAGCAAGAGAAAAAATAGTTTGATCAATAAACCTTAACTTATGAGGGTGATTCCTTATTCATTTATCTTTTCTGTCTATCCAAGTAAGTAAAGAAGCAGTTTTTTTCTTCCATTTATACCCGTTTTGAAAACATGTAAAAAAAAGAGTGTTGGATTATTCCCTCATTTATATTTGAAATATTTCTCCAACAACAAACAATTAGTTTGCAATTGGAATGTATTGCATGATAAATTAAGTGGTGATATTTTAGCTCCCTGACAATAATTAAATGATGAAATTAAACAATGACAAACAAATTGACAAATTGTTCTTAATTTAAAGGAATATGTACTATATTAGTTATTCTGTCATGATTATTTAAAAACACTTCACTGTCTTGAGTCTTGATGAAGTTGTAATTGGTAATTCACTTAATTAGGATTCAGGTAGTTTTGCATCTTTTTGTACATCCATTACTATATTTGATGTTCCATGTTTTTTTCAGACTGTGAAAAGTCATTCTCTACTATGAACAGAATCAAGAGTGTGTTAAGGAATAGGTTAACGCAGAGGGTGCTGAATTACCTTATGACTATTAGTACAATATGACTTTGCCTTAATGACTTTAATTTTATTGTGGCAATCAAAATATATAGGGAGTTGAAAAAAACTAAGGATATAATTTATTTAAACTCAAAGACAAATGAGATTGACATTTAATCATGCTATAACTTAAGTACATAAAAATACTATGTAAATATATGTACTTCTTTTTTATTTCATTGATATTATTATTTGTTTTTTACATTAATGATGATAACGTGCGTTTTTTTAAAAACAATATCTCATGACACTAGCGCGCGCCAACCCCGATGCTATCACAAATTTCTGCGGAGATCACTCACATGTATGTCTAGGTATGGTAGACACAAGCAGAGTAGAAGCAATAGTCTGAGCTGTATAAAGAATCTGCATGAAATAGGGCAATCGAGTTATCTGGATCAATTGAAGAGCAATGCATTGTCAGACGAATTTACGAATAATAGTCAAGACGAATAAACTGAAACCAACATTCCCATACTACAATATGAAACATTTATTGATTTAAAACAATTTCTAAAGGATGCATTAAACGCCAGTTGTGTAAATATTATGGAACAAATGATGAGAATGAGAAGAGATATCGGTCGTTTGAATGAGATGATCCAAAATAAAGACGAGAAAATAAAACGACTTAAGTCAGGCATCGGCAAGGCAAGGGAGTCAGAACTGCGATTGGAAGCAGACCTACATGCAACGGCAAAAGTAATAAAGAATCAGGAAATAGTTATTGAAAAACTGGAAGCTTAGAATGAGAAGCATATTTAAACCGTAGGTATGCAGATTCGTGGAATTCAATTTCAGCTTACAAACTTTATAGAGTTGTCTTGCTCGTATGCAAAGATGACCAGTTCTTCATACATACCCACGAACACACCACCAAAATCAACTGTAATCGATAACCACCATCAAGAGTCTCGTAACAGAATTTTGTCAGACCAACAAGATTATAGAAATACCGGCTTAAGCAACGTCAAGCATCCTACAGTAGAGAATCGTTGTTCAGTAGTGTTGCAATCTCCGACAACAGAGACCTCAAACAGTACAGCGCAAAGTGGAATACGAGCAGCAGAAAAAAAAGGAAAAACAGGTGCAAAGGAGACAGACGAGAAAGAAAATACGACAAATCAAGGTAAGCTATCAGCTACTACAAATACCCCAGTCACAACATATGACATGAATCCTACGAATAATGCATCAAAACTAATCCATGTACGAATCAGTGATATGGGATTCAGTGAAGTGAAGATGGACCCGAAAACAAAATGGTTGTCCTTATCTCGTATTAGAGCGGACTACAGTCCGGAGGAGCTAAACAAGCAACATACAGGCATGCGTGCAATTGAGGAGTGGAAGTAGCACATATTCGAATACCAAAAGAGTGGTGAAATGACAGCGGAGAAACATATACCGTTATGTAACACAAAACTAAAGAACGCTTCTAGCGTGGCTATTGTTAGTCATGATAAATGACTTTATATCTTTATTGCAGTCAACAAAATCTGGAATACAAGTTGGTACCTTAAGCATCCCATGCTTCTACCAACTGATGACACGACCCTGCTATCCTCATCATTTGATGGCATAGATATTCTGCTTCGAAACGATTTTGCAACGAAGTGGAGACTACGATGCAACGCTGATAAAAGCAATATTGTCTTCAAAGAAAAGACGTCTACAAGAAACCGTTCTTTTGCTTCGAGATAAGCAGATTCCTATAGTTGCGTCAAGCAAATATAACGGGGTTGCTCTTTCCTCAGTCTTTTCTAATACTTTTATAATGAAAGATGCGGGTGAAAAAGGAAGATCAACATTTTATTAAAATACTGGGGTTTGGCATAGGAAAGGATGGTATGAATCCAGTTAACCGTGCTAAAATCTGGACAAAAATAGTTTTGCCAGCTTTGATATATGGATGCGAATTGTGATCAAATTTGCACTTACATTATATATGACCTAGAACTTTGTCCCCCCAAAAAAAAGCGGCAAGAAAGAGTCAAGGTCTCAAACAGCGCTCACCTAAAGAGACACAATAAGTAGTTTTGGATTGTGGTAAGTTTTTTTTGTTGTCTCAATATAATCTGCAGAAGAAAATTAGCATAGAAAATTGTGTTCAACAGAAGACTTCTACATTTCCTGATGCATGGACGTGAGAGAATGTTTTTTAAAGATACTGTATATACCGCGTTCTTATGAAATACCGACTTGGAGACTTTTTCCACTTATACGGGAATACCCTATATTCTGTGTCGAAACATATTTGGAAGAGGAATGTTGAAACAACAGTTCACTCTTTTGAATCGATATTGTATAGATCAAAGCTGGAATCTAAGCCCGACCTTTTACATTATGCAAGTGTCTATACTAATATTCAACCACTATCTGTCTGGAATCTTGCCAAATGTTTGCATGAAAAGACTTGCATATTTGATATATGTATGCTCAGTTTCTTCTGAGGATGAGTATAATTGTAATCTTTGTAAAAGCTTACTTACCTTCTTGGATGACCTGATGTGGCAAAGATTCACGTGTTAGGTGGCGGAAGGATTATAATTGATGTACGGAAGAACAAATGAACTTGAACATGATATCTCACAATATGCTTGTAGATTAGATTAGGTTAAGGGATCCATTTATTTTATCTACCATACATAGTATTTATAACTGTTAGACTCCCAGCGTTTGCATTTTGATGGTTGTTACGTTTGTCTATTTTCCTTTCCTGTGAGTTTTCTCGCTCATGTGACTATAATAGCAATAGTTACTCAACTATTTCCATTTATATCGTATTTCTCTACCGTTTAACCCATATACTGTACTTGCTTAATTTGACGCATACATACATACATACATACATACATACATACATACATACATACATACATACATACATACTTTGAATGCCCACTCATATGTTCTTATCCTTGCATGCTTTATACCTATTTCATGTATATAACAGCTTCACGTTTAACATACGTTTGTAGTTTATCATAACTCTAATCATATGGCGTGCAGCATACGTATGCCTCAATTTTGTTTTGAAGATGAGACATATTATTGAATTTCCCGTGTTCTACATACTAGATATCATATTAATGAAATTGAGGCAGGAAATATAGTCTTAATGAGGAGGTATAATGACAATCATTGTACTTTTGTAAATATATTTACTACTAGCTGGATTATGTTGATCAATGATTATTTTCAGTATATTTGTGCTAAGGCCTTTATTTTTGTGATATAAAGAATACTTTTCATCTTTCTGAGGCTGATTGGACCATTTGTATAAAGTATGACACATATTAATCACGACCTGTAGTTGTCCCACTCTATTTACCGACATCTACTTGTCCCACTATATTTACCGACATCTAGTTGTCCCACTCTATTTACCGAAGAAGTTTGTTACTTTTGAATACTAGCAATGTATTCGACTTGTTCTCTGACAGGCACTCTAGTTCACAGTTTCGTTGACATGAACTTTGGTTTAGTATTCATGATTATATGCATGTTATTATCTTGTCATGCTCTAAACCTCGGAGTCATATAGCGATTTGTTTATGCTTCTTGTGAGGCTCTCTGGAATATGTCCATGACCATACTCGCGATTTTCGGAGAAAAAAATGAAAAACCCAGATGATATACTGATTTGCTAATTACTAAGTTCAGCATCCATCCATATTGTGTTTTTGCTTGCTCTCGTCGGTTACAATCTGAGTAGAAACCGTTTAAATGCTTTGTATGTCCAAGGAACTATATACCACTGTGTTATTTAGTTCCTGCTTTGTCAAAAGAGAAAAAGACTTGACTCTTGTACTTCGGCTTTTACATGTACAAGTTTCACTCTTACAACCAGTATTGTTTTAATTAGCTTTAATACAATATTTTGTCTACATTACCAAAAATATGCTGTGTGGATGTGCCAGAAGTCTGTATTTACCTCAATGCATTTTAATGGCAGATTCAACCGTTGTTCTCGCCTATAATGCGTACAATCTTCTCATTTTGGTTTGCCTCGTATCAAAGTTATTTTTCCCTAATGTTCATCTTACTGAACGTTATCTTTCTATTCTGTTAATGTGTTTTGTAATGTATTAGTCACTAGGGGACATCCTTCGCATGTACGGGTCGTAACATGTGTATTTTTGAAAAGCTTTATTGACATTTAGTCTTTTGCATTTTGGTCTGCTTAAATATTCTTTTTATCGGTGCATAAGGATCATATGGCAATATAGAACTGTCCCATACTTCTTTCCCTGATTAAAGGGATATATCTGTCTGAAAACAAAGTTTCGAACGACTCACGTCTGAGTAAAATTAATGCAAAATATCCCTCTGGTGGTTTTCATGTTACAAACAGACAGAGGGATGGTCACAGTGGAGACATTTTTGGAATGAAACTCAATATATTTCGGCATTTGTATTATTGTGGATTGAACTCGCTGAGAAATGTAAAGGAAAGGAGAAAACAAAATAAGTTTGTCCGAGTAGCCTAATTCATAACAAATGTCTTCTTTATGTATGTATTTGTTCCAATCGTTGCCATGCAGTTCAGTTTTAAATCAGTTATGAACGTTATTAGTCTACAGATAGTGTCACAGCCAAAAATATAAGTACTGTTTCGGGGAGCTGTTTATACAATACCTTGAATTTAAAATCTTACATTTTTTAACTATATGTAATCACTTCTCATTCCTTTCTCTTGCCTTCTTGATTGTATCGCACCAGTCTACACTATCTATAATCTTATATCTATTTTTCTATGAATTTCAATCAATGATATGTCAATCTCCTTCATCCATGAACAATAAATCTTTAATTGTTATATCGAATAATATTGATGCCAGTCTAAACATCAGGAATTTAGTTGGTAGTGCCTTATTTCAGGATGTAACCTTACTTCTGGGAGGGGAGGGGAGGGGAATCAGTATAAATCATTATATTATTGTGCTCTATACACATTCTCTAGCACAGCGACGAGCAAAACATTGAGCATACATGGTCCAAACAGAACGTGCAAAACAGAGAATGTAATTTATCTCATCACAGATCTGCGGCCTTCAGTATGTCGGAGAAACCAAAAGCTACACAAAAGGATCAATCTTCACAGATCTGATTGGATGACAAAGAAGCTGGACAGAAGTCCAGTTGCAGAACACTTCTCCTCCTATGGCCATACTTTCAGTGATATAATAATAATTGCAATTGCCCACGATTCATTATTTTACATTATGAAAACTCATGGCACTATTGCTCTTCCTTTTGTAAGTCAATACGAACTAGGTTGCCATTTTCTCATCGGAGTTGCAACCAATTATGCGCGACATCTAAACTATTCAAACAATACTACCATTAGACATAGTCATGTAAACTTTTGTAAATTCAACGCTTTCTTTTGTGTTTATTGTTTATTTTGTTTGTCTCTGTCTTGTAATTGCCTTTGACAAAGGCTCAAAGACTCAATGAGAGTTGAAAGAACTTAGGATATATATATATATATATATATATATATATATATATATATATATATATATATATATATATATATATATATATGGAAAAGAACATTAAAACAATGGATTGTATGTTACTTTCATCTGTTCAATTTCCTTGACATATGTATCTTTTATGACTGATGCTTGTACGAATCATCATAATTGTTTTATTGATTATTACTAATTCATGTATTCGTATTGGATTGAGAAGATGACTGCGCATAGTCACCGTTATTACTGCTATTGTGTAACATCGATGACAGGTATACGAAGTAAATTATTCTGCAGTAATTATAGATTGTCGTATTTGGTGAATCAGCAACTCTGAGAAGCGTATTAGTTAATTTAGAGTGGGTATGAATCATTCCCACTAGCCTATCTTTCATCACCAAAGGTTTTACTTTAATTATAGGGATTTTACAATATATCTCAACGGCTTTTGCTCTGATAACAGTGCAGAGCATCAGACTGATACTTTCTATGGATATTTAGTAAGAATAAGAGGATGTTGGAATGCAGTCAATGAGATGATTGCATCAGTTATGTGTTAACTGCTGACAAATTTTAAGAGAACCAACTTTAATTTTTCAAGCACACCGAGAAAGCAATTGCAATGGCTGCTAAAATAATGTATACACATACAAAGTTGAAGTATAAAAAAAATAAGAAAAAACTGAAAGTTCTTGGAGCGTAAACATATTGTGCCAACCCTTTTCTGAGAGAAATGAATCAGTCTAGCAAACTGTCAGTGAGATTAAGCACGTGTATTCATAAAATGACTTTTAAGGACTCTCTTGATTACTTATAGTAACTTTTTATATTTGTGTGAATCTGCCAATTTCTTTGTTTCCTGTTTTTTTTTTGGTTTTTCTTTTCTTTTTCTCTTTTCTTCGCACACTTAAACAACCGGACATGTTGTATCATTGTAAAATTATACCATCTGGTTACATATACCGGTGATTTTTGCAAACTTTAGAAATTTAAACAAGAATCGATTTTGTTTAGCTTGAATTTGCCTAGAATCTTTTGATCCGTAATTGAAAAAGAACAAACTGACTTTGGCATGTTCAAACAGTTCACAAGCATAACCACGTTTGTGGTAAAGATAAAAAACAAAATAAATCGTGACTAGTCGACTAGTTCTCTAAGAAATGTATTTCTTTGAAAGAAGTATTCCTTCCCTAAATTTTATTGCATGGGTCACGCCGAGGATTTCCTAGATTTATTATTATCAGGAAGTCAGAACAACTAGTACAAAGATTAACACATATGACAAGCATTAGGAGAGGAGAATGTGAAATCATAATGGGAATTTCGCACACATTAATTATCCCCTTACCATTTTTCTCGTGATAATGGATACTTTGTATTTCATACAGAGCAGATTGTCGGACAACATACATTTCTTTTACTATGTCTATATAGTCAACAGTAGGAAGAATATAGAACACAAGCCTTGACCAGTGTTAAACAAGGTCCCATAAGAGTAAAAGAGTGCAGTTTAACTTTTCATTCATTAAAATATTAACATTCATGTATTCGTAATTGAGTGAGAAGATGCATCTTCACCAAGGTAAATAACATGTAGCTACCTCAATAATGACGTATGATAGATCACCTCGGATAAATGTAGTTTAAGGACCTTCATTCTACTATGAAATCTTAAAGAAACATCTATAATTGTAAAGATGTTATACTATAGGAAAAGAGTGTAAATTATAAACCCAAATAAACCCAAATACAAAATGAATCTACCAGTTGCATATTTAGAGATTAGGTATTTAATTATGCACATGTACACTGACGAATTTTGTTTTCCCGTCTTTTTATGACTATTTATTTTCAATCAACACGTTCAACATATCATTTAATTCTTATATGCATTTTCTTGCACATAATTTGATACCTGACCAATGCAAGTAAAAATGCCAATGTTGAATAGAAACTCTTCGAGTCCAGCTTTGTCAAGGAGAAGCTATTTGTACTTGCCAAATAAAAAGCTGAATATCTAACTGGTTAAGATTTATAAGTTATTCTGCATTCTGAGCTAAATATTTATTCAAAGAGAGATCAGGGCGTGGGAATAAACTTAATATTGCCTCTGCGGAAAAAATTATTTCCAGCTGGGTTCTAGTTGAAACTTTACTGTAAATACTCTAGATAGTCACACACCCACACCCACACCCACACTCACACCCACACCCACATATATATATATATATATATATATATATATATATATATATATATATATATATATATATATATATATATATATCCAACTATCGTTATTATGGCAGCTAAGATGAGACATTCTAAATAATGTTATCAACATGCAAGTCTAGAAACACTGAGGGTCCTCACTTCAAAGTTTCGTATTTTTCACAGGTTTAAGTTGTAAATAAATAGTGAATCGCGGCGTTTTACCTATAGGATCATATGTTGTTTAAGGTAGAATCCATAAATACATATGTTGGCGTGAATCAGTTCTATTTAGGCATTCAGTATGTTCAAGGGGATCGCCGATATTTCGCTCTAGTATGATAACTACATGGTTCAGATGCAAAACTATACGCTCTGAGGGAAAGCCCAGGTTAAAAAGTAAAAATGTGCATGAAATGTTTGCGATTATATTTGAAAAAGTGTAGTCGGTCAGATTTGCTTGAAATTTTGTATAGAGATAGGCAAATTCAAGTAATTAAAGTTCCATGTGAGTATGGTTGTAAGAAAATTGGTTGCCAGAATAGTGACAGGGCAAAAATACTGAATTCTGGCTGTTTTTGAAGCATTTTGGCTGTTTTTGAAGCATTTTTGCCAGTTCACAAGCTGCATTTAAACGGGAGCGGAATAATTCTGACTTCAAAAATACAATAAAAATACAGCTAGACAGATGGAGAATTGCATTTTTGAACCATAAGAGATGCAAAACGTCACATTATTGGGCAGTTTTTAAAGCAAAGAATGAATCTCATGCGGACGACATTAATCTAAAACATGATCATCTAAGCATGCGAATTTTAAAAGAGGAAAGACGGCGATATATAACTCATACCAACTATAGTCCTTTCTTGGAAAATTAGAAAGAACACTATTTTTTATCAGTGATGTATAGTTATGCTACATAGAAAAAAAGAAGTATTTCCTAGACTTTGTACAGTAAATAACAAATACTTGGTTCAGGACATCCATTTATTGAATATCTCACTCACAACCAACGCGTCATTTCAGAGACTACTTTATGTCCGGGATGCCATATATTACAACACTAAGTCATCCGTTTTCCCAGTAACGAGTGTTGCTAACTCGCTGAAAAGAAAGTGATAATTTGACAAAGACAAATGAAGCTGGAAACTAATAAGACCAATGAAGGTTCAGCATCACATAAGTCCTTGATTATTATTATCGATTAGAGCGATATTTCTCATAGAAACTTTATATATTGGAGGATATTATACAATTAAGCACACACACACACACACACACACACACACACACACACACAAATATGTCAGTAGCAGCAAGATTAATGCACAGTTAGTACTCTGCAGGGACCTCGGCAAAGATTGCTGTCACCGGCTATAAAGACTGCTGTCTGGCTATTGTGATATTAATGACATTACTGAAAGTAACGGTAAAAACAACATGGCATTAGACGTGTCTACATTTGGAATACGAAACAATATCCTGAGGGAAAAGGAGCTCTTCGTGATGTAAAAATGTTCTTGGCTAAATAACTGTTATTACAGAAATAAATGTCTCAAAAGCATGGTTGGAGCAGGGATTACCACTTACGATTTCTTCCTGAGATTCCTTCATTGGCCAGTCTTAGGTATAACTGCGATTAGATGTGTCTGCAAGAGTATTTAAGACATAATTATTCGGAAGTAAGATGCTTAAAAATATCGTTGTTCAAATGATCACTCCTTTCCGAAAAATTGGACCAAGATTACGTTCAGAGCAGGAAATAGGTGCCTAGGTTTTGTTTTATTGATTTCTTGATGGCCCTCCCTTAGATTCTTCTTTGACTCCTATTCGATAAAGTCAAAATACTAAAAACAATTAAATGACTGAAACAAAAAACAAAAACAACAAAAAAACAACAACAGAAAAGAACAGAAAAAAGCTTTCTATAATTTGTGTATAACGCAATTCACCAGGATATGTATGTATGTATGTATGTATGTATGTATGTATGTATGTATGTATGTATGTATGTATGTACGTCTTTCTGTATTAAAATAATGTCAGAATATTTATACTCAAAACTTTCATGAAAAGTGGAATAAACGCTCACGGTAAGAACTTGTATGAACAAACTGATTTTTGATAAAAATGGATAACTACTAGAAATTTACATTCGTGTATGTCCATATACGGTTGTAAAATTCAGGTACTTACCTGTTTGTTAAACGAACCTCTTCTCAGTATATTTTGTTTGTAAAACTATTCGATGTAAAACCTCATATGTGCCTTACCCATGGGTAGAGGCAGAAACCTATTGATTTTGGAGCTGCTCTGTCTAAGGTCAAGGTCAATGGAGTTGAAAATGTGATTTTACTTTCTGCGTTATAACTCACGTTTCTTTGGCCTGATTGTCTTCGAGCTTCATGTGTAAACTACAATTAAGCAGGGGCATCTTCCTCTTGTTTATGAGCCCAAAGGGTAAAAGGTTGATTTCAGTGAGACGACATTGTAATGTTTTGTGGTTGCTCGATAAATCAAGTTTTCTGGATCCAATTTTCATCAAGCTTTATCGTATTCAACACTTAACCAGAGTATGTAGTGATTCTCGCGTCCAGCTGTGAAAGCTTAAGGTCACTGGAGTTAAACTTGTCTTTTAAGGTTCCACATGACAAGTCTATTTTCCCCGTGTTCCGCACTCAGTTTTTATCAACTTTATGGTTGCATTACAATCGAGGAAGGAAAGCGCCCTTTTTGGTTTTTTGGCCTAGGGGAAGCTCAAATTTTTATTCTTGCTTCACTCATTGTATGTCTTTCTTTTGCTTCCACTTAGGATAGTCTCTAGAGTAAGAAAATTGGTCGCCATGGCAATTCGCACAAAAGTATATTTTCGAGCCAAACGAACCATCTTGAATTCTTTCCTCTTGCAGCTATCTTTGTGGTGGCCATATTTATAGCAGTTAAGGTACCGGAAAGGATTAGGCATGAAACGGTCGACTGTGATATTCAACAATCCGGCTTTGATTTATATAGACAAAGTAGCGCATTTGAACGTCAGAATGTTAGTATTTGTGGAATCAACTTGCCGTTACGGCGAATATTGATTCGTTTCACTTGCGAGATGTTCGGAGGCTCTAGATTTTAGAATATCTCAGTCTTACAACGACTATCCAAATCTCTAAATCGCACGACTCCTCTACAGCTACACTCTACAAAGAAGTAACCTGAGTTAAGGTTTTTAACACTCATTGGCTCTTGGGCGAAGCCATCAAGAGCTTTAGCTATCACGAAAGGTGATAGCCTGGTTAGCTTTTGATTTTGATTATAGGCTTGAATGATGAGAAATCGTGGCCACTTTCCCCGATTTGAAAGAAATTCCTCTTCCGAGTCACTGAATTAATTATTCTGGGTCCTTTTGAGACCAGGTCTCACGCTTTTGGTTGATGTTTTGATTGGTTTTCCCATAATGGAATATTATTATTTCGTCACCTATGCTCTCCAACTGCCTCCGAGCTCCACAAGGCGACATAGATTATGCACTCCTTTATTGCGTTTCTTATATCAGGGCTACACAGGATGATATACTCAAGTGAAGAGGAAACTTTACTCATTTGAATCTTGTCACCACTCGCAGAGGCTATATCCTTTGTAAGGTTTCAAGAACAACACTATGTTGCTTTAATCACAAAGGTGACCTATGAAAAGTATGCAGGTCAGTTAAATTGAATGTCTTTAATAGTGTGAATAGCCGATTGATCAGATTGGGCCCTTCTGACAACATGTCTAGCTGAAGTTGAGACCAAAGTAGCGTGTTACATCAGAGTGACAACCGTTGGCCACTCTTCTACTTAACTACCAGGATTTTATTCAACGACACTGTACGCAACCCATGGCAAATGCTCAACATGTTTACATTTCCTGCAAAGAGAAAGAAAAGGAATTTGTTAAATCGTATCTTTTAAGTTCACTTTTATTTGGGACTTTCATTACTAAAGGCAGCATGTACAAAATTCAATGTTTTCCCAATAACAGTGATTATATACAGATATAAATTCGTCCTGAAGAGTCTAAATTTAATCGCAAATGACAGACGAAGAGACTAATGGTTATTTACACCATTTATCCTTCTTTTCCTTGAAATTTACATACATCATACAATTATTATCATATAATACAACATAATTACTTAGTCTGTATACACCATATATCCTTTGTTTCCTTGAAATTTACACGAAGCATACAATTATTATCATGTAATACAACATTATTACTTAGTCTGTATACGCCATTTATCCTTCGTTTCCTTAAACTGACATGCAGCATACAGTTATTATCATATACTACAACACAATTACTTAATTTGTATACACCATTTTTTTATCCTTCGTTTCCTTGAAATTTAATTGATACTCAACATACAATTATCATATAATACAACATAATTACATAGTCTGTATACACCATTTATCCTTCGGTTCCTTGAAATTGACATGCAGCATACAATTATTATCATATAATGCAATATTATTACTTAATTTGTACACACCATTTATTCTTCGTTTTCTTGAAATTAACACGCAGCACACACTTATTATCATATAATACAACATAAACAAATCAAGGACATTCTACATGGCTGCATTTATGAATTTAAGTGTTGACATTTTAAAGACCACAAAACAAACTTCTGAAATGATTACATTTCTTTTCAAATCAAAACTTTTCTCATTTTACACCAATCACGTCAATTGTTCATCGCTAATTGCGAGTGCATATTGACTATTATCTCGATACTTCCACTGGTATAATAGCCCGATCGTGACCTTAGAATAATGTAAATTGTGACAAATAATAAAATCTCTCTCTCTCTCTCTCATACACACACACACACACACACACACACACACACACACACACACACACACACACGTAGCTCATAGACGTATTTAAAAACACATTTGTCTTTTGTGAGCTTGATATTTCCGACATTTATTATTTTGTTAAAATAAATATTTTTGTTCAATAATATCGTTTAATACGTATGCGATACACTTGAACGAAGAATCGTTCGATTTGTAAGACAATATGCACAATGCAGTGCTTCGATATGTCCCGAAGCATGCACAAGGTCCGACAAAGTTACATTAGAATGACAGCACGCGATATATCTGTTTAATAATGCAGGTATGAAATGTAGTTTTCCGACGTCATGTGACATGTATGTTTTGCAATGAACTTTCAGTCTTTGTGTATAAAGCTGAATATTGTTATTATTTAATGTTTGCCTTTTGAGATTGAAGGTATATTATCAAGCAATCATTTTTAAGCACATTTGTTCAAGAGTCACAAGAGGGAGTGGGTAGATCCAGAACAGTGATTTCTTTATATTCATTAAGCACAAGCACGAAGTGCATAGCGACCTGTATAACCGGAGCAAGTCTTTCCGATCTGCTCCCCAATCTCTGTTTGTCACGACTCTTTTTAAATCCAGGGCTTTTTGACACATGTCGATGACGTATCTAATATGTTGGAAGAAAGTAGGTACAAATTTGGTCTCTTCTAAAATAGGACGAAGATAAAAGTCAAGATAGTTTTCGATCATCACGAATATGATGTACTCGGCAGAAGTGTATACACACATTTTTAGATTTTGAAGATTTGAACCAATTTCTTCTGTTTATTTCTTAACTCTATTAGTATGCAAAATTTTGATCTATAGCATATCAAAAAGTCGTCAACATATAATAAGCAGTTAGTTCCTGGATTAGGGCATTTCACTGTATATTTCATTTTGATGTTGAATAGGGTGACTAAAACTATGCATCCCTATATGTTCTTTTTGTGAAAGCTTCTCTAATAAATGCTTCAAGTCTGTCAAGATGGTCATTGTGCTTCTCTGGCGTCTGAATCCACATCACACGTCTGATAGTAGTTTCTTGGATCCGAGATACCAGAGGAATCTATCACTTATCATCCGTTGGATGGTTTTGCAAATACAGCTTGTTAATGATAGAGGACAATAGTTGCAAGGGTTGGTTAGATCTTTTCAAGGTTTAGGTACTACTATCATTGTTATTACTTGCCAAGACTACAAGAAATTCCCAATTTTCCATTATTTATTGAAAATGTTTGGCACTGTTTTGAAAGCTCTATCGTGCAACTGTTTCAAAGGTTGATAGTGGATATCATATAGTCCTTCTGAAGTGCCATGGGATCGAGCAAGAGAGTCTGGTAATTCTCCGAATGTAAAAAGGTGTGTTGTAATCTACAGCTTTAGCAGATTTGAAATTTAGTGCAACCTTTTCTTTTAGGCTTTTGACACGGCGGAAATTTTCAGAATAGTTTTATTGTAAGGAGAATATTTCGATCAATGTGTTTGATATTTCTGGTACGGTTGTGACCATTTTATGTGAATTGTTTAAATGTTTGATACAGCTGCTTTATTTTTGCCAATGAATTTTCGTAACATATTCCATACTGATTTAACAGAGAAGCGAGAGGTTAGCCTAGAGACAAAGGATCTCCATCTTTTTTTTATCTTGCTTTCTCTCTAATATATACGATATTTATTCAGCTTTTCAGTTGTTAGATTGGCGTCGAAATTTTAGTGACCTTTTATCGTTCCTTGATGACGTCTTTGCATACATCATCAAACCATGGCGTGTTGATACGTTTATGAGTCGCAAAAGGTTTTGGTATTATATCCGCCGTAATATCCAGGAGAATCTTTGTAAAAGATGGGTATTGGATCCACTACATTGTCAAAACCATCAGCTGTCAAATTTGATTCGGAGAGGGATTGAAACGTTTCCCAATCTGCCTTGTTCAGTTTCTGTCTCTGTCCGAGTCCTTATGGTTTGAAGATATTATTTCTTAGGTGTATTGGAAAGAGGTCACTACCACATAGGTATATTGGAAAGAGGTCATTACCACATAGGTAGTTACCAATTTCCCTAGAAAATTCGAGTAAATGAGATTGATTGCAGATTTTAAAATCGAAGGATGAGTTATGTTCTGTGGCAGAATTCATGTTGTTATACGACTTATTATTAAAAAGGCAAAGATTCCGTTTTGAAACAAAATCTTCTATTTGCTTCCCTCTCTCGTTGATATCTTTACAGACCCATGTTTTAAGGATTTTACATATGTTACCTTTATCTTTTGTTTTATATACATTTTACAGACTTTTAAAATTTGGTTACGTTTATATTTTGTTTTGTTTTACTTCATGTTTACATTTGTTTGGAAGGGTTTATCTTCCTGTGGTTTTTGTGCAATTCATTTTCACATTTTTCGAACATCGACCTTTAGTTGGCACCTTGTATTTCCTTTAAACCTCGGCAGTTCAATTGTATTATTGTGTCAGACATATTTATGAAAGTGGTGGAAGTACTGGGCACCGTTTTACAAAACAACATACGCCCAAGATTTTCTTAAGATTTAAGGTACGAATGTCGTACTTGATTACGGGTGTTTCACTAAGGAGAATTATGTACGTTTTTTGGTAAGTTTCCCTTACACTTTTACGTTACTTTACGGGAAGTCCCAGGCAGGGGTAATTACAAGGTGTTTTCGTAAGTATGTTTGTGAAGAGTAAGAGCCACAGAGAGGGTTATTTTGAGATGCTCCCTGACATTCCAATATTTATATCGTATAGTGGGTCTTTCTCTAACAGAAGTATATTTAAACATATTTATAAACGTTCTCTGTTAAAGAATAACATGTAAACATTAACATGCGTATGATACATTTTACTTTGTTGATTAGTCCGAAAAATATAAACAAATGATACATTAAATCACCAATTTTAATGCAATTGCATTATTCAATCCAATGTAATATAGAATATATTAATATTAGTAAAGATATAAAGTACGATGCGGCAAAATCTAAACCAATAGACTAAGTTCTTTTCCATAGCTACTATTCATTACATAAAACATTTTTGTTCTGCGTGTTTACATGTGACGATGTTAACATTTCCACTCATTATGGTAATAGCAGCTGTCTTTAATAAATCAAACGACCCCCCCCCCAAAAAAAAAACAAAAAAAAAAAATAAAAAACAAACAAAACAAAACAACAAAAAAACAACAACAACAAACAAACAAAAAGCAAAAAAAAAAAAACAAAAAAAAAAAAACAGTCCTTACAGTAAACGATTATCACCATTAACGTAATTGTTATCACCATAATCAGAGAGTCGTATCCTTAAGAATCTGGAATTAATAAATGTTTTAATAATTGCTAATAATAAGAATTCTTTCATTCTGACTCTATGGTCCATAGATAAAAAAAACTACGTGTCAGCTAAATCAATTTAAGTAATATAAAAGGGGCATCTGTGTTACTGACGAATATTTAAAATAAAAAATAAAAAAATAAAATAAAATCTTGGTTGGTATTATTCACAACATCTGTACAGTATTTAGTTCAGTTGGATATTGCACAAAATTTCATTTAGACACGATGATTCGATAAAGAGACTAATATACTATTCACACTGGTTTGTTATGATTCCATAGTGAGATTAATAAACTATTCCCACTTGTTTCTGTTCCTATTTCCATTGAAATTACATATTTGTACAATGATTCATCACAGCTACAAATACTGTGATTAAGAAACATTGCTGCATCTATATAAACCTGAGTAAACTTGCACTATAGCAAGTTATAAGCTGTCTCTATATACATCAGGGAAAATTTGACCATAGGGTGCACAGAGCATGGTACCAAAATTCGATCGAAATAATTTCAATCGAACATTAAAATATTAGTGTCCACATTTACGCAGATGCCTGTTAACTTGAGTACACAAAATATTCTAGTAATACTCATTTTCACACAGCGAGGCAATTACTCGAATCGAGGCGGAAATTAGCAGCCAGACGAACAGATAAGATGTAACATTTGGTTAAAAACTTTAATTATATTTAAAGCTTAAATTACATTTTTTTCAGGCCTCTATTCCGAGTTTGTAGTTGTCTGCAGAAGAATTTTGTTCTTACCTTTTCCTAAATAATTAGCATTGTTTGACGTATTTACTGAACAGGTTTGAATGTTTTATTACAAGTCTATATATTGTCTCTTTTATAATTAAATTGTATATTTTTTCAATCAGGACATACAGACATCTCGAAACAGCAGCTCCTGACTCTTTCTTTATTTCATAGAGCCTTACTATGCCATTTGATTTTAATATGCAGTATTTCTTCTAGTGCGCTGGTTACCAAAGGTAATGTTAACAAAAAACACAAAAAGAAGAAAAAGAAAAAGACAGAATGTGCATACTTTGGGATGTTTAAATGCTGTTTAAAATAGAAAATTGAAATAATTATCTTTTCCACGGAACTTCTATGCCTCGAGTTCGATGATGCAGGAAGAGTACATGTGCTAATTTCACTTATTTATTTATCTACTTATTCTCTCGGCTTTATTCAGATAAAAATGCGAAATATATAATATCTCCAATAAAAGGCAAGACCCTTCTGACTTCTCCTATTTCTACTTTTCATGTGGGTTCTTTCTTTTTGGCAGCTTTCAATACCATCTAAGTGTCATAAATATTTGACATTTGTCTTTGGGTGGGTCCCTCTTAAATCTTTACTATCTAAGGTAAATACAAGGTAGGAAATGATGCGTACAATTCTGGATGTCAAAACCCTATTATTATAAGTGCAATAGAGTTTCTTGGCAGTATCATAATGTTTAAATATTTTAAAACGTATGTAGATTTAATCTTGACGTTGAATTTTCTGTTATAGGAGACAAAAAAAAAAAAAAAAAAAAAATTATAAAAAAGGGATGGTTGACCAACGTTCTCATTTTTGTGTGTGGGCCCTGTCTGGAATTATATAAAGAAAATCACAAGATATTGCAGGCGTGTAGAAATTACCTTATCTCTACAATAATCTAATCCAAATATCAGTAAGTCTGTTCGAAATTTGAGACGCATTAGTATGATCTTATTGATTCCTTCGTGGAAACATGTGACTGACGTAATAATTGGCGATTTATCTATCTAATTTGGAAAAACGACTATCTAAAAAGGGTTATACAGTCAATCAACCCATATGCACTTATAAAAAAAACGTTAAGGTTTCTCCTAATGTATAAAAGAATATAGGTCAAATACAGGCCAAACCCTCTAGGGATACGACACTGATTCTGAGGATATAGAATTATAGAAACGAGATTTGCAGAACAGCCGTGGAATAAAGCAAGCATACATCTTCTGGCGCAATTCGATTTACAGAGACAAATCTAATGGAAGAGCATCAGAATAACATTCAATAGAGGCAGAGAAAGGTTACGAGTGTTATTTTCAAGAAATTTCTTTTTCTTTCTTTGTTTGTTTGTTTAATTTTCACGCTTAAATGCCGTCAAATTAACGACTAAGTGTATGTTATAATTTGATTTCGCCAAATTCAGTGCAATCATTTTACAAAGGGCATGTGCGAATGAAAATCGTTATGACCTACATAAAGCTAAAATATGGGTGAAATGTTCGATATGTAACTTGTCATGCAATTTGAATTATCAATATGTATAAATTAAAACGCCGCTTTTCCGGAAGATTTTTCCCAACCTGATTCCTGAAATTGAGCTATAAAGGTAATTGTGGGTGACATGGCTAAACATTACGTACTGCATTCACTCCTTTGACTAAAAACTCTGTTGTATTGTTATGTGTGATGTCTTTGTAGAATACGTCGACCATCCATTACTGTATAAGTCCTTTGATCAGAAGATTATTTTAATTTTTTAAACATAAAACTTGATATGAACCGCATTCGGTCAGAACATGCGGTCTAGGGCGGAGAAAGTTCATCGTTTTAACTCATGGTGCAGGAAATATCGATAGACCGATTTAAATGTGATCAGCGGGAAGTGTCAGCGAGAGCTTTGCGATTGCATAACATTCTCTATGTTATTTTGAGCATATTACCTGAGATTATTTTATCGGAAATCTGTCTAAATAGAGAATAAGAACTTCGGACATAGATTCAAACAATAACTGAAACCGGATGATGTATCAATGTACTTAGAGATTATAAAGGGAAGAGTACGATGTAAGAAAACATGAAAATTAAATTTTAAAAAAAGAAAACTAAGTCGCGCCATTCCATCAGAGTATATAAATTAAAATCCAAAACATATTTCTTCATTTTTTGGCCTTTGCCTTAGCTACTAGGGGAAATGTGAAGTAAAAAAATGGTGAAAGATTTCTTGAAAGAAATGTACTATGTTAGAAACACATTTAAAAGATTCCACCATTTAGCCTCTCCGTTGTCGAAAAATGTGGAAAAGAAATAGGTTGTACTTATTTTTATTTTCCTGTGGTTAGGAACATCGGTTAGAAAGTATGTAAAGTCGGATTTGCATTGATGTACTCAGTACACAGCATCATCGTAAATTCTTCCCAACAATGCTCATATTTTTTTTCTAGCCTTCCGTGGCTATATATCCTGCAGGTGTGTCCTATGTAGTAGCATTAGCTGTTTAAATTTATTCTATACCCACCCCACCCCCACCCCAAATCTAATTTTATAATCTTTAGCAAAATCCCCATCACTATGATTTCCACTTTAGCGAGTTCATTTTTTTCATATATGTGTCACTTCTACGTACATATCAGGGGAGATAATCGATGCTTTACTTTTAGTGAGGTTACATATTTATAGGAAATAATTTGCAAATTACTTAAAATAAAAAAATAAAAAAATAAAAAAAAAAAACTTCAAGCATGCATGAATAAGATCTTTAGATTTTTTTTTCGACATAAAGCGCGAGATAAACTATGAGATAAATCTCTTTACAAATAAGTGCCTGATTATTACAATTTGATTAAAAAATGAAGAAATGTATGACTAAAACGGTTCCGTGCACGGGATAAACGTTTCTATCCACTTGATAGTAGAGGAAGAGAGAATTAATGATGCATGCTGATGTCGGTTTTCCCCCATAACCATATCGAAATAAAATGAAAATAAAGGACGTATGTTCCTTGTTCTCAAATTTTAGATTTGGTTCTCTACTCTTTTGGGGGGATTTTTTTTATAGGTAGCCTTGGTAATATTAAACAACTTTTTTTCCCACGTTACAGATCCGTATCTTCCACAAATCAGTGGTCGTTCGGAACAGCAATAGAAGCAAGAAAAGGCTCAAGTAAGTTAAAACGGATGCATCGGTCATTACATTTTCTGGTTTTTAATTTAATGAGAATAATCAAAGAAGATTTCCCTCAGGACTATGCACTAATGGACTAATACTACGGAATAGTATAAGTCTGATATTTTCTAACCGTATTAAAGAAAAGTAGTATGTACTGTTGGATACCTAGTAATATTGGTATAAACAGTAATGAAAGGAGCCAAAGCTGCCCCGCAGTCTCCCGTTTTCCGAATAGAAGATTCCATATTCTACCTAAAAATATTTCATAAATCAGCATGTTTTTTCATACATTTGCAAACTATATGAAATGAAAGCTACACAAACAAACGTAAAAACATCAAACCCACTATTGAACAGTGACATCCTTTTTATAGAACAAATCGCACAGATGAGGTGGTATTGTGTCGATCGTATATCGAATACACATACCTGACTCATGCATGCCGCCTGAAGAGTGAGCCTCAACCAAAGGGACCGTGGAACACATTCTTGTCGATTGTGTCGACTTCCACTCTGGGCGACAAAAGCATTTTGATGTGAACTGCATCAAAAAACTGTATGATGATGTACCACCCGAGAAAATCAAATCTTGGATATTATTAGGGAATATAGTTTATATAATAAATTTTTACCATATGATTTAAAGACTTTACATGTGTTACTTTTATCTTTTTATACACATTTTACAGACTGTTAACATTGTACGTTTAAGATGCTATTTTGTTGTGCTTTTTGGAAGGGTGTATCTTCCTAAAGTTTATATGTAATTCATTTTTAAATTTACCGAATATTTACCTTTATTTGGCCCCATATACTGCGCTGCGCTGGCATAAGATTTGCCGACAGTGTTTTGTTGGGTTGTGGCTTGCATAAATTTTCTGGCATCAGGGAAGGTCAGATTGTTCTCACTCTTTACCTGTTGTATGTCCTCTCTTACTTCCACTTAAGCAGTCTCTAGAGTAAGAGAATTGGTCGTCCTGGATTTCGGTGACGAGATTGTTTTCCGTGCAGAACGAGCCATCTTGACCCTACTACCACATCTGAGCACTGCAAAGGATTATGGATGAAGGGATCAACTAGGTTATTCAAGAATTCGGCTTTGATCGATAAAGGCACAATTTAGTTGAACGTCAGAATGAAAGTGTTTGTGGGAATCAACTTACCGTTTCAAATTTCAAGCAGCTCAGTCCCACTGCAATTATCCATATCTCTAGATCGCACTACTCATGATATATTTATGTCGAAATACTTTAACGGGTATCTCCACAAATCGCTTAGATAAAGCAGTTTATCAGAATGATCTTTGAAGCTACACTACAAATAAGTGACCCAAGTTACGTTTTTTAACACTCGCTGACTCTTGGTCCAAGCACTGAAGTGCTTTAGCTATCACGAAAGGTGATAGATAGCTTGGTTAGCTTTCGATTCTGATCATTAGATTCTGACTTGGAAGAGTTTCCTCTTCCAAGTCACTGGGTATATTTCCGGGTCCCTTGTGATCAGATCTCACACTATTGGTTGAAGTTTTTGGTTGGTTTTCCCATAATGCAATGTTATTATTTCGTGACCTGTGCAGCTGCCCACCCGCCTCGGAACCCGACAAGGGGACAGAATTGTGCATATTTATTGCGCTTCTCATGTCAGGGCTACACGGGGTGATATACTTGAGCAAAGAAGAAACTTTACTCAATTGACCTATGTCCATTGTAAGGTTTCAAGAACAAAACTAAGTTGCTTTAATCAGAAAGAGGATCTTTGAAATGTATGCTGATCAGTGGAACTTGTCGTGACCAGCTAAATAATCAGACCGGACACTTCTGACCACCTGTTTAACTGACGTTGAGGCTAAAGTAGTGTGTTGCTTCGGAGTAGCAACCATCGGCTCCTCTTCCATTCAGTTACCAGGATCCTCTCCTCCAACGAAAAGGGACATAACCCACGGCAAACAGATTGCCTCCGTTTAGTCACCTGTTACGACATGCAGGAGGACGCATCGGGCCTATTCTTCTTCCCCAAGCCTGCAGGGTAATCATGGTCAGGACACCATTATTACAGCTCTGAAACGAAGTTTCACTTCTCTACATAGACCTCTGATTGTGACAAATACAACGGCAAATGTAGACGATGTTTGCTTTTTTCTTTACAGGCCCATCGCACTCTATGACTTTCTTCCTTTTTGTTAAATTTGTGTCTTTACGTTTGCCATATGTCAATAGTATCCTTTTTCTACTGATTTTATCTCACCAGATAGAATTTTTCAACGTCTTTATGCTTGCCTTATATATGGTTGTTTTTTCCAATGTCCGATACTTCTTTTTTTCCGTGTAAATCAGCAATCGCTTTCTGGAGAAAATAAAATTCTTCTGTGTTTTCCTCCTATGGAGTCCTCCTCCCCCCCCAAAAAAAAAAATTAATAAAAAAAATGGAAAAAAATAATGTTTGTATGCAAAAAAGATCGTTCCTTAGCTCAACGGGTAATGCAATAAAGGTAGCCATTGATGAGCAATGATTTTTTAAGCACTTTGTAGAAGCGTTAGCTTAAAGAGTTATGTTTTGTTTATCCTTGTATCTCAAGTGTAGCTACGCACCTAAATTGATGCTAATACTGTCGATCCTTGTGTATAAGTATTAGATCTTTAATTGGAGCCTCACAGTTTAGTTTGAAAAAGCGATAATAAAACACTGGGACTTTAAAATAACATAGTTGTCAAATCAGAATAAACAATACATATCTAATCTTATTTCGTATAATACATCGCAAGTGTAGTTCTTTCCAAATACACTTTGTGGTTTAGCTAAAAATATATAACTGACAATAGAATATCATGTTGTAGTATCTGGGCGGTGTAGCATTTTGTGCTACAGCTAAAAAGATATAACTGACATTAGAATACCATGTTTTAATGTCTGGGTGTATTATTTTGTGTTTTAGCTAGAAATATATAACTGACAATAGAATACCACGTGTTATGTCTGCGTGTAATATTTTGTGTTTTAGCTAGAAAGATATAACTGACAATAGAATACCATGTGTAATGTCTGCGTGTAATATTTTGTGTTTTAGCTAGAAAGATATAACTGACAATAGAATACCATGTGTAACGTCTGCGTGTAATATTTTGTGTTTTAGCTAGAAAGATATAACTGACAATAGAATTGTTTTGCTGATTGATCCCATTGTTTTTCTTTATCATATTATACATAGTAAGCAGTAATCATACCCACGATTCATCCCGTTTGAAGAGCTCTTGTGGTAAATTGACGCAGGTAAATTTGTGACGTCACCTTTGCATAAATATTTTATTTGGAAGCGATGATAGAGTACAGTTTTGTTGTGAGTGCAAATATTCTTCATGAAAGTAAAACATAAACAATGTTTAAAATATCATTGATAACATGAAAATAATGATCTATACAGTTAACTAGTATTAAACGTTTGCTGGAACGCTTGGGAAAGACTTGTCCCAGGCATAGTCCTCGGGCTCGCACATTTATTGATAATATTTTGGTGACAGGGAAGAAAACGTGATTATTACACAGATCCATTAAATTTTGTACTTAACCGAAATGCAATTTTTATGATTGACCCACCAAACTGTCTCCAATAAACTGAAGTAAGCATATATGCGGTTGACACCGCGTTCTACATTGCTTGACAAGACAATGCAAAATTAGATTAGTTTGAGTTTACTAATGTGCATGACTGGCTGAATGATAATAATCTGAGTCTCCATATATTGGTTAGACTAATTCCTATGTTCTAAATTTATCCTTTGCTAATTTTCAGTAGTTAAATATTGTACAACGCTCGTATTCTACCTCATATAAACTACATCTTTAACATGTATTGTAATTCAAAACGCTGTGCTGACAGACTCCAAATAACAACAACAACAGCAACAAAAAGCATCAAATAAACGTGGAATACAATTTGTCCTGAATCGTTAACCCCGTATTTGTATAGAAGATATGCTAAAATCAATACTCTCTCTCTGTATCTAAACAAATATCTTATACGAGATGTTCTGATGTGAATGTTGTGCAAGGTTTAGCTCCCAAACACTTAATTGACCAATACAAATTAAATCACCGAGTTCGCACCGCATTTGATCAGCATAACAAGTAGATATTTATGTTGGAAGGGAAGCGGTTCATTAGTAGTACGTGTATGGTATGACCTCACCATTAAGATCCAAGTATCCACCACCTACCCAACTTTAAAGAAGATTTTGAGGAATGCCAAAAAAAAAAAAAAAATCAAAAAAAAAAAAAAAAATCAAAGGTGTTTATGAGAACATGTCTAACATGTCTATTTATTGGAACTGCTACTCTTTCATGATTTTTTTGTTTTAACCTTACTTTTGTGTACGTATTTCTTTTCCCACACGTAATGCATTTGTTATAAGTGATATCTTTTTTGTGTTTATTTATATCATACCTTTTGACATTTTGTCCAGATATATTTATTATGTCACATGTCCGTCAACAATATCACTTTGATAAGTGTCCTAATAACCTTTACCTTATTTATAATTGATTTGCTTTTGCATTTTTGTAACCAGGTGCTTTTAATTTTGGCATGTTGTGCAAATATTTTGATTATTATTTTCATAGAAAAGGACGAAATCAAATACAGAATGTTCCATATTAAATTCAAATTATGAAACTGTATAATGTCCTCTGTATGTAGTAGCGTTTAACGGCACTTCAGCACAATAGTGGCTATTAGGGCAGTGGCGGGGCGAAGGTTCGAGGCGCCCGGGGGCAATGTTCTTAAGTGGTACCCCTACCGAGGCGCCCGGGGGCAATGTACTTTAGTGGTGACCCTACTTTGCCACAGAGAACAGTTTTTATGTCAGTTGACAACCTCTGACCCCTCACCTCCCATCTACGCCCCGGTTACAGCAAAAAAAAAAAAGCTGCAGACGGCGCCCCCCCCCCTCGCCTGGCGCCCGAGGGCAATCCCCCCCCCCCGTCGCGCCGCCTCTGTATATCTGTATATGGGGCCAAATAAGGGTATATATTCGGAAAATGTAAAAATGAATTGCATATAAACTTTAGGAAGATGAACGTTTCAATGTATTTCAGTAAAGCTGTCATTCCTGCAGTACAAAATGAGCCTTTTTTCGATAACCAGCTCGAGATGGTGCCATGGGGTGTTGCAATGACAGCTCAAGCCTTGTTTTCATCTTTTGAACCGTCTGTATACAGGGACGTACAGCTATATAGAAGGCTCTGATTTAATTAAATTTACTCCGGAAAAGAAGAGGATTTGTTGATGACTCTTGAATTGGCTGTTGGTAACCTAGGTGATGACTTCGGAACACAGAATTTTGCAATATTTCCAAACGTTGATTATTCCTGTGCGCAATCGAGCTATATATCTATAACGTGTATAACAGAGCATAGCAAGACCTTCTGAACTGCTGCTCCCCAATTTTTGTTTGCCACGACTTGTATTAAATATAGGACTGTTTGATATTTGTCCCTGAGGTATCTAATACGGGTACTGGTATTACCGTTGCTTCTCGCAGAGACTGCGGGAAGTCGCCAGTTTCCCAAATTTGGTCTAAAATGTTTAGCAGTGCATTCAGAGCTGTGTCCAGTAAGTGTTTCAGAAGTTGATAGTGAGTATCATCTGGTCCTGCTGAATGGGTTTGATCAAGGGAGTCTTGAAACTGTCTGAGAGTGAGGGGTTCATTGTAATTTTCAGCATCAGCAGATTTTTAATTTAGAGCAACCTTTTCTTTCAGAGTTTTGACACGGCGGAAATTTTCAGAATAATTCTCTTGTAAGGAGTTTTTTTAGAATGTTTCGGCCAATGTATTTAAGATTTCAGGTACGGATGTGACCATTTTTATCAGATTTCTTTAAATGTTTGATACAGCTGCTTTTTTTTTGCCGATGAATTTTCGTACCATATTCCATGCTGAATTAACAGAGGAGCTAGAGTTCAGTCTAGAAACACAGGATCTCCATGTTTTCCTCCTTCTCTTTCTAAGGGTAAGGCACGTTTATGTTCATGGATATTGTAACACACAGAGATACGTACATTTTCTCCTGTTTAGCTGCATTTGAAACGTTTTTCGTGCAAGTCGATATTAAAGCATAGTTCCTTCTTACTTCCCTCATGTTTCCCTTGTAGGTGTGTACTTTCTATTACGGCTTTACATCCAATTTGAATATTGGTTTGGATGTGTCTCTGTTAAAATGCTTGCAAGCAGATGTAATAAAAGGTAGGTACTGATGCCATTGATACATTGAGTGCAGTACAACTAACTTCTCTACATTTTTAATACGGTTACAAAATATCAGACTTATACTATTCCGTAGTATTAGTCCATTAGTGCATAGTCCTGAGGGAAAAATCTTCTTTGATTATTCTCATTAAATTAAGAACCCGAAAATGTCATGACCGATGCATCCGTTTTAAATTACTTGAGCCTTTTCTTGCTTCTATCGCTTTTCCTAACGACCACTGATTTGTGGAAGACGCGGAACTGTAACGTGAAAAACAATTGTTTAATATTACTTAGGCTACCTATAAAAAAAATCCCCCCAAAAGAGTAGAGAACCAAATCTAAAATTTGAGAACAGAATCATACTATTTCGATACGGTTATGGGGAAAATCGACATCAGAATGCATCATAAATTTTCTCTTCCTCTACTATCAAAAAGATAGAAACCTTTATCCCGTGCACGGCACCGTTTTAGTCATACATTTCTTCATTTTTTAATCAAATTGTAATAATCAGGCACTTATTAATAAAGAGATTTTTCTCAAAGTTTATCTCGCGCTTTATTGTGACCCCCCCCCCCCTAAAGATCTTATTCATGCATGCTTGAATTTTTTTTTTTTTCTTTTACGTAATTTGCAAATTATTTCCTGTAAATATGTAACCTCACTAAAAGTAAAGCATCGATTTTCTCCCCTAATATGTACGTAGAAGTGACACAGATGGGAAAAATGAACTCGCTAAAGTGGAAATCATAGTGATGGGGATTTTGCTAAAGATTATAAAATTAGATTTGGGGTGGGGGTGGGGTGGGTATAGAAAAAATTTAAACAACTAATGCTACTACATAGGACACACCTGCAGGATATATAGCCACAGAAGGCTAGAAAAACAAAATATGAGAATCGTTGGGAAGAATTTACGATGATGCTGTGTACTGAGTACATCAATACAAATCCGACTTTACATACTTTCTAACCGATGTTCCTAACCACAGGAAAATAAAAATAAATACAACCTATTTCTTTTCCACATTTTTCGACAACGGAGAGGCTAAATGGTGGAATCTTTTAAATGTGTTTCTAACATAGTACATTTCTTTCAAGAAATCTTTCACCATTTTTTACTTCACATTTCCCCTAGTAGCTAAGGCAAAGGCCAAAAAATGAAGAAATATGTTTTGGATTTTAATTTATATACCCTGATGGAATGGCGCGACTTAGTTTTCTTTTTTTAAATTTAATTTTCATGTTTTCTTACATCGTACTCTTCCCTTTATAATCTCTAAGTACGTTGATACATCATCCGGTTTCAGTTATTGTTTGAATCTATGTCCGAAGTTCTTATTCTCTATTTAGACAGATTTCCGATAAAATAATCTCGGGTAATATGCTCAAAATAACATAGAGAATGTTATGCAATCGCAAAGCTCTCGATGACACTTCCCGCTGATCCCACTTAAATCGGTCTATCGATATTTCCTGCACCATGAGTTAAAACGATGAACTTTCTCCGCCCTAGACCGCATGTTCTGACCGAATGCGGTTCATATCAAGTTTTATGTTTAAAAAATTAAAATAATCTTCTGATCAAAGGACTTATACAGTAATGGATGGTCGACGTATTCTACAAAGACATCACACATAACAATACAACAGAGTTTTAGTCAAAGGAGTGAATGCAGTACGTAATTTTTAGCCATGTCACCCACAATTACCATTATAGCTCAATTTCAGGAATCAGGTTGGGAAAAATCTTCCGGAAAAGCGGCGTTTTAATTTATACATATTGATAATTCAAATTGCATGACAAGTTACATATCGAACATTTCACCCATATTTTAGCTTTATGTAGGTCATAACGCTTTGCATTCGCACATGCCCTTTGAAAAATGATTGCATTGAATTTGGCGAAATCAAATTAGAACATGCACTTAGTCGTTAATTTGACGGCATTTAAGCGTGAAAAACAAACAAAGAAAGAAAAAGAAATTTCTTGAAAATAACACTCGTAACCTTTCTCTGCCTCTATTGAATGTTATTCTGATGCTCTTTCCATTAGATTTGTCTCTATAAATCGAATTGCGCCAGAAGATGTATGCTTGCTTTATTCCACGGCTGTTCTGCAAATCTCATTTCTATAATTCTATATCCTCAGAATCAGTGTCATATCCCTAGAGGGTTTGGCCTGTATTTGACCTATATTCTTTTATACATTAGGAGAAACCTTAAAGCTTTAATTATAAGTGCATATGGGTTGATTGACTGTATAACCCTTTTTAGATAGTCGTTTTCCAAATTAGATAGATAAATCTCCAATTATTACATCAGACACATGTTTCCACGAAGGAATCAATAAGATTATACTAATGCGTCACAAATTTCTAACAGACTTCCTGATATTTGGATGAAATTATTGTAGAGATAAGGTAATTTCTACACGCCTGCAACATGTTGTGATTTTTTTGATAGGGCCCCAAAAAATTAGAATGTTGGTCAACCATCCATTTTTTTTGGTCTCCTATAACGGACAATTCCATGTAAAGCTTAAATCTACATACGTTTTAAAATATTTAAACATTATGATCCTGCCAAGAAACTCTATTGCTCTTAAAATAATAGGGTTTTGACATCCAGAATTGTACGCATCATTTCCTACCTTGTATTTACCTTGGATAATAAAGATTTAAGAGAGACCCACCCAAAGACAAATGTCAAATATTTATGACACTTAGATGGTATCGAAAATTGCCAAAAAGAAAGAACCCACATGAAAAGTAGAAATAGGAAAAGTCAGAAATGTCTTGCCTTTTATTTGAGTATCTACAGGAAGGAAAATTATTTCAAGTGCAGCTAAGCAGGGGAAAGGCTTCTTCACTCTGTGTTTTACCATAGCCATGAACTGGAAATTTCTTTCCTCCCCAAACAATTTTTCTACCAAAAGGGGAACTGATATAATTTTATTAAATTGTATTTCATATGGAACATCATTCTGTATTTGATTTCATCCCTTTCAACGGAAAGTAAAATACATAAGTTTTCATCCGCAACGTATATGCGCGTGACACCCCCTCCTCCCTCTCCTCCTTTCTCTCTCTGCCTTTGTGGGTAAATAATTATAAATAATCACTTGGTTAAGGACAATAATATCTAGGAAATGTTTGAAGTGAAACGACTGTGAATGCACATAGTTATATTCATGTGGTCCATATTTCAGCAATAAACCTTCATGATCTTCCTAAATAGCATCTGCGAGTTCACGAAAATACAATAATATGACGAAGATAAATGTACTTGGAGGTAATTACATTGTAAACGAAGGTCAGAAATTATATTATTTCATCCATTTTGGTTGTCGAAGGAATATATTACATTATTCAGGAAATGGTAATCAAAATCAATGCTCGAAGAAATAGAGATATTGAGGGAGAAGTCAAGGCTTTTGTTTTGAGAGTGATTGTAATGTTGGCAAATAAAGAAATATTTATTGAATCGTTTCAAACCTGTTCTTTACAAAGAGTAGCGACAATTTAATTCATTCAAGGGTTTAGACTTCCTGTAATACAATCAGTTTGTATGTTTATACCCTCAAAGACTAGAAAAGCTGATCCGTATGGACTAATCTGCAGAAGATTTCTTGCGATAATAATGTAAATAGTATGGGTACCATTGCGATTCCTTTTTTTAATTTTTTTATCCTCGTTCACTTAAAATTAAGGTACGCTAATTTACGTTTATTAAAATGGACACCAATGATTTTTCATCACGTCCTTACATCAAAGTTGGTGGAGAGTAAAGGCTCACTCCTAAAAGTCACTTAGCACATAAATTGTCTTCATTAAAGTCTTCGAACGGAAAGTTTCATGAAAGTATTAATAAGAGAACTACGTGAAATTGAAGAAAAAGAATGTCCAGAAACAACAACAACAACAAAAGATTTTAAAGCATCTCTCTGAAAGAAGCTGTGCGTCCCACCTCACCCTTTCCTCGGCAAAACATTGCCGATAACATTACAATAGTTTTAACGTTATTCGCATTGTTCTCTTGAGGGTCAAACAGAGTTGGCGCTGGTATATCCAAATTAAGAATGGTTTGGAAAGCGTGAGGTTTTAATACGAAGAAACATTTAGCTTTATATCAGGTTGTAACTTAAATATTTTGTTAGATCAAGCATGAAGTGGAAATCATAGTCGAGTTGGCTGATAAAAAATGTAAATAAACCGGTATATCAAAATAAATTTTTAATTGTGTGAATAAGTGATACATCTCTTATGCATTTCATGGAGTCTTTTATTGTAAGCTTATTTTTCACAGTAGAAATATCTTTTTTTCCAAATCTGCCCGTTAAGGAATGCCGCAGTCACCTATGTCCCTACAAGGAGAGACTGACAGTGATTGCCAAAGGTCAGGGACCATAACTCACCAGGTAATACCGAATTACATGATTCAAGGGCGGAAACAGGTTGCCAGAAATGGCTTAAATTGTTATGAGATCCATTGGTTGATTTCGCGTGTACCTTATTATTTCGTTATTCAACTTTCAGCTTCTCTACTAGTATTAGTAATTATCATAATTTCAGATTAGGAAAAGATATTGCTGCTGACGTGGAATAATCTAAGATTTGGTTGCACACAATGATCCTGTCACCAATTGCTTATGGAAAATAAATTTAAGGAGCTAAATCTCCCGTGCGACATTTATAGGCTCTTGTTGAATTAGCAGACTGTTGGCATAATATATTCCTTATTTCAGAAATAAATCCATTGACTACATATATATGAATCTGAGAACGTCTGCTCTTGTAATCTCTGGCAAGACGACCCAATTATCTCTTGCGCTTTTAATGACAACTCAATATTTGGTTCGTTCAGATTATCATCTAACGAGCACATTTTTAATACTTGACAAAATATGTGGAATGAAAACTCCACAAACAAACTTAAGATCATCCAACCTGATATTGGCGAGTGGCATCCCTCGTCTAGAACAAATCGTAGAGATGAGGTGGTATTGTGCCGATCGCGTATGGGACACACATACATGACTCATATACACCTCTTAAAGGATGAACCTCGACCAGAGTGCATACCATGACAGTGGAAAACATTCTTGTCGAGTGTGTCGACCTCCATCCTGTGAGACAGAAGCATTTTGGTATCGACTGCATGAAGAAACTGTATGATGATGTACCACATAAGAAAATCTTGGATTTGTTGAGGGAATGCGGTTTATATACAAAATTTTGACCATATTTTGTAAGGATCTTACACGTGTTACCTTTATTTTTTATTTTATATCTTTTATTTTATACACATTTTACAGAATTTTATATTTTATCTCGTTGTGATTCATGTTTGCATTTATTTTGAAGTGTTTATCTTCCTAAAGTTTTGTACAATTCATTTTAATATTTTTCGAACATAGCACCATATAGCAACTATTATGCTGAGGTGCCGTAAAACGCTACATACATACATACATACATACATACATACATACATACATACATACATACATACATACATACATACATACATACATACATACATACATACATACATACTTGCGCATCGTAACATCGACATGGTTGTAAGCCTTATTCGCATCCTGCTCGGCGCAGCCCTGCATCGAGGTAATTGAGATGTTTGGTTTTCTTGCGGGAGAAATTGGCGTGTTCTTCCAGCGCCTTGTTGTGGCAGGCACATTCGGTATCAGCATCTTTTGAGTTTAACACAGAAAATAGCTAGTTTGAGCCTGTGAACGCGAGGGCGTTGACAACAGCTCCGCCGAGCATGATAACAACAGAGGCCATTATGTTGACTTGATAATATTAGCAGGAATGATGCCTTGTTTAATTAGCATGTCTTACGTCCAAAGGCTCACCGCTAAGGTGCCAGTAACTTTTCGTCAATCTTCGAGGTCGCGTCGGCCCTGGTCGGCTGGTTTCATCGTGATTACTTTTTTAACAATCATCGAATACTCCGCAGTGAGGACCTTGATGTACGTGGTGTAGATATCTGGATTTTAACAAGTTTATGTTGTTTTCACAAACACACTCCTCTTCCATAGAAAAGGGATGAAGCTCGGCCTCAACCAGCCTGGAGGTAGAAGTCACCATTTCCGATGGGTATAACAACATGGATACGCTAGTAGAAGTAATGCAAGTTTCCATTCCAGGAATGACTGCTGACTACAACGCAGCTACCGGGCGGGTCTGCATCACGCTCAGTGACCGAAACTGTCATGTCTATCCTAACTGGCTCACCCCCATCCCATCTTTAGATTCACATTAGCTGGGTTTAACAGAACTGGCACACACACACACACACACACACACACACACACACACACACACACACACACACACACACACACACACACAGCATTTAATGCCCCAGCGTTTATCAACTTCCCGCGGATTTGTGTCCAACTAGATCAGATAAACACAAATGGGATTATTCTTGACGGAAAGAACATCACTCTACTACAAGTCATTCTTGTGTGTGTGTGTGTGTGTGTGTGTGTGTGTGTGTGTGTGTGTGGGATGTGAGTCCTACCTGTAGTCGCGTACTGTCTCCCATGGAAAACCACACTGGTGTAGACCACGTGATCGCAGCATCCAGGAGCTTTCGATACGCATCCTAGACGAAAGGCAATCACTGGTTAATATGCTTGCGTGCACTATCACCTTTGAAATTAAAAATAGTACTAGCACACTATGAGTCTACGGAGTCTGGGCTTCTTCAGCAACCGCGCTGCAAGCGCCTTCGGTCCATCGCTCCCATTTTATGCCGCCACAGATGTTAAAACTCTCGGCCACGTGGAGCGTCAGGTCAGCGAAAGTGCAGGCACTTGCACTGCCTTGAAGATCGTGTATTTAAAGGCCAACAATATCACGTCGGTCATCGTGATTGCATCAATGATAGCGTCTGGTTACTATCGCTTGGATTCAACGAAAAATTTCTAAAACGTTGGTGGTTTTACCCTTAACAACAACAGCGACACTATCACCGTCCCCTGCGCCGGATTTTACTTTATTAACCTCCATGGGCGTCGTGGTAACGAAACATGGGCAACGTTTTCAATTTGTCTAAACCGAATCCTACGGGCACGTAATGACAGAAGTGACGAGTCACTGAATAACATCTTACACACAAGTTTTAGAACTAGCTATGCGTCTATGTTTGCCGCAGGAGAGGGTCTCAACGTCGACGCAAAAGCGTCGGGATTCTCAGCCACTCGGACCATCTTCGGCTTCCAGAGTTTGAACTCGCGCTATACTTAGCTTAAAAGTGAAAACACAAAGCCATGGGGGAGCAACCAGACACATACAAGGCTCAAGAAATATTAGTGCCGCCTGCCAATGCTGCGATTGACTAACTAGACAAGAGTATCGGTGCAGCTCGCACAACAAGTGTATGACATCGACAAGGAATGCAGATCACTGGTGCCAGAGTATCTGCGCCTCCTTGGGGTTGACACGTACCGGTTCAGATTGGGGTGGAACGAGGTTGCAAAGCAGATAAATATCGAGTACACTGGGGACACCCAGAGCCCAGTAAGCCAACCTGCGAGAAGCTACGGTTAATTGCGCTTTCGCTGTCAGAACAATATCCGAAAGTACTGCTCTTAGGGAGTCCTCGGCGTAATTGCTACTACAATGACAACGCAGTATTTTTGTGCAACGTTCTCGTTGATACCGTTTCCTTCGGTGTGTGTAGGGCTCTCTATTACTTGTCTCACCAACAGATAAACAGAGTTATATTCGAAAAAGATGCATTCTGTCGTATCAAAATAATCTGTCAGAAAAACAAACAGTGGCTGAGCGTGTATACAGTGTGCGTGGTATCTGTGACTCCTGGCGAGCGTGTGGCGGCCGATAGATCGATCTGCAGTTACATGTACTGTATTGCATTTAAATAAAGAAATAAAAATAATGACCGACATTATCCACCTAATAATAGACCAACAATATTGGCCTGTTTTAGCCTGAGCAATCGCATGACAGAGGACGTAAGAAAAGCACAAAAATATTTATTGCAGAATAGGATCTTTCAAGATCATTACTGTGAAAACTATGGATTGGGAAACATGTACGATGGAGTTCTACTGTCATTTAAAAATATTTTAATGATATTGTTGCCATCGAAACCGACATATTTTGTATCTTGGAGGATATCATGAATCATTAGACATGGAATAATGATTGAAAATGTCACTCAAAATCACTACCATAGCTACTGCATGCCTGGTGGATGCTCAATATGGATAAATCTTTCTTACTGCAGCGCCTTGAATATACTCATCCTTTAATCTAGTGGAACACTCAGAAGAGAACACGAAGAAGGATGCCAGGTTAGTACAGACGTTATTCTATCACATCCGCTTAGACAGCATGTGACAGTGTTATTGACCGTATTACACTTACAGCTGAATCATAACGGCCCAATAGGAAAAGTGCCAAATCTGATCACGTGATGAAAGCAATGTTGTTTTAAACGAAGAAATAACATTTAGTTTTAGAATGATAAAATGAATAGTTCTTTTAATGTCTGAAGAAATGGAAGGGAACTGCATCTTTTGCATCAAAAATAGGGTTTGACGTAGGGAAGTCACGCAAGGTGAGACAAGATATTGAAGTTATTGATAACCAAATGAAGTTGTTTTTCTCACAAAGAAAGGGACTATTTCTGATGCACAGACACAAAAAGATGGATTCGGCATTCAATAATAAACCTTTGCATTGCAAACAATAATATTAAAGTATAATCCAAAATCAATTGATGTGGAATAGGAATGACTGAGTAAAACTGTGTTTAAAAAAGAGATTCGTTTTAAATGATTTTTCTTCTTCTCAGCAACGTATTATTCCAAAAGAGACAGATTATGGAAGGGGTAAAAGTATAATGGCTCTATAATAGATAAAGTTGCTTTCTACATAGCAATTCATAGTTTACATCGTATACTAGTTATGTATATGATAAATCATTGTTAGATATTTTTTGATGGAGATTTCAAAATTTCTTATTATTGCAATTTATGTGTTCCTAATATAGATAGATTTACAAAAATGACTAGTTCATGAACACGCAATAAGATTGATACCGCTGTAGAAGTGACATAGACTGGTAGGCTAATTGTTATGTAGCCAAATGGCACAAAGAGTGACAGAAGCAGACGGAAACACAAGAATTTATATGTCAACTAGAAATGGAAATATGATTCTTTCCACATAATTTAATAACAAAGATTCCATTTTGCATCAGGGGCCTACATGATATAAGAGGAATCTAAGGAGATAACTTGACACTTGTAATAAACAAATAAGAGAAAGAGTTTATTCAGGTTCCCAATTTGTAGGTTGTGTCACTTGCAGACAACACCTCACGGAATAGACTTCTTTTACCAGAGGTCAACTATTGTTGAATTAAGCTGTTCCAATTTCTCTTAACAAACACTATTTTCAGAGGGTATAACTCATTTAGCTAAATATTAGCCAATCTCCCATGAGGCCCTTAGGGGGAAAACTTGAAACTGTAGTAGACAAATGAGACAAAGAATTTAGTCATGGACCCAATTTGCAGAATGTGTCATTTGCAGACAACACTACAATTATGCGACAAAGAAGAATGTTGCGAAAAGTACTACCCAAGAAAAGGTAATATATTAAAAGAAATTGTACTTATTTGTTGTTAAAGGGGATCAATCCTTTAGAGAAAATTACTGGAACTCGATATTAGAATAATTGGTTTGTGAAGTCGGTACAGAGGACGCAATTATACCGTAAACAATGTCCAGAATGAAAGATATGGGCCTTATTTTTACTCAATGACTTTATCGACTATTTCAATATTTTCCAATTAAATACACAATTGTTTGGTCCAAATGTGAAAAGTCTTCATTTAAAACCAGTCTTTCTAGCAATGACCTTGAGCAAGCTTCTACAAAAAAGCACAAGGGTAGAAAGGTAAAACTCTTAAAACTCAACTAAAGGTAGAGTTCCAAAAATGTAAAATGTAAAATTGAATTGCACAAAACACCCAAGAAGATAAAACCTTCTAAATAAAAATATGAAGTACAAAGAGATAAAATATGAAACCTAAGATGTTAAAATTCTTTAAAATGCATATAAAATAAAGGTAGCACATGTAAAATCCTTAAACCTCATGGTTGTAATTTGGTATATATATATATATATATATATATATATATATATATATATATATATATATATATTTATTTTTTTATTTATATATATGTATATACATATATATATATATATATATATATATATATATATATATATATATATATGTATATATATATATATATATGTATATATATAAACAGCATTCTCTCAAAAAGATTTTCTCGGGCTGTACATCATTATACCAATTCTACATTCAGTTCACTCCAAAATACGAACTGTACAATCGGCTGGTCACGCCGAGCCCATAGGATTAATGTCTCTAAATTTTACTTTTACTTCACACTGAGAGCATGCATACAAGTTTATGAAACCTTAGTGTTTTTATCGTTGCTATTGCTCAGTACTGCAGACATTGTAATAGAAGGCTGTGACTCACGGGTTAATCAGGTAGAGATTGAGATAAAACTGTTTCTAACCTTGCCTGAGTATATCACCTATGTAACCCTGGCATAATGTTGTTCGGCTGGGGGGTTGTGGTGGTGGTGGTGGCATGGGTGATGAAATGTTGTACAACTAAACATGGTAACTCCCAAAAAAAATTCAGTCAGAACCAAACGACTTAGAAACAACTCCATGGACCCGGAATCTGACTCTGACACCAATATCGAATTTAGCCACACACGCAAGGTTTGGATGAGGAGCCGAAACGTGTAAAAAGAACTCAAGTCCTACCAGCTACTTGTGTATTGCGACATTAAAGCACACTCAGACAACCTATTAAGGTCAAACAAGTTTGTTGATACCCCTGTGAAAGTGTCCCCTCACAAGTCACTGAAGTCGTCGAAAGGAGTTATACGATGCAATGGATCTAGAGGACTGGGACGAAGTAGAAATAATCGAGAATCTTACCCCCCTCCCAAGGAGTAACTGAGATGAACAGAATTCAAGTAACACGAGCTGATTAGAATATGCCTTCTAAAACCTACATTTTGACCTTCAACTCACCGACCATACCAACATCAATAAAGTCTGGTTTCTTTCATAGTTAAGTAAATCCGTGCCCAACCCACTTACATGCTTCAAATGCCAAAGTTTCAGTAACCATAAGGACAACTGCAGGAGAAATGTCGTTTGTGTTTGCTGCGGCGAGGAAGATCACGATGACTCCACTTGCACTAAACCTAAATGATTTGCAAATTGTAAAGGTGATCACTATGCATACTCAAAGGAATGCTCCAAGTGGAAACAAGAACAAATACATTCAACGTTTAAAATCCACAAGGAGTTTGTCCTTCCAAGAAGCCAGAAGAATTGTAGAGACATGCACGCAATCCATACTCCTATTTACAAAGATAATCCAGGATGTTGCTGGGGATACAATACCAAAATCTTCGGCGATTCCTAACCGTGTCAACAAACCATGGTTTAATGATGCATGCAAAGACACCATCAGGGAACGGAAAAAGTCCTTAATCATTTCAATGCCAATCTAACAAATGAATATCTAAATAAATACCGCAGACACCGAGCAAAAACTCATCTTACTAATGGAGAGAGCAAGAGGGATATATGGAGATCATATGTCTCTAGGTTGGACTCTTGCTTCTCTATTAAATCAGTATGGAATATGGTACAACAAATCATTGGCAAAAATAAAAGCAGCTGTATGAAGCATTTAAAGAAATATGATGAAATGGTCACATCCATACAAACAATTTCAAAGATAATGTCCGAAACATTTTCGAAGAACTCCTCACAAGATATTTATTCTGAAAAGTTCCACCGTGTCTACTAATGCTGAAGATTACAATAAACATTTCACTCTCAGAGAGTTAAAAAACTCTCTTGATGGAGGCCATGACACTGCAGCAGGACCAGATGATATCCATTATCAACGTTGAGACACCTACTTGACACAGCTCTAAATACACTGCTAAACATTTGCCATAAACTGTGGAAAAAGGCGACTTCCCTCAGTGTTGGCGAGAAGCAACGGTGATAGCCGTATCCGAACTTGGAAAGGACCAAACCGACCCTTCCAACTATCGTCCCATATCATTAACAAGCAGTATTTGCAAAACCGTAACTAAGAGACTAATCTGGTATGTTGAATCCAACAGA
Source organism: Margaritifera margaritifera (assembly GCA_029931535.1). Lineage (NCBI taxonomy): Eukaryota > Metazoa > Mollusca > Bivalvia > Unionida > Margaritiferidae > Margaritifera > Margaritifera margaritifera. Next base: position 1,525,912 of record JAQPZY010001591.1, read on the forward strand.
CTACTAACAGACGCTCAGTGTGGATTCAAACGCCAGAGAAGCACAATTGACCATCTTGTCAGACTTGAAGCATTTATTATAGAAGCTTTCATAAAGAAATAACATATTGTTGCCGTCATTTTATATTTGGAGAAAGCTTATGACACCACATAGAAGTACGGCATAATGAATGATATATTTAACCTGGGTTAAAAAGGCCGCTTACCTAAATTTATTTCCAATGTTTTTAAAAATCGTAACTTCAGATTTAATGTAGGCAGGACCCTTTCGGAAAGCTATCGTGAAGAGATGGGTGTACCCTAGGGCAGTATAATGTCAGTCACCCTATTTAATATAGAACTTAAGAACATAGTAAAATGTTTTAATCCAGGAACTCAATGCTCATTATATGTTGACGACTTTTTGATCTTCTATAGATCAGAGAGTATGCAACCTATTAAACCTCAACTACAGATAAGCTTAAACAGAATTCAGAAATGACTAGAAGAAAACGGGTTCAAATTTTCGAAATAAAAAACTGTTTAGATGCACTTCTGCGAATTACATCGTATTTCTGATGACCCAAAGCTCTATGTTGATGGTTGTCTTATTCCTGTTATGCAGGAGATCAAGTATTTAGGGCTTATTTTCGACCGTAAATTAACCTTCTTCCACATATTATATACCTCAGGGACAAATGTGAAAAAGCACCGGGGAGCAGATCTGAAGGTTGTACAGGTCTTTAGTAAGATCAAAACTTGACTATGGCTTGATGGTGTACTGATGAGCTTTGTAAATCTTACCTGCAGATGCTTGGTTGATACACACTAAGATACTTAGACTCTCTCTGGGTGCATTTAGAACCTCACCTTCAGAAAACCTCTATGTTTAGGTAAGTGAACGATCACTTTATCTAAGACGTACGAAACTGGCTCTTCAATGTGCTACCAAAATATCTTCTAATCCATCTAACCCCACATAAGATGTAGTCTTTATTCCCAAATACCAAACATTGTACGTTCAGAAACCAAACCTCATTCCACCTTTTGGCATACGTATTGGTCCTCTCTTATAAATAGCAACAATCAGTGTTGGAAATATTGAAAATTTATGTATTCCTAAATTACTATCGTGGCTATTAAAACCTCCCAAAATAATATTTGACCTTTTCGATTTAAATAAGTCCTTACCAAATCCTCTCATTTTGAGTAAATTCAATAAAATTAAGCCTCCCATCGTAGCCATACACCCCTGTATACAGACGGTCCGAAAAATGGAGACAAAGTTGGAGCTGACATTTCAACACCCCGTGACACCGTCTCAAGCCGGATAACAGATAAAGCCATGCTCAAAGCTTTGAACTACGTTGAAACCTCTCAAAAACAAATTACACCATCTTTTCGGATTCACTTTCCACATTGAAAGCCTTGCAGAATCTTAAATCTAACAACCCATTGGTATCCCAGATATTGCAGAAACATGATGTTCTCATACAATCTGGGAAAAGTATTCTGCACTGTTGGCTGCCAAGTCACATTGGTATAAAGTGTAATGGAAGGACGGATAAAGCAGCCAAAGCTGTCCAGCGGTCACCCGTTCCCCAATGGAAGATTTCATATACTGACTTCAAATATTGTATAAATCAGCATGTTTGTCATGTTTGGCAAAATATGTGGAAGGAAAACTCCACAAACTAAGTTAAGGACATCAAACCCGCTATTGGAGGGTGGCATCCCTCGTATAGAACAAATCGTAGTCATGAGGTGGTATTGTTCCAAACGCGTATGGGACACACATACTTGACCCACATATACCTCCTGAAGGGTGAACCTGGACCTGAGTGCGTGACAAGTCGGTGTCCACTGACAGTGGACTTGTCGAGTGTGTTGATTTCCACCTTATAAGACAGAAGTATCTTGACGTCAACTGGTTGAAGAAACTGTATGAAGTCATACCACTCGAGAAAATATTGGACTTTTTAAGGGAATGCAGTTTATGCAAAAAAATGTTAAGCATGTTTTAAGGATTTTAATATTTTACCTTTATGTGTTACTTTATACACATTTTACAGCCACACAGCAGTCATCCAAATCTCTAGATCGGACAACACCTCTTGACAAGTTGAGAGATTTGAGTGGAAATACCTTAATGGGTGTCTCCACAAACCTCTGAGCAAAGTATAGATACTCAGAGTGAGCTTTGCAACTACTTTCATGTATTGGCCCAAACTAAGTCTGTATATTACTTCTTACCTTTCCAGTCAAGCCCGGAAGTGCTTTAGCTATCACAAAGGTGATAGCTTGGTTAGGTTTTGTTTTCGTTTTTGGATTCAGTGATGAGAATTTTAACCAATTTCCCTGACTCAAACGAGTTTCCTCATCTGAATTGTTGGTTGAATTATTCCTGGTCCTTTCCAGACCAGATCTGACACTACTGGTTGAAGATTTGGTTGGTTTTCCCATAACGTAAGATTATTATTTCGTCACCATTGCTCCCCAGCCGCCTAAGGGCCCGACAAGGGGACAGAGATTTAGTTCAATGATTGCTTTTCTCATGTCACTTGCCGATTGATGAGACCGGGTCCTTCTGGCCACCCGGCTAGCTAAAGCTGAGGCCAATAACATTGGATGCAACCCACGGCAAACGGGTTGGCTGTTTTTAGTCGCCTCTTGCGACATGCAGCGAGGACGTGTTAAATCTATTCTACAATCCAGGGACCGTAGAGGGCAGGAAACAAAGAACATTAGATATATATATTTGAATGAGCGAATTCTTGTAACACTCCATCTCTCACCAACCTACTTTATAACGTATGCAAGAACTCATTCCATACTGCACAAAACCTACTTCTAACAGAGCAAAAGTATATTAAAAATCAAGATAATATGGTAGTTCAAATAAAGGAATTTACGCGGTACTTGGACGTGGCAATACGTGGCTATACCCCAATATACTTCATAACCTTTCCGTGAAACACCCTCTCATCCCCTTATGCAATAGACACACATAAATCACCTTCATCCCGTTCCCAGTAAATATCAGTCGAATAGGAATAATGTTTTATACATGTGATTCAACAGAATATGGATCTATGATATTACCAATGTAATGTATGTGAACGGAGTGGTATATCCAACTGATATTTGACAAATGAGCAATGAACAGAAAGCAAGTGGCGACAGTGAAGTAGCATAATTGCAAAATTTCGACTAGTTAAAATAAGATCTGAATCGTATGCTCTTACATCAGGCACGTGCAACCTAGGGCCCGCCAACCTGGTTTTATCCGGTTACATCATACGGTGTGACTTTAGGAATCGCTATTCAGCCCGCGCCCTGGAGGAAGTTGCACATGCCTGTCTTACATCGTGCCGTAAATTAAAAAAGTAAATAATTTATCTTTTACAAGACTTTGAGCTAACTCATTCCATTTTCCACTGATGGGTTTTATGTTCCCAAACTTGTTTGTGGAATTTTCATTCGGCATATTTTGCCAAGTATGAAGAACATACTGATTTATATAATATTTGAGGTCAGTATATAGTCTTCGACTTTGGAACAGTGACTGCAGGGCAAGCTTGGCCGTTTTATCTGCCCTTTCATTACCCTTAATAACAATGTGACTAGGTAGCTAACAGTACAGAATACTTTTTCCAGATTGTAGGAGCAAATCTCGTTTCTGTGTATAATCTGGAATATTAACGGGTTGTAAAATTTAAGGTTTCGCATGAATATCCAATATATATTTTTCCGTTATCTTTCAGGCTTTATTCAATATTTTTTAAAATACGTTATGAATGGGTTATAATTTAAAAAAAATGATGTAAATTATAGTATCTTAACTGGTGGAGATCCTTATACTTTTGGAAGATTTTCAGGTCTTTAGATCAGTATTCCAATCATTCTCAAATTTAATACTGTAGTCTAGCAAATTGGTTGCTTCAATACAAAATCCTAGAAAATCAGAGGAGTAACGAAATCGGGGGTATGACCATTAACGCTGTATCTAGCTTTCAAAAGGATGATAAAACTGGCATCGAATTGTAACACAGTTATATCCGACACATTCATTGCAAAGAACGTCATATTTGATTCTCTAATCACTGTAATATTAAAAACAAAACAAAACACAGAAAGAAAACAAAACAGCAAAACTAAAACTGAAATGAGATCTAAACTCTCATGCTGACAAAATTAAAGCAAATCATATCAGCTAGAGCTTGTGAGCAAGTACTAGTTTCAAAAGATTTAACGTTTGATAGGACATGAAGAGAAGGAAAGTTTGCAAGGCTAGAATATACTTATTCAATCAAACCTACTGTCTCTTTCAACTCATATAGACAACATGAAGAGTGTTACGACGAGGCTATCGTTTTCCTACATGGTGATGTGCAATATAATAGTTACAGAAATTATGTTATAAATTAGAGAAGCAAATTGTCCGGGTTTCATTTCCATCTGATTTAATATATAGTTGATGGATATGACGATGATACAGGGACCAGACTTTGGAAAGTGTTAACATTTTGACTGGTAATACACGATTGCATAGAAATCAGTTACCAACACCAACAGAAGATATTTCCGTTATACTATACCTTTAATAAAAAGCATTCTTTGAGCCTATTTTTTAAAAATTACTATTGCTTTTTCCATGTCATAGGTACTAACGGCGTAGAAATATGCCTATGAAAGCATGAGTTTTTAAAATTGATTGCCAACAGTCACAGATTCGTGTCGATTTATCGAGAACATTATTAAATATGCGGTGCACAGTCTTATATCTATGAACACTGAAAAAACTTTCAAATTTATTTTTAAACATTGTTTATTGTATATTTCATCATAACAGAACTTTTCGATAAGGCTCTGATTTAATTTAATCACTATAAAGGACATTTATCAGTGTGTGCACCGAGTGGCTGCCAAGTTTCCAAAACCTTTAATCATCATTATTTCATATGAAGAGTGATTTAACCTGACTTTAATTTTCCCCCAAACTCTGTATGGTCTATAACGTTTCTCAAAGAAATTCGAAATGGTCGAAATATATCTTAACAATATGATATGTATTCAAAGCATTCACTCTAGGAGTAAATTATTGTTAACAAATACTATTACACAAAATTATTGAATACAAGAACGAAACATACGAAAAGCTAGCCATAGGTTATATCTGCTGAAACCTCGACTACGATACATCTAATGTTCATCGCAGGCAGAAAAAGAGCCAGCGAAAGCTTTTTAATTCATGCTTCACCAGCAGTAAAAATGTATTATATATGACTTCCATGTCGTCTTCTATAGGGAGTAATGTTATCATTACTGTTTGTAAACGAGTGAAAAAAAATTCGGTATGTATGTAATTACTAGCGCTTTATGGCACCTCGGCATGATAGTGGATATATCGTGCCAACTAAAGGCAAACATCCGAAAAATGTAAACCTGAATTGCACATAAACTCTAGGAAGATAAACCCTTCCAAATAAATGTAAAGATCAAGTAAAAAGATAAAATATAAAACGTAGAAATGTAAAAATTCTGCAAAATGTATATAAAATAAAGATAAAGGCAACACATGTAAAGTCCTTAAAACATATGGCACATATTTGTTATATAAACTACAACTCCTAAACGAATGCAAGACCTTCTTGGGTGGTATATCATCATACGGTTTCTTTATGCAGTTGACATCAAAATGGTTCTGTCTCACAGGGTGGAAGTCAACACACGCGAAAGAATGTGTTCCACTGTCAGTGGACATTGGTATGGTATGCACTCCGGTCAAAGTTCACCCTTCAGGAGGTATGCATGAGTCATTATGTGTGTTTGATACGCGATCGGCACAATATCACCACATCTCGGCGATTTGTTCTATACGAGGGATGCCACTCGCCAATAGTTGGTTTGATATTCTTAAATTGTTTGTTGTGTTTTCATTCGGCATATTTTGCCAAGTATTACAATCAAGCTGATTTATACAATATATGGAAAGTTCCATTCGAAAACAGGCGACTGCAGGGCAGCTTTGGCTCCTTTATTAGTCCTCTTAATTCCCTTTGTACCAATGTGACTAGGTAGCCAACAGTACAGAATACTTTCCCCAGATTGTATGAGCTCATCATGTTTCTCTAATATCTGGGATTATAAGGGGTTGTCAGATTTAAGGTTTGTAAGGCTTTCAACGTGGAAAGGGAATCGGCAAAGATGATGAAATATGTTTTGGAGCGGTTTCAATTTATTTCAAAGCTCAGAATTACTTTGTCCCGATAAACATTTTTGAAAACCACATTTCATATTTTTAAATACATTTATAGTTGGAGAAGGACTCCTGTCAATATTTCTATCAAATAGAACCCATTGCTGCACATTTGGTTTGCCAATAAATGCTCATCATGCGTTGAAGGTGATTTGTTTTGTACAATTATTTCAATAAAGTGTAACGTTTACAAAAGGAGGCTATACATAAATCAAACTCTTCCAAGATACTTATTAGAGATATACACACAGTGCTTGCCAGCTTCAACAGTTTCCATCATCAGTTGGGTTCTGATGAGAGTTCTATAAAGATTAAGCAGAACTTTTGGATCTGCATCCTTGTCAGTATGCGCTACCGCTCTAAGTAGGTCAAGGATTTTTGAGCATTTAGCCATTAATTGTATAATGTGCGGAATGAAGGTGAGGTTTTTTTTATATCAAAAACTACGCTCCGTCTGCCACTGGAACTGATGTTCCGTCTAACGTGAGTTTAAGATCATCGTGTTGTTTACGTAGTTGATAGAAAGGCATACACACCTTTTGGATTTGAAGAATTTGAAACCGTTTTCACTTGCCTACTTATGGCAATTATTTAAACACTGTTGCAATCGTCTTTCAATTGTATGCATATGTTTAGATCGATAACATAGATGAAAATTATCAACATACAGAGAACAATCCACATCTGAATTAAACAAGTGATGATGTTATTAATTTTAATATTATACGGTGTAACACAGATAAAATGCTACCCTGAGGCACACCCATCTCCTGTTCGTCCATATCGTAGAGGGTAGAACCTACTCGTACTTTAAATTCCCTATCTAATTTTTTTTTATAGGTGGACAGTCTTTTAGATCTAGATCGTGTAGCTCATTCATTATTCTGTACTTCCAATGCTTTCAAAGAAGATGGTCACTAAGTGCTCCATCTTGACGAAGGCATCACGAATAAAAGTTTAGTCTAACCAGATGATCATTAGTATTGCGTCCGTGGCTGAGCCACTTTGAAAAGAAGAAATGAGATTATTAGACTCCAGGAACCGAACATGTCTTGTATTGGTCATCGCTATAACGTTTTACAAATAAAGGTCATCAAAGCAATGGGAAGGTAATTGATAGGATATGCGTTATCTTTCTCCTGTTTGGGAACACAAATCACTGTCGCCTCTTTCCAGGATTTTGGGACATTGCGAGTTTTCCAAATGTTATAAAAATTGTACAATACAGCATTTAGAGACAATTCCGTCAGGTGTTTTAGAAGTTGGTAATGTATGTTATCAGGCCCAGCAGATATATCATGGGCCTTGTTTAAAGCATCGGAAAGTTCCGAAAATGAAAAGGTTTGGTTGAAACTTTAAGAATTATTAAAAGTGAATTTGAAAGGTCTCTTCTCTTTCTGATGTTTGATTTTCTGAAATTCTGATGAACAATTAGAAAATTAAGAATGTGTAGAAAAGTATCAGCAAGTACATTGGCAATGTCTTGCTTGGAGGTAGTATTTTTATTATTTAGTTTTAAATGTCGGAAAAAGTTGGGGTTTCCCTAACCATTTATTTTTCGTACCATGTCCTATACTTTCTTAATTCAGAAATGAAATTTGAACGTGGAGATCTAATTTTTTCACGATTTCCTCTTACAGTCGGAAATTCTACGACTAGCCTTACCACGAAATATGCGATAATTATTTCGAATTTTCGAGTGTCGGGTGGTTATTAAATTGTCTAAGTGTTTATCTGTGTTGCTGGATAGCGTCTTTGCAGTTTTGAGTGAACTATGGTTTTTTGGGTCGTTTGGAATTAAATGAGGACTTCGAAATGGACTCTTTTGCATCTTTATGTAAAATAGTTGTAAAAAGTTCAATAGGATCATCTACGCTTTTGAAATCAATATTGTGAATTCTGGTATTCGAAAGACTTTTAAAATTTTCCGAATTGACCTTATTTAATTTCCAGCGTGAAATTGGTTCTTCCATGGTAGAGCTAATTGTTACTCAGAAGAACTTGAAAGTGGTCACTACTACAATGGTCATCACCGACCTCCCAATCATAGCCTAATAGTAGAAAAGCGGAACAAATAGTTAAATCAATGCAGGTATACAAGCCTGTCGCCGGATGTAAAAGTTTGGGAGATTTCTTGTTAATTAGGCACAAATCATGTCTCAAAATGAAATCTTCCACCGTTTTCCCATTATCATTTACCTCATTAGAATCCTAGTAAATGTTATCACCATTGAAATCCCCTAAGAGAATGAAAGGAGTAGGTAACTATTGAATGAGGTTGTCTAGATCATTTGAGTGGAAGTTAAAGCTTAGTGGGATATATATAGAACAAAATGTAATCACTCGATGAAGAGTGACACTCACAGCAATAGCTTGTAAGTTTGTATTTAAAGCAATATAGCTGTGAGGAGCTCTATTGCAGCCCTGTCAATATTTTGAAAATAGGTGTTAAAAGTGAAATAGTTGTTAAAGGTTATCTTGTCCGTATCTTTTAGAAATGTTTCCTGCAGATATTGTACTGTAGGATCATGCTCATTTAGAAGTAGAAGAACGTCATTATAGTTGGGCTTATATTCTCGACAATTCCACTGAATAATACTAATCTTAATTATAGGTTAAACACAGAACAAGGTAGCGATCTACCAGATTCCTCTGCATTCATATTCTCCAGGCCAGCATACCTGTTATGCAGCTAATAAATAGAGTTTTTGTCGATGAAAAAAAGTAGACATCACTTTATCAACTGACTATACTCAGAGATGTTAAAGCATCTTCACAAGCACAACAATTACCTAGCACGCTGGAAAAGTCCCGTGTTTTATTCCATACATCTAGCGCTATGAAAGATGTACCTTCTGTATTTTGTTAACAATATTTCCCAATACATTTGGAATTTCCAGTTTTATCATTAGCCACGCCAAGGAACAATGTTTCTGAACAACACGTTTCGTAATGTCTGAATTCGTTGATGCCAGTGATTGATTTGCGTCGATAATTGCATTTGGGATGCAGATGTTTTGGTAATAAAAGCTTATCAGGCTTTAAAGTTGATTTCTGACATAATTTACATGATTAATTGAAGAAAAGCTTTCGAGAATTTTAAATTATCACTGTAAAACAAAATACTACGATATACGTCGACCACTTTAAGAGATTTCAAGTTCTTCCGCCATCATGTTATGCATAGACTGATTTATCCAGATTTTATTCTCCTCGAGACCCTTTTTGTGTATCAGTTCATTAGGCAGTAGTCGTATCAACGCTGAAAGAAAACGGTTATACAATTGAAGGAATTATTGGTCGTTCACACTTTCTTACATCCGCAAGGAGACCAGTTGTCTCGTAAAATGGACGTTGTTTGACTCGTGTTGATAACCGCATTTGAGGATTTTAATTTACCACTATAAAACCATTTATTAGGGTATTCAAGGAACACAATAAAAGCTTTCAAGATCTTCCATCATTAATTTAAGTCTTGATTGATTTGTCTAGACTTTACCTCTCCCTGAGACTCTGTAGGGTTCGTCTGTTATAGAAAGGAATTATAAACGGTCGAGTATATTAAACCCATCTGATAAGCATGCAGCTAGTTCTGTAATAGATTCATTTTGTTTATTAATTGAAAAGCTTGACTTTTATTGAGTTATCGTCTGAGCAGAAAGAAAAGGACCCGGAAAAATTTTAATTGATATTTCTCTCTCTTTTAATTTTTTATTTGTGTATCAGTTCCTTAGGAAATAGTCGTATCAGTGCCGAAATAAAACGATTATAAAATCGAAGGAATTACTGCTCGTATACCCTTCCTTACACCAGCAAGGAGACATGATGTCTCGCAAAATGTCAGGAAAAAAAAAAGAAGAAACTTTTTACTCTTAATCTAAGCAGGTTTTGGGGTAAATTTCCTATAGATTCAAATCGATCGATCGATCGATCGATCGAGAGAGAGAGAGAGAGAGAAGATTAAGATATTTAGAGTACATTAGAATATCCTACCTTTCCCTTATCTGCCATTTCCTTGTCTGCCTTAGGTCTTTCTTATGAGAATTTCATCAAATGGTGTATGTATGTATGTATATTGTAGGGTTTAACGGCACGTCAGCTACACAAATTAACAAATTAAAGCCTTTCAAATAAACTTAACATCAGATACTACACGATTAATGTTAAAAGATGTTGAAGTTCTGTAAAATGTATATAAAGTAAAAGGTAAAGATAAAACATGTAAAATCATTAAAACATAAGATCAAATTGTATTAAACAAACCACATTCCCTTAAAAGGTTCAAGTGTTTCTCTGGTGATACATCATCATAATGTTTCTACATTGAGTTCACAATAAAAAAATAAAAAAAATAAAAATAAATAAAAATAAATTGTCTTACAGGGTATACATCGACACACTCGACAAGAATGTGTTCTACAATCTGAGAATGCCCTCCGGTCGACGTTCACTTTTTTAGGAGGAATGCATAAATCAGGTACGTGTGTTTTATATGCGATCGGAGCAATACCACTTAATCTCTGTGATTTGTTCTATATGATGGATGCCACTCTCCAATAGTGGGTTGATGTTCCGAAGCTTGTTTGTGGAGTTGTCATTCCACATATTTTGCCAAGTATGACGAACATACTGATTTATATAATATTTGAAGTCAGTATAAGGAATCTTCTATTCGGAAACGGGTGTCTGCAGGATAGACCTGACTACTTTATCTGTCCTTTCATTACCCTTAACACTAATGTGAATAGACAGCCAACAGTATATGATATTTTTTTCCAGATAGTATGAACAAATAATATTTCTTTAAGATCTGGGTTATTAATGGTTTTTACCAAAAAAATGTTTGCAAGGCTTTCATTGTGGAAAAAGAATCGGAAAAGATGATGAAATTAGTTTATGAAAAGTTTCAATGTAGATTAAACATCTGAGTATGGCTATACTTTCTGCGGTAATAATAGAGGATGTATCTACTAATCGGTTCGAGATGGTGCCATGGCAGCTCAACCTTATCTCTTTCTCGCTAGAAGAGCTGGATATTGTATGTGCTATACCGTTTCTATGACCTCTGGGGCCAGTGGTGTGTTGCTTTTCTGTGGACTGGATTTAACTGGTTTTTCGTTTGTAGCATTGGATTTCTTATTCCTACACTGTCACATCAATTATTTGCGCTGTATGCTTCACTTTCCGCTTGGGTGGCTGCTCGCACAGATGTTTGTGGCGTAAATACAGTGAGTTTGGTTTGACCTTCTGGTTATGTAATGTCTGTCTGGATACAGACAGTATTTGTGGAAGTTTTTTTCCTCCAATTTAGCTGCGCTGGCTTAGGATTTCCCGGCTGTAAGTGCATCTGTGGCTTCCACAGATTTACCGGCATCAGGGAAGCTCATGCCTTTTTCCTGTTCCATATGTTGGATGTCCTTCTCGAGTTTCCACTTAGGGCAGTCTATGGAGTACGAGAAATGTTCTTCCTGGCAATTTGCACAAGCGACTTTCACTGAGCAGGATGATCCATCGTGACCATCCTGCCCACACCTAAGGCAGACTAGTTTCCTCTAGCAGCCATCATTGTGGTGGCCATATGTCTGGCGATTAAAGCACCGTAAATGATTAGGGATGAAAGGCTGGACTGTGATGTTGAAGAACTCGACTTTGATCGATGTAGGCAGAGTGGCACAGTCGAATGAATTTGCTTTTACGGTGAATTTGATTCGCTTCACTTGTGAAACGTTCTGAGATCTGAGATTTGTGAGCATCCGAGTCTTACTGCAGCCATCCAAATCCCTAGATCGCACAACATCTCTTGACGAATTTATAGATTTGTGTGGAAATACCTTAATGGGTATCTTCACAAATTGTTTGGAATAAAAGAGATTGTCAGCGAGCTTTGCAGCTACGCTCTACAAATGACTGCCCTCCTGATAATTTTATTTGTAAAATAATTTGTATTTGCTCTCTAGCCAGGTCCTGAAGAAATTTAGCTATCACGAAAGGTGATAACATGGTTAGCGTAGATTTTCATAATTAGATTTAATGATAAGAAATCATGGTCATTTTCCTTGACTCGGAAGAGTTTCATCTTCCGATTCACTGGTTGAGGTTCCGCTCTAGAGTTTCGTCATATTGTTAAAATAAGTTTTAATTCCCTTTTATTTTGGTGCATGATTAATGGGTATAATTTGGGTTGGAGAGTATACAGCTTGGCCTTACTTCAGATCTGCACCTATCGAAAGACTGCTAGCTCCGCTTGTTCATTTCCACTTCATGGACTTCAAAGGTAGATTGGAGAAAAAAAAAACGAACCATAACTGTTTTTACTTTTTATATATTCAATACTTCATTCAATGCACTTTCAGAAGCTGGTATTGCCTACTCTTGCAAAATTCATTTTCCCTATTTTACAAACTGATAAAGTTATCGTACTTTGGTCCAGATCACACTCATTTTCGAGCACATGGGAGCAGCCATTTTGATCAGCTGTCTGCTTAAGATAGTGCATGAATTCCATAATTATCACATGTAAAGAAATATCATCACAGTACATGAAAGTAGCATAGAGGTATGCCAACATGTTCTCAACTGTGCATGTTGCCAACGCAAACACCTTATACCGGTCCCTCTTTCAAGAAGTACGCAATAACTGTAGAGCGGAACCATCAATGACCAAATAGGTGCTATTATTGTATGATTTAATTTTGATTGTATAGCTGAAACATTTAAGTCGCAAGGATTTAAAGAATCTTTTTGAAAAATTATCATGCATTTCTTCCACACAACATTATTCATTAGAATTAAAGTCTCACACAAGCCAAATGCACCTTGCAATTTCTCAATCTAGCAGCCAATGTTATACTAAAAGACAGGAACTTGAAACTTGCCGCAATTATTTCTGAGATGTCACTCATAAAGTTTACAGTTTGAAAAGGGATGGAACAGATAAGGTTCATAGAGGTCAAATGTCAAAGGGTAAAAAGTTTGCTAATTTTTCTAACACCAGAATATAGTAGCATACGAATCTGCTTTGGCATAAGTGTGTCCTTCATTGTATTACAAATGAATTATTAAAAAAAAACATTTTTGTTATATTTTTCTTTCATTTAATCCAACAGTTTTAAATTTAAGTTGATTTTGCTTCTATGGTCCAAGACCTTTAATCTCCCCATAATTAAGAACATTCCACACATAATACTGCCACAAGGCATGCTGTATAAGCAAGAGGAAAATAGGCATAATAAGTTTATTTTTTATATATAGCATCAATATGAATGTATCATTTTATTGTGAAAATCACACATAGCTATATGAAATAGAGAAACGCTATTGCAGAAATACTCATATTTGTCTTAAGGTTCCGCTCTACAGTTTCGTAACTTGCATAGGATTTGATTTTTAAAGAAAAATAATTTCCCAGATTTTCCTCACTCAAAGACCTTGGATATCTTTTTAGGTATTGTTAAAAGAAGTTTTAATTCCCTTTAGTTTGGCGTATAATTGGGTTGGAGAGTATACAGCTTGGCCTTACTTTAGATCTGCACCTATCAAAAGAATGCTACCTCCGCTTGTTCATTTTCACTTCCTGGATTTCAAAGGTAAATTAGAAGAAAAACGGGCAGATAATTTTTGTTTACTTTGCATATATTTAATAATTCTTTAATTGCACTTTCAGAAGCTAGTATTGCCTATTTAGGCAAAATTCATTTTTCCTTTTTTAAAAACTGTAAAAGTTAATGTACTTGTGGACTAGTTCAAGCTCATTTTTCGAGTTCATGGTGGCAACCATATTGATCAGCTGTCTGCTGTAAATAGTGCATGATTTCCATAATTATCACATGTAAAAAAAATATCAGTCACAGTACATGAAAGTAGCGTAGAAGTATGCCAACAGTCTCAACACTGCGCATGTTGCAAATACAAAAATCTTCACCTCATTCCTGTACCTCTTTCCGAAGTACGTAATAACTGTACCCGCCTCAGAGTCCAATACGGAGACAGATTTACACTAATTTATTGCGTTTCTCATTTCAGGGCTACACGGGTTGATATATTGGAGCAAATAAAAAAAACTTACCCCTTTTGACTGTAGCCACTGCCCTTAGAGGCACGGAATTTGTCAGGTTTAAGCACAAAACTATGTTTCATTTACCACAATGGTGACCTTTACAAGTATGAAGACCAGTGAAAATGAACCTGTCTTTAACATAGCCCCTGAAGCTTTGCGTGACTAGTCGACTGGGCCCTTCTGATCACTTATCTACCTGAAGCTGCGGCTGAAGGGCTATCAACCAGCTTTTCATCTGCTCAAATAACAGGATCCTCTCCTCCATCGATACAGGATGTGGTCCATGATAAATAAGTTACTTCTATTAAGTCACCGCTATAGACACGCGGAAGGACGCATTGAGCCCTATTCAACATCACGTAGCAATAAGGGTGTGTGTACATATATTATTTGTGGAAGATTTATTGTCCACTTTAGCCGCGCTAGCGTAGTATTTGCCGGTTGTGTTAAGTGGAGTTGTCTCTTTCATAGCTTTTCACCTGTGTCACGCGTTTGATCTCTTCGAGTTTTCACGTAAAGCATTCTCAAGAGTACAAAGAATAGTCTGACTGACAATTCACTCAAGAGAGTTTCTCAGTAAAGAACGATCCATCGTGACCTTCCTGCCCGCATCTAGAGCAGACTTGTTTCCTCTTGCAGCCGCCATTGTGGTGAACATATTTCTGACAGTTAAAGCAGCGCAAGGATTAGGAATGTAAGGGTCAACTGCGATATTCAAGAATCCAGGTTTGATCGATGTAGGCAAAGCGGCGAGGTCGAACATCAGAATGTAAGAATCAACTTGCTGTTATGGGGAATGCTCATTCCTTTGATTTGTGTGACGTTCTGGGAATTTGTAGCATCTCAGTCTCACTGCAGCCATCTAAAGCTCTATATATAGCACAACACCTCTTGACTAGTTGAGAGATCTGTATGGACATATCTTAATGGGTATATCTACAAATCTTTTGGATCGAAGCAGACTGTCAGTGGAGATTCGCAATTACACTCTACAAGCAATTGGCACTAGTTAAGTTCTAAAAAAGGTTTTTCACTCCCGAGCTAAGCTCAGAAGTCCTTTAGCTACCGCAGAAGGTAATAACTTGGTTAACTTTTGATTCTCATCATTGAATTCAAAGAGAAAAATTGTGTTCAATATCTCAGACTCGGAACAATTTTCTCTTTCGAGTCGCAGGTTGAATTATTCCTGGTCGTTTTTAGACCAGGTCTCACACTAGTGGTTGAGGCTTTGGTGTGTTTTCCCATAGTAGAAAATTATTATTTCGTCACATGTGCTCCCCACCCGCCGCAGAGCCTAACAGGGTGACAGAGATTTACGATCATTTATTGCGTTTCTCATGTAAGGGCTTTACAGGGTGATATACTCAGGCAAAGAAGAAACTTTACTAAATTAACTCTTATCGCCGCCCTTAGAGACTATGTCCTTCTTTATGTTGCAAGAACATTAGCAGGTTTTTTAATCACAATAGTGACCTTTGTAACTTATAGAGATCTGTGCAACTGAATGTCTTTCACATAGCCCTGAAGCTCGGATTGACTAGCCGATTGATCCGACTAGGCCCTTCTGACTACCCGTGTAGCTGAAGTTGGGGATAAACGAGTGTGCTGGATTGGAGTAGCAACCATTTTGATTTAATTGTTTATGGTGCTGAATTTTGTTATAAGGATTTAACTGTATATTTTGTTTAATTCCGCTAAATATGAACCGAGAAAAAACTCCACTGTACAGACTGCATATTCTGCACAGCCAAAAGGTTATAAAAAGATCGATGATGTTTTTTTTATTGTTCAAACAATCATACATACAAAATCAATACGGAAAAAGAACCAGATCTTTTTATCATATCTGAACTTTTGTACTGCTACTTTCTCAAATAGAATCTGGACGGTACTTGATTCAGATCAAATCATTCAACCAAAATTGCAGCTTCTTCAAATCACTTGGAATAGGACCTGCAAAGAATTAATAGAAACAGATTTGTTAGTTCTTCTTGACCGAAGGATGCATGTAAAGAAAATAAAAGTGTGCATTTTTGAAAGTAATGTTTGGAGAAAGTATGATTAAACGGCTGCACTTAAGTCAGATTAATAGAGTTTATCGATTTTGTGCAGATGAAAGCAGCATATATATTTTAGTAGTGCAGATGAAATAATAATAATCACAAAGACCACCAGACAGGTTTCATGATTAGGACCATGTATCTATTGATTTCACAATATTTCTAATCTCATTTGCGATTAGCAATTTTACAATTACCCACGCCAGAGACTGTTTTTCAGAAAGCCACATTTCATTCTGTTTGCATTTATTTATAGGAAACTATTGTCTTGTGTAGATGGTGGGATGAAATATATACATTAGCAGTGTGCAGTGTGTCGTCATTCATAAAATATTGAATATGCTCAAAAATTGATTTTCGCAATAGATTACTGCCTATATTATTAGTCAAAACATTTAGAACTAAACAAAACAAACGCTCTAGATAGACCAATTTATAGAACATGCACCAATTTGAATAGAGACGTTTCAAAAGATAACATCGTTATTATTCTATGCGAAGAATACCTTTACTGAATTTATATTTTCCCCAAAGTCTGCATGGTCTAGTCTGTCTTTAAATGGATGTCTTTTATGTTATCGTACCAATCTGAAATGCATGGAAACAATTATTTCATTGTTTTTAACGAAAACTTACAGACACGATTACCATTCATTTATAGGCAGAACAGACAGGAAAGGTGCTGGCAAAAGACATTTAATCGATAAATCTTATTGATTTTAAAAACAAATATTTGACAATTACCTCCATGTTATCTTTTCCAGGCAACCTGCGTATTACTACGGTAAATAAGAAAGTCGAAATTTGGAAGACTTATTGTTCACACAACAATTTGTTCGTGTCTGCAACGGGACAAGATATCAGGAAAACGCCACAATGAAGAGAAATGTATCTTTTAGCATAAATAAAAGAAAACTAAAAATGTCAAGACAGTGTTCATTACGAAATTAGGCAATATCGTACATCCATGAGGAGTAGGTCAGAAAATCCTACTTTTCCTTGTCAGTCGATTTTTATTCCTTATTGGAGCTTTCTTTCAAAGGACAATTAATGGAATATTTCTCAAAGAATGAAATAGTTACTAATTTAAATAATGACTGAAATCGTTTTTTGAAGGAGATATCAAGATCATACATTATGATTCATTATTTCATTTTAAATTTAAAGTCTAAAATCCGTCAAACTACTTGTTTCAAATTTCAGTCTTTGCCAATCAGTGGATGAATATGAACATATTACTGAGAAACATTTTTCCGCTACATTTCAGAAAATATAGTAAATTCTTAGTACTTTTCAGGCTAAAGGTTTTAGGTCTCTATCGCCGATTATCGGGAAAGGACATTAGCTCCCATTTCCTAGGCATGATATAGCCAATAATGCGTTAAAAGTACCGTTAATACTATCCAGGCAACCAACCAATAAACAAATATAAATTGTTTTAGCAAAGGAATAGTACTGGGCTTTCCGTTAGCTAATAATGTAATACAACTAAGTATTCGAAAAAGTTTACGTTAACAAAGCCGATTCAGAAAATAGATCTAGATTATGTACTTAAATTTATATAGCACTCCTTTTTAAAAAATGATCTGGAAGGAACTTCAATAAAATTGCTTTCCATAAAGTTAATGACCAAATGATTCAACCGAAATTGCAGCCTCCTTCGAGAAACCTAGATTAGGGCTTACAAAGAGTTAAAGGAATCCTAATTTTTTATTCTTCTTTTCACAGGTTCATTTTCGATTGAAAGTCCCTCAAACTGGCTATTGCTAGTCCACATCTCACTCGTAGCTGATCAGTGGATGAAGTTTAGCTATTAGCAATGTAAGTGGTAAACAGTTTACAATACATGTAGCAGAACATAAAAAAAGCACTGGGCTTAGGGATAAATTAGATTAGTGTGTTTTAGACTACATGTTTTACAACTCTCTCGCCGAGAAACAATCTCGTTTTCAGAGTTGCCATATACAAAATATATTGAGCTTATCAGAAGTGTTCTCAAAATATTTTCCTTGCAAATTAATGAGGAAAGAAAACTGGAATAATTATATTTGAATATCTGTACTGTTACCTTTTCAAATAAAATCTGGAGGGAACTCAAATCAAAACGCTATCCCATATCATTAAGCGGAAATTGCAGTCTCTTGCAAGTGATCTGGACTTGGCCTGAAAAGTGTTAGCAGCTGTCTTTTTGATACAGACCTTGACTAGAAGACACTTACACTGAAAATTAAGAGTGAATTTATTTCAGTAATGTTAAGAGAGACTCAACATTAATACACGCAATTGTAACCCCTTCAAGTGTTTAGTGCCAATAGACTTTATGTGTAATAAAATGTATATAAACAGTTTAGCAGATGACGATATTCTGAGGTATTGATAAATCATCAACTGCAGAAATATTATCCAGACCGCCAGAAAAGTTCCATTTTTTGCACCATAATTCTTTTGAAGATACAACATATGAATTTCCTATCAATATTTATCATCAATTGTCACATTACTAATTTTAGCAGTACCCATGTCAATGAACATTGTTTCTGAAACACACATTTAATAATGTCTAAATATAATAATAGCCAGTGATTCATACATGTAGATATTCAGGTAACATGATTGCTTTTATGGCAGACTATTTATTTCCTTTTTTGTTTTGGGTTTTGTCTCTAAATGCTAATGATGCTTTTAAAATTGAGTTTTGCTATGACCAATGTATATTTTATTGGAACAAAGCGTTTTAATGAGTAATGGAAATTAACCACTATCAAAGCAATTTATCAGGGTATGCAAAAGTTAGTTAAAGGATTAAATTACCTAAGAGAAACAGCGAAAGAAAATACAAATTGAAGCAGTTTGTGTTACCTTAAAGCACTATTACCATCCAGTATAATGCACATCAGAACAAAATGATATCTGTATATGCATAATGTGCATGATGGTACCTTTTAAGGATGGTAATATATTACTATGGCGTCTGAAATCGGAGGAGGTATTGTTCGCACATAAATCTAGTATATCCGTAAGGACAGAAGATGTATCGTGAAATTAAAAAAAGAACACATCTATCTCTTATACTAAGGAGTGGAAAAAGAAGAACTAACAATATATTGATAGTGTTCACGATGAACTCGAGGTATATCTTAAATCAATGAAGTTTTGAACTATTCGGGGCAATTCAGAATACCCTTACTTTCCCTATAACGGTCATTTTGCTGTCCTTATTGGATCTTCCCTTGAATGTGCATTCAACAAATGTAATTTTGCTGGAGGAACAAAACTGGTAATCATACACATTCGATTTAAGGAAATTTTAATGCATACTTAGTATTATTAGTTCATTTTTAATATAATTCAAAGTCCACGAGTAGACTAGATGAATGTCTGATGTATGGTGATATTTGTGGCAGAACACTTTACGCTAGATCTAGTAGAGAGAGAGAGAGAGAGAGAGAGAGAGAGAGAGAGAGAGAGAGAGAGAGAGAGAGAGAGAGTGAGTGAGAGAGAGAGAGAGGGGGGGGCATTTGGGGCTAGATTTATCGCCGATAAATCTCTTATAAATAACAGATTGTATATTTAATTTTGCCATACCCAAAATGTTATGAGAATATTGGAAGTGCCCTCAAAACTCTTATGCTTACAAAAAGCAATGCGAAAGGTCAACTCGACCTCGGAGAGAACTCAAGGCACTATTTTGAGTACTAGCATTTTTATCAAATGTGACATTTCCAAATTGATGCCCAGGAACTGTGATTCTGAAAAGCACATTTCATTATGTCTAAATTCACTCATAGCTCGTGATTGATTTATATCGATATTCCAATGACATAACTGCATCTGCTGTGCACATTTGATTGGTTAGTAAACGTGCAATAGGCTTTAAAATTGATTTTCACCATGAGTTAATCTTATCACAAATTCTAAGAGGAGATATTGAAATAAATAAACGACTATAAAAGCAATTTATCAGAGCACGCATCACACGCCGGAAAAGCTTTTAATAGCTTCCATCATCAATATGTTACGTCCAGATTGATTAATACATGCATTGATTGATTAGTACAGGCATTAATTCCCCGCCAGAAACTCTGTTTTAATCTATCGCGAAACAATTATCGTTTGTTACTGAATGCACTTCCAAACTGTCGAAATATATACTACCAATCTGAAATGCAAGCAAAAAGTTAGTTAAAGGAGTATATTAATTTTTAAAACAAGAACTTGCTGTCCTGTATGCTAACTGAAAAGCGCGAGTATAATTAATTTATCGTCATAGCAGACAGAAAGAGATATCCAGAGCCATTCTATTGGTGCAACCATCTCTTTAAATTATATTGTCCAACACTTCTTTAGGAAATAATTCTACTGCAAGAATAGAGCCTGTAGTTAAATGAATTATTGCTCATCATGTAATATAATAAATACATTAGCGTGAATGCGGAGGATGTATTGTCCCCATACCTTTTCCTTATATTCGCAAGGAGACCAGGGGAAATCGTAAAATGGAGTAATAAAGATACAATAATCTATTAGTCTTAGCAAAAGGATAATATAAATGTCTGCAAGGAGTAATCAGGATATATCGTATATCAATAAAACTTCAACTATGAGGAGTAATTTCGATTAACTTACCTTTTCCTTGTCTGTTATTTTGTAGTCTTCTTTGTGTCTTTCTTTGAACGGGATATTGTTAAGACATAAAATTTATAATAATATAAATTGTGTAATTAAAATTGGGATTTGGAACGAAATATCAAGTCAATATATTAAGTATCATCAATATTCTCGTTTTTAAACCAATCACTCTACTTGTTTCAAATCTCAAACGTACTCGACCAGTTCTCTGTGAAGAGATGTTATTGGCAGAACACTTAACGCCATCGAAGAAAAAAATGAAAAATATCGATAGACTAGAAGTTTTACAGATGATTCATCAAAGCTCTGTTTAGATAAAACCATTAAACTAAAGTAGGAATGTCTTTCAAATAACCTGATCTTGGAGCTGGAAAAAGTTAATAGGAGCCTATTTGTTCAGTCCTTAAGATAATGGATCATACGTAGAAACATAAAGCTTTAAATTCCTGAAATTATTGTTCAGAGGAAGTAATCGTAAATGGTTCTATTTTATCAGATTGTAAGTGTTGATTGACTTTGTGTAGATCGCAAATGCAATAAGACAGCAGCTTAACAAATGACGAAATTCGGAATTTTTTCCACATACACGCAACAATTTCACAGACCGCCAAACGGTCTCAGTCTTTGTATCATGCTTCTAATGCCTCTTGCACATCTTCTGCATTTTTGTAACAATATTTATAAACCAGTTTTATATTTCAAAGTTTAGAATTACCCATGCTAATGAACAATGTTAATGTAAAAACAAAAACAAAAAAAAAAGAATAAAAGAAACATTAAAGAAAAACAAACAAACAAACAAACAAACCCGCAACCCCCCCAAAACATAAAAACAAAACAAAAACAAAACAAAACAAAACAAAACCCCCCCCACACAAAAAACAACAACAAAACAACAGAAAACAAACAAATTCAACTTTCATTATATTTATTTATTTGTGGCCAGTAATTAAAAGTATTGTTGTTATTCCGACCACAAAGTTTCGTTTGCAGTGCAGAGTTGTTTAGTCGATACAAAATTATTAGACTTTAAGTCTCATATCACTATATGCCTCGCTGTTTATTTCATTAGAACAAAACATTTTATGGCATCCAAAATAGTTACAACTATAACATCAACCATTCTGTTAAAAGTGCATTAACCAGTACAAAGGGCATTTATCAAGAATATTAAACAACAACTGCTTGCAGAGCTTTTAAAAGCTTCATTCATCATTATATTTCTGTTATTCTGCTCCGTCTAAATATGTCATACCGATCAGATATGCACGCAAAGAATTTGGTGAATGAGGATGAAAGTATTTTAAAAGGCCTAGAAACACAAGCTATATGCATATTTTATGATAGACGCAATGCACAATTACGCTTATACTGAGGATTTGTTACTTCAAGTCCGATTCTTTACTGGAACTATTATCATTATACATTAAGTGCATACCATCAGAACAAATAATTTTGTTACCATTCTAAGAAAAGTAAACAAAACCTATTTATATTATGTACAGCTATATACGGTCTCGATAAAGAATCTGGGCATCCCTGTACTGTCCCCATGGTACACGAAACAAATATAGACTGTTCATAAATTGGGTACCTCACAAACTGCGAACTTCCGATTGCTAATGCTTTCCACTGAAAGTATTCATTATTCTCTATCAATCAATATCTATGTTTTGTCATTCTAGATGTGTCTGCACTGGCACAGAAGTAAACAATTAAGCTTGGACTTACAATGAATACATTAACTGAAATTTATATCTGTGTGATGTCTTTTTATCTGTGTGATGTCTTTTTGAAGTGTGTATATTCTTTCCATGCTTCCGTGAGTGCACTTGCGGGTCTCTCACTTCCGTGTGAGTGTGATGTACGTGCACAACCTGTATGATTTAAGTGTGTACATAAATGTAGGAAAGCAGTTTGTCTTTAATTGCTAATCACACTTTTTATGGGGTTTAAGGACGTACATGAAGATATGAGTATCGAGGCAGTGGACTCCCCAACGACAAATTCTGATCATTAAAAATTCTTTGTGGAACTTTTGTAAAAAGATTTCAATACTACTCACTATTTATCTTTAATCAACAGGTCTCAAATATTACGTAAATCAGCATATTCATCGTACTTGGCAAAATATGTGGAATGAAAACTCCACCAACAAACTTAAGAATATCAAACCCACTATTGGAGAATGTATAGAACAAACCAGAGAAATGAGGTGATATTGTGCTGATCGCGGAACGGACACACATACCTGACTCATGCATACCTCCTGAAGGGTGAACCTCAACCGGAATGTGTACCCTGCCAGTGTCCACTGACAGTGGAACACATTCTTGTCGAGTGTGTCGATTTCCACCCTGCGAGATAGAAGAATTTTGACGTGAACTGCTTGAACAAAACTGTATAAGAGGATGTACCACCTGAGAAAATCTTAAGCTTTTTAATGGAATGCGGATTACAAAAACAAAACAAAACACATTTGAATAATTTTTGAGAAATTTGATATGTATTACCTTTGTCTGTTATTTTTTAAATATATGTTACATATGTTTAACATCTTTACGTTTTATATTTTAAATTTGTTGCAATTTTTTAACTTAACATTTTATTGGCACTACATAGTCACTTTTTGCTGAGGCGCCGTTAAACACTCCACACATACAATAAAACATCCAAAATGTAGCCTATTGCAACCGCGAGTGTGATAGTGCGCTAATTGTTTTATATACGAAAGTCGTAATTTTAACCTTTGTTATTGTCGATAGGCAGATAAATTTTGGATTATGGAAAACAAAGTATAGCGCACATTTGTAAATTGTTCAACTTATGTTATAATAGTATCCTCACATTGGATAGTTTTATATCCAGGTGTTATTCCAGTAGGCGGTGAAGCACCATTCTAGCTTGTCCCGCAAATGCTTTAACAATCGCCGTAGACTATACAGAAGTTGTAATAAGAATTATTCCATTAGAGGAGGATGTAATGGGTCTCTTACCATTGCAATCATTTTCTTTCTCACTGATATGATCCTTAATCCAAATTACCATGCCTTCAAATCAATAACGATATAGAGAGTATTAGAATATTCTTAAATGAAAAATGACTGTGCAACCTATCATTTAAACTCCTTCATAGATTTAAGTTCATACGGAGTTTTATTTGAGAGGAAATACATCATGATGGTGAGTGAATTGTATTACTTCTATTATTTTAATACGTTATAATTAGATTCGCATATGAGTTGAACGGCCAACTCACTACTTTATTTATTACGATTCTTTGGATACAATGGTGCAGAATTTTGATCAAATGTTAAATCGATAGGGTAGCAAAATGCCACACCATTCCCCATTAATAATACCAAGGTATCCTAACATTTAAACTATAGCCGAAATATTTTCATTGTGACTTACATAGTAATTTGTACTATATTTTGATGCTAACCGAATGATGTATATCGAGATTAGGTATGTATGTTTGCATGTTGCTACTGGATGTTCCGAGAGTGTGCTTTGATCTAAAATCACATGTACATTTTGAAGAAGACTGCATTTGGAGCGGTTGATCTTAAGACATATATCTAAAACTTGTGTCATATATGAATTCTTGTTTAGAAGATCAAATTCAATAAAATTAGACATAGTGGCAAATCAACTCAGTATTAAGAGAAAAGCAATCTACTTTGAATGTGTTTTGGTCAGTAGTGAAAAATGTGAAGAGGATCCGTAACAATGAAATAAAGTACGTTTGTCTATTTTGTTGTCCTTGAGGATTTCTAATCTTAGTTAATTTCCTATTGTTAAGTCGGAAATGTATCGAATTAGTAGAGACATATTTTATTTTTTAGGATATACTTTGTTCACCAATTTTTACTCGAAAATTAGAAATAGAAAATTCAATAAGAACTACTTGAGGATCATTCGGCCACCATTGGGCAATTTGCTTTTCAAACTGTAATTGTATTAAAAACTGTAATTGTTTTAAAAAAATGCGATAAACGGTTATGTTCAATACTGCATGAATGCTAACTGAAAGATGCTTCTGTTTTATATGGAAGAAATAAGATAAGTTGTCAAAAATCTGCGGATTCCAAAATTGTAGCCGTGATAATTAGTAGCAGTGTAGGACACACCGGAGAGCAATTCCCCCAAGCCGTTTGACAAAATCATCTTCAAATGTCTACTGAAATATTTACAAGAATTATATTAATTATATTTCGTTCAAAAGATCCAACAAAAAACCACGTCTTGAAAGATCTATACAGAAATACATAGTCTTAAAAATATCACAATGGTAATCTTTGACGAGAAAGCATAGATAGCATAGAAAGCATAGATAGCATAGATAGCATAGAAAGCATAGATAGCATAGATAAGATAGAAAGCATAGATAGCATAGAAAGCATATATAGCATAGATAACATAGAAAGCATAGATAGCATAGAAAGCATAGAAAGCATAGATAGCATAAAGGAACGCACCTCAAGAAACGTACCTAAAATAACTTCTTCCGAATAAGTTACAGATCAGCAAAATTTGCTGCTTCCAATTGATGCCAAGATATGTCATGTGTGGTCATGAAAAGCAATTTGTAGTCTTGTTCACTAAGAGCTGACAAAGAAAGCTCCCTTTTAGGCTACGAGTTCCAAATGCTTAACTAATTTAAATGCTATAATTTAATAATTTTATCATAAATTATTGTTTTTCAGAGTAAAATATGACTGAAGGTTTTACATTATATATATATATATATATATATATATATATATATATATATATATATATATATATATATATATATATATATAGACCCAAAAATTAAAATTAAAAGCAATTTCCCAATAAAAACAAGCTTTTTGTCAAAGGAAGAAATAACTTACATCCAAAGAAAAGACACCACTTAACACAAAAGCCAAGATCAATTCTTGACTCCTGCATCTTTCAATGACAGGGGGAAATCAACAAACAAGAGACAAAAAATAGAAGAAATAAAGAATATACTTAAGTGCGAAATATATAAAATTATTGGCGAAATTTAAATTTCATATTTTGTTCACTCCTATACTTTTGTATGTGAAAAATATATGGAGGATATTTTCTTTTCCTACGATACTAGCATATGTATTTCATGGTGTGGAACAAAAAACGTGATATTTTAACGAGTGGCGAAGAAGTTAAAATATCTCGTTGTTGGTACCACACGATGAAATATATCCAGTATTTACGTGGGAAAAGAAAATTTTCTTTCAATTATATACCAAACTTGTTCCAGAATCGAAGCTTAGAAGATTAAACTCACTCTTCAGCACAACACCCCACCCTATTTGGTTTTAAATTCACCTCACTTTGATAGGCTGATCATATAAATATTAGTGACTTAAGATAGCGGTAGGATTCGGATCACCTAATCTGTCGCAGTAAATTACATTTCTGACATTTTGTAAACTATCTGATCATATCTGGCCACAGCAAGTCAGATTCTGCAATGCATCACAGCGGGTTTATCATTGTTGTCAAGGAAGTAAGGGGGAATAACTTCACAGAGACGCGAACGGCCTCGAGTCAAATTTCTTCAACAAAAAATATGTCCATGTCTGAAAGTTAATGCGGTTTCTATTGATTTGTTCCAGCTCACAAAGTGCTCGTTTTTGTTGCTGCAGGTATAACATCTGTTGGCACACACAATCAAGCTTCGCGTTGCACGATGGGAAATCTTATATTTTCACATGCGAAAATATAAGGATGTATTTTTCACATATGAAAATATAGGAATGAAAAAAATACGACATTTTTTTAACAATAAGTTTCTATATTTAACCCTTAAGTGTATAATAAATCTTTATATTTTCACATGTGAAAATACAACATTTCCCATTATGGCATGCAATGCTTGTGTATACCTACAAATGTTATACCTGCAGCAAGAACAACGAGCAGGTTATTAGCTAGAACAAATAAATAGAAACTGCACTACCTTTAAGCTATGGAAATTAACTTTTGCTGAAGAAATTTGACTTGTTCGCTATCTATATGATGTTTTTTTCCCTCACTACATTAACAATAATAATAAATCCGCTGTGATGAATTGCTGAATCGAACTTGCTATGTGGTCAGATAGGATAAAATAGTTTACAAAATGTCAGACATGTAATTTACTGCAACAGATTAAGTCATCCCATTCCTACCGTTCTCTGAAGTCGCTGATATTTACGTAATCAGTCTAAAAATAGGGTTAAAAGGAAGGTGGATTTACAAAAAAAAAAAAAAAAAAGGTGGTGGGGGTGGTATGCTGAAGAGTGAATTTAATCTTATTCGCTTCAATTCATCAGCAAGATTGATATATAATAAAAAGAAAATGTTCATTTCCTGCGTAAATACCAGATATATTTCATCTTGATATATACAAGAACGATATATATTAGAACTCATATATATATATATATATATATATATATATATATATATATATATATATATATATATATATATATATATATATATATATATATATATACAAGAACGATATATATTAGAACTCATATATATATATATATATACAAGAACGATATATATTAGAACTCATATATATATTAACCAAAATAAAACTTCAAATAGTACAAAAGGGTCTCGGACAAAGAAAGCTTAGGGGCATATTAGGCCCTAATGTCGAAAAAGTCTGAAGTTTTCATTTTTAAACCGATGGAAAATTTTGTAATATTCTTCTTTGTACTTTGACCAAATACAGTGATTGGTTCTGACAAACAAGATAAAGTACCCATTTGTTTATTTATACATATATAACAAAAACTACTTTTAGATATCATTTCGTTTGAAATGAGCAGCTTCGAATGATGATTTACTGAAGAGCAATGCACGCCATACATGCAGCTGAAATCTCACCTTGCATCAGTGTTATTTATATAATGATTTTCATCTTGTTCTAGAAATGCTGGATAAAAATCAAGAATACGTGATGACCGATATCCTGTCAGTGGCTGGGACAACAAATGGGGTGGGGGATGGGAGGGTATTGGTTGTGTTGGTATATCTGAGTATCTCGCATGGTACTATAATTTTGTAGTGCTTCATGCGAATCCTCAAAAATCTTTATTTTTTGGTAAAAAATAATCTACTATCAAAAAGCTCTGTATATGTGTAGCAAATTGTAGTTTATATGAAGACGTGAAAAATCAAAGAATATTTCTCCAACCTGACACTTAAAATTTATTTTGAATTAGTGTTGTATATCTATCTATCTCTAAGGAAAACATACTTGTGAAATTGAGTAAATAATAGTTCTTTATTATGTATACGTGAGTTGCACTCAATATTATCGAATCTGAAAGAACACAAAACATGTATTTTCTTTGTTTTCTGTTCTGGCCAACTCCCCATTTAGTCTTATGGCGACTGAAGGAAATAAATGCAGGCTGAACAATTTCTATGTACAATGGATGATGTAATTTTTTAGACAAAAATATTGACAGAAGCAACAATTCTAGCGCTGTGGATTACACATTTAATCTAGTATTCAGATGATACATGGCGCGTGGTTGCGAATTCGTCAACTAAGAAGTCATTGGAGCATCAGCTATTTTCTTATCATTATTACCAACGTGTAAAGTGCCTTTATAATTTTTATATTTTATCTATCTGTGGATATTCCTTCCTGTCTTTCTTATCTATCTTTTATTATATACTTAAGCGTGAAATATAGAAACTTACTGGCGAAATAATTTTCATATTTTTTTCATTCCTATATTTTCACAAGTGAAAAATATATCCTTATATTTTCACATGTGAAAGTATAAGATTTCCCATCATGCCATGCGACGCTTGTCTGTGTGTTCCTACAGAAGTTATACCTGCAGCAACAAAAACGAGCACTTTGTTATCTAGAACAAATAAATAGAAACTGCATTACATATTAGACATGAAAATTAATTTATACTGAAGAAATTTTACCCAGCGCCGTTCGCGTCTCTATGAAGTTATGTCCCCTTAATTCCTTGACAACAATGAAAAACCCGCTGTGATGCATTGACGAATCTGACTCGCTTTGCGGTCAGATATGATCAAATAGTTTACAAAATGGCCAATATGTAATTTACTGCAATAAATTAGGTCATCCCAATCCTACCGCTCTCTTAAGTCACTGATATTTATATGATCAACCTGTGAAAGTGGGTTGAATTTACGAAAAGGGGTGGAGGGGTGTGTTGTGCTGAAGAGTGAGTTTAAACTTCTAAGCTTCGATTTTGGAGCAAGTTTGGGTATATAATGAAAAGAAACGTTTCTTTTCCTACGTTAATTCATCGTGTGGTACAAAAAAAGTAGTTTATATAGTTTTTGGTACCACACGATGAAATATATCCGGTATTAACGGAGGAAAAGAAAATATCTTCTATGTATTATTTCTTGTTTCATGCGATTAAATACTTCGAATTAAGAAACAGTTTCTGGTAGGCGAACACATTTTGTGTGAAGCAATGGTTAACAAGATTGCTGCCTTCCCCCTTATTATCGCTGACATTATTAATTAATTAGAAGAAAAAAAATCATTTAAGAATTTAGCTTAAACGTTTGTAGGGAGAATTGTGAGCGAATAATATAATAATGAGTATGACAAGAGTGATGATGAATACTTTAGTTATGATAACTTTAGTAGTTTTTTTGTGTGAAATGTATAAGCTGGCCAATTATTGACTACTACATGCATTCATATCATATCACATTTTACGAAGGTCACGCAGATCTGAATCAACCTAGGTTTCTTCTTCATGTAGATCGTAAGGATCTATTTCTCAGTCTTTTTATGTTGATTACACTTTCCCGAAAGTGAAGCACACTCTTGCAATGCAGAAATTGCACGATGTCAGCTCGAGCAAACAGTTTTTTGATGATGTTCTGCCAGATAAATCTTTGAGTTTCTAAAAGTATTTGGTTGATATAACACATTTTGATCATATATATTAAGGGCTCTACCCTTTTAACCTCTATATTTTCTTTTATATAGTTTTTAAAGAACTTTGGCTTTTTTTTAATCGCTTATCTGTAAAATAAACAGATTTTAATATTTATAGTTTTGCAACACTTTCCAACATCTTTACATTTTATCTTTACGAATACGAACTTGTGGATTATATGCAAAGGTTTATCTACCTTCAGTGTTTGACAATTTGTCCTTTTATATTTTTTACCTGAACTTCTAATCGGCATTATATATACATGATTGTGCTTACGTGCCATTAAACTATATACATGCATACATACGTTTCACGGTACATATTTTTAAAAGCTATTAATGTATAGGTTAGGGCAATAATAGTCGTTATTTAATATAGTAAATCCAATTGTCAGTTTCGTACAATTAAGAGTAACGTTCCAGCACAGGTCTTTCAATCTTGTCAATTCAGAAATTGAAAAGAAACGATACTCGCTAGAAAGACCTTAATATGTCATTTTGATAATGTTTAATTTTATCTATGGAAATAACTTTTTGAGCTTAACCATTAAGAAGAAAAGTGGGGCCATATTTCTTCAAAATTTAAAATATTGCATTCCGACTTCAATTATGTAGATTATTTCTACAAATTGATTTTATTTCCAGTTACGTATATGGTTCTTTTTCATTTGATTTTACAAATGGCATGATCAATTCACGGAAAATGCAGTTAAATAACAAAGTATCTGTCATTGACATGGCGCCTATATTGTCAAAAGCAGGCCACAAG
The DNA here is from genome assembly GCA_029931535.1 of Margaritifera margaritifera. Taxonomy (NCBI): domain Eukaryota; kingdom Metazoa; phylum Mollusca; class Bivalvia; order Unionida; family Margaritiferidae; genus Margaritifera; species Margaritifera margaritifera. The sequence continues at coordinate 1,556,628 of JAQPZY010001591.1, forward strand.
GCTCCGTATCTGTCAGGGATAATTTTGTTGCATAGGCTGTATGGATCGCGTATTGTATAATCTGTTGTGATTATGAACAAATGTTAGAAAAATATTAAAGAAATCAGTGTTTCGTCGTCAGTTGTTTGGAGCATTAAAAGTATTTAAAGTGTGAATTGCATTTTTTGTTTCATCTTAATATTTTTATTATTATTTGTTTTCAATACTGTCAACAATAGTTTAGTAGGTTTATCATAACAGGTTTCAAATTTTTTTAAAAACGAATTCCCGATTGAAAAAAAAACTAAACAACATGTTTCAAAATACCGACAAGTGTTACCTTTTATCCATAATGAATTTAGTTTATCTTAGGTTGTAGCATACGGGGCAGTAGTGCTTACCTTTAAACAACGAATATCACTGCAAAAGTATGATTCATAGCATTTATTTATATGGCTTAAGCGATAGACAAAGGCACATTTAAACTCTGTCCAGATACGTTTTGTGCTCATTTTTCGCCAATGCTTCTCAAAAAGATCACATCTTGATTGAAGGTAAAGTAATGTCTCTTATCAGATATAAAGTATTTTTACGATTTGTTGATTAAAAGATGGTAATGAAAAGAAAAGAAAGACTAACGTAATCAAAACCAATCAAATCTATAATCTAGGTAGCTTTGAATAAATCAAATTGTACCAGTTAGTATCGAGTAGTACCTATGTCTATTCATTATTATTATTATTATTATTATTATTATTAGTAGTAGTAGTAGTATAATCCCGCGTTTCAACAGAGTCGTAAGAAATTTTGCCGTAACGAGGTCTGCGTTTGCAAACTATTTTGATTGGTCATTGTGATTCAGTGGGTTTATCATTGACGAGTAGCGCTCTGTGTGCTTCTGTTCTAGCTGATGTTGCAAGAGGCAACATCGAACTTTACATAACTTGAATAGTTCTGTAGAAAGACACATTCAGTCTTTTTTTTCTATGTTTCATGAGTATGATTATATAATATTTTCATATATATTGTGCTAGTCAATACTAGATATGTAAAATTAATAAATTCATAATCAACATCTTGCATTGAGTGATATGTAATATTGTTGTGGGTACATGTTGAAAGACTATTTTTAAGAAGTATTTTGAAAGATGGTCCTTCTTGAACGGTTTTATATTTATGGAAGGGGTAAAGGTTCAATTATGAATTATGTATGGCAGGGTAGAGAAAGGGTGCCGTGGCAACGTTTTTAATTTAAAAAGATTGGTAAACTTATATTGTTGCCACCAATTTATTTTTATTCGAAATAAATGGGTAAGATTGGATTGCAGCTGTACACATCATGTTGATAATATGTAGTGGTTAGCTTCTTATAAATGTAATATTTTCTTCTAATAAATCAGTCAGCGTCCGTGCATCTGCTTCACAAAAGACATTAGTAAGCAAATGTTACTTATTTATGGTGTATTTTATTATGCATAGTAAGGACCTTCATTAATTAACATACGTACCTGGAATTCACAATGCAAAGAAAATTCATGCTAAAGTTGATCACACGGTTTGTCCTAACTCATGTGCAAGTTGGAAGGTTTTAGTTATATTTCTCTGTTGGGTTACTGAGTGGTACAACTAAATTTTGCTAAATTTGTTTGGATTTGATTAGCTGAAAAACTATGTTCATTGGTGAAAACGGGGACCACTTTGCTGAATATGTTTTAGATAGAAACTTGCTTTGAGTTGATACAATTGCTGAAGTTGGTGATGCATATATATGTAAGTATGAAGCGTTTTACGGCACCACAGTATAATAGTGGCTATTTGGTGCAAACTAAAGGTAAGTTTGAAAAATACATAATTGAATTGCACACAAATTTAGGAAGATAAACCCTTCCAAATAAATGTAAACATGAAGTCAACAAGAGAAAATATAACAGTAAAGATGTTACAATTCTGTAAAATGTTTAAAAACCACAAGATTAAGGTAACACATGTAAAATCGTTAAAACATATGGTCAAAATATGTTATATAAACGACATTCCCTCAAAAGGTCTAAGACTGTTTCGGGTGGTACACCATATATAGTTTCTTTATGTAATTCAGGTCAAAATACTTCTGTCTCGGCACCAATATCACTTCGTCTCTGCGATTTGTTCTATACGATGGATTCCACTCTCCAATAGTGCGTTTGATGTTCCGAAGTTTGTTTCTGGAGTTCTCATTCTACATACATATTGCCAAGTATGATAAACATGCTTATTTACGCACAATTTGAAGTCAGTATTATGGAGTCTTTCAATCGGAAACGGGTGACTGCAAGGCAACTTTATTTGCCGTTTCATTACCCTTTATTCCAATGCGACTAGATAGCCAACAGCACAGAATACTTTTCCTAGACTGTATGAGCGAATCATATTTCAGTAATATCTGGGGATATTAACGGATTGTCAGATTTTATATTCTGCAAGGCCTTAAATATGGAAATTGAGTCCGAAAAGATGGCAACAATCGATTTTTTTAGAGCTTTCAGTGTAGTTCAAAGTTTTTAGAATAGCTGGAATTTCTGCAATAAAAAATTTGGCTTTATCTGGTAAACGGCTGGAAATTGTGCCGTGGGGTGTTGCAATGGCAGTTCCAACCTTTTCTCCATCTTTCAAAACGTCTGTATGAAGGGACGTATTGTTACAATAGGAGGTCAGATTTCCTTTAATTTACTCTGAAAAACAAGAGGATTTGTTGAGGACTTTTTAACTTGGCAAAGATCAAAGATAAATTTTTGCTGTTTCTATTTTAGGACGAATTGTATGCCAAAAGGTAGAATACAGTTTGGTTTCTGGGCTATTGCGGGATAAGATGGACCAGTAGTTAGTTTGACAGTAACCTGAAGAGCCAGTTTCATTCCACTGATACAAAGTGATGGTTCGTTTGCCTCATCATAGAGGCTTTCTAAGGGGGAGTTCTAAATTCACCCAGACAAAGTCTTAGTTCATGATTGTGCATCGGCTCAAGCATCTGGAGGTAAGGTTAACAGGCTGATTCATACACAATCGAGAAATATTCAAGTTTGGATCTAATAATGACTTGTATAACCAAAGCAAGACCTTTCAATCTGCTCCCCAATCTGTGGTTGCCACGACTCATATTAAATCCTGGGCTTTTTACATTTGAAGCTGGTGATGCGGTCTATTGTACCGTTGTAGGTAGAGAAGGTTTGAAGTTCGGCACAATAATCATGTAGATCATGTGAAAGTGACACTGCATAGATTTAGTTTAAGAAGTTGTCAAAGGCCTGAAATCGACAGCCTCAGCGTCTGTAACGTTCTTTTTTATATGTAGGGAAAATCAGGCTGCTTGAGAGTTTCTTCTGGCAGGGTTGTTATGAGAACCACAGGGGACTTTACAATTAGTGTGGAAACTGATTTGTATTTTCAAAAGTCTAGTCAAATAAGTTAACACCTCAGTATTGGAAGAACTCGATAGTGTTGATATGGAAGTAACGAGAAATAACACTAGAATATTTTCTGTTGGGCAGTTCTATCATAAGGTTGCAGGAGTCACATCGAGACACTTTAAAATTTCCCAGGATCTTTTACGTAGCGCTTTGATTAATTTTGCTTCCGTTTCTTTAAAAACGTCGATGCCATGACTTATCTTGTAGAAAATAGTCATATTCTGCTCCAGATGTGCAAATGTCTCCAAGGTATTAGAGATTGTATAGTAGAGGGACAGGAGATACTTTATGTGAGTACAACTTGTATGAATGCAAATTAATCTAGGTCTAAAAAAAGAAACGGATAGAACGTGACCTTCCTCAACCCATCAATCAGAGAAAGAAGATATATGTAGTAGCATTTTATGGCACCTCAGTACAATAGTGGCTATATGGTACCAACTAAAGGTAAAGTTAAAAACATGTACAAAAGAACAATTGCACAGAAACATTAGGGAGATAAACAACTCCAGGTTAATTGCAAACATGAAGAATAAGATAAAATATATCAAGCAAAGTGCAAAATTTCCGTAAAAGATATATATAATTAAAGGATAATAGCAACGAATGTAAAATCCTTAAAACCAATTGCTAACAAATTGGTACACAAACTGCATTCTCTCAAAAGTCCTAGATTTTCTAGGGTGGCACATCATCACCCAGTTTCTTCATTGAGTTAACATCAAAATAATTCTGTCTCACATGGTGAAAGTAGAGCATATCCAACCTTGTTTCCATCTTTCGAACGGTCTCTAAACAGGGCCGTATGAGTTCATCGAATTTACTCTGAAAGACGAGAGGATTCGTTGAAGACTTTTTCAATTTACAAAGGTTAAATATTATTTTGGAAGGTTGTGATAACCGAGGCGGTGATTTGGGAATACAGAATTGTGCAATATTTGCAACATTCAGTTTTGCTGCTACTAGGGTAGGGCTAATCCGTATGGCGAACAATGGAATGAAATTTAGTTTATGAATGTACAAGGTTTGGTATTTGGGCCTAAAGATGATATCATATGCTGATTACAGGGATTAGAAGATTGTTGGTAGTATACCGAAGAGCCATTTCCGTTCGTCTGAGATAAAGTGATGGTTTATTTGCCGCAGCATCGAGGCTTTCTGAAGGGGAAGTCCTAAATTCACCCAGACAATGTATAAGCGCTGATTGTGTATTGAATCAAGCATCTGGAGATAACATTTTAAAGCTGATCTGTACACAATAGAGCCATAGTCATGTTTAGATCACACTAATGACCCCAGTATGTGTTTGCCACGACTCTTATTAAATCCAGGACTTTTGGACATTTGTCTCGAGGTATCTAATATGTGGAAGTAAAGTTAATATACGGTCGAAAATAAGCCCTAAATATTGTGTCGCCTCCACAACAACAATAAGACAACGGTGAAGATAGAGTTTTGGGTCATCATGAATTCGATGTTTTCTTCTGTCAACTTCTGAACTATATTGAAGCTTATGTGTATTTCACGTTTAATAGTATGATTAGTCTTTGATCTATAGCAGATCAAAAAGTCTTCGACATGTAATAAGCAGTCAGGTTAACCCATTTCAGTATACTACTAATTTTATCTTGAATAGGAAGACTGACAACGTGCTGCCTGAGGTACACCCATATCCCGAGGATTGCTTTTAAAAAGGGTGCTGCCTACCGTACCTCGGAAGATTCTATCTTTCAATAATCGGGGATAGTGTCGTTAGACGGCTCTATGGACCTAGGTTGAATAGGTCATTTATTATACCGTATTTTATTCTGTTATCTTATTCTTTCTCTAAGTCGAAAAAGACGGCAACATTATGTTCTTTCTTTTTCAAAATTTCTCTAATAAATGCTTCAAATCTGACAAGATGGTTTATTGTGCTTCTCTGGCGTCTGAATACACATTGAACATCTGATGGTAGTTTGTTGGGTTAGATATATCGGATAGTAGTTTTAAGGGTCGGTATACCCGTTTTCATGTTTAATTACTGGTATCACTGTTGCTTCTCGCCTACACTGCCGGAAGTCGTCGGTTTTCTCCCGAGTCTATTGAAACTGTTTAGCAGTGAATTGAGAGCTGTATCAGGTAAGTGTTTCAAAAGCTGACAGTGCATATCATTTGGTCTTGCAAAAGTATCACTGGCTCGATCAAGAGAGTTTTGAGGTTCTCCGAGAGTAAAAGTTTTAATTTAATCTTCAGCATTAACAGATTTAACATTTATATGAACCTTTTCTTTCAGGATTTTGACACGGCGGAAGTTTTTCGAGAATATTTCGACCAATGTATATGAAATTTGTGGTACGATCATGACCATTTTATCAGATTCCTTAAAGTGTTTGATACAACTGCTTTTATCTTTGACAATGATATATTCCATATTGATTTAATAGAGGAGCGTGAGTTCAACCTAGAGACATAGGATCTCCATGTGTTCCTTTTGCTTTTTCTAATGGACGAGCTTCAGCTCGGTATATACGGTATTTATTTTGATTGTCAGTTGTTGGATTGGCATTGAAAATTTTGAAAGATTTTTTCCATTTCCTGATGGCGTCCTTGCATGCATCATTGAACCATGGTTTGTTGGCACGTTTATGAATCGCCGAAGATTTGGGTATTGTATTCCCAGCAACATGCTGGTGTATCTTTATGAACAGGTATAACAGATCCACTACGTTGTCAAAACGGTCATCTCTCAATTTTAATTCGCAGAGAGATTGCAACGTTGACACATCTGCCTTGTTCAGTTTTTTCTCTGCCCTATCTCTTGTTAAGTATATTAGACAGTGGTCACTACTACATAGGTTGTAAACAACTTCCCAAGAGCAGTCAAGTAAAAAAGACGGATTGCAGATGGTCAGATCTAAGGACGAGTAGGATCCTGTGGTAGTATGCAGGTAGGTATACGACTTATTATTGCAAGGGCAAAGATTGTGTTTTGAAACAGTCTTTTTTTAATGTAGGAGTATTGGATCCACTTCGTTGACAAAATGATCAGCTGTTAGATTTAACTCGCAGCGGGATTGAAACGGTTCCTAATCTGCCTTGTTCAATTTTCATTTATGCTGTATCTACATTGTAAAGTGGTCATTAACAAATAGGTCGTCACCAGCTTCCCATGATGGTGTGGCAGGATGCAGGTAGGTATACAAGTTATCACTAAAAAAGCAAAGATTGCATTTTAAAACAAATTATTTTATCTTATTTCCTCTCTGGTTGATATCCTTACAACCCCAAAGTGTATGGTGGCCATTAAAGTCGGCAACTAAACAACAAGGTTTTGGCAACTGTTCGATATGATGGTCGAGATCAGATGCAATGAATTGTGTGCTTGGAGGAAGGTGTATTGAGCAAACTGTAAGAGTTGTTTGAGGCACGAGCGGCTATAGCCTATAAAATAGCATTGAGATTTATTTGGATGTGAGGAGTTTTGTTATTTATGATGAGCGACACCCCTCCAGCAGTCTTATCAATATTTCTTGAAAAGTTGTACGTCGTGAAAATTGTAAGATTACTATCGTTTCTTTTAGGAATGTCTTCTGAAGGCAAATAGCTATTGGCTCATGTTTTCTAAACCTTGACAGTTCCATTGTGGCATGGTGTCAGAGATTTATTGAAGCGGTGGGAGAACGGGACTTCTGGGAGTTTTCCGCTGTGCGGTACCAGGAGGACCTCAAGTGTTAATACTCTCTAGATTTCCGAAGTTATTTCAAGAGTTTGATAAAATCGTCAGATCCTTTCGGGAGTCTAGTAGATTTTGTAATCCTCACTTTCGTTGGTTTAGAGCATACATTTATACTGTCGCCATCGGTCTGATTCTTTTTTGGTGAGCCGGATCTAACCGGTTTCTAGTTGGTAGAGTTCGGGATCTTATGTAATACAATGATTCTTTGACCACTGGGATCAGTGGTTTGTTACTCTTCTCATGGGCTGGATTTAGGTGATTTTGTTGTTGGTCGCATTAGGTTTCTTAATTTCTACATTGTTACACTGATTTACTGAGTGATCTACTTTCACTCTCGTTTTGGGTGGCTGTAAGCCTGGGTTTTGGTAGCGTCAAGACAGTAATTTTGCTTTGACCTTCTGGTACTGTAATGTCTATCTGGACACAAACAGTATTTATGGCAGGTTTCTTTTCCACTTTTACTGCTCTGGCGTAGGACTTGCCAGCTGTATTAAGTGGAACAGTGACTTCCAAACATTTCCTGGACTCAGGAAAGCTTATGCCCTTCCCCAGTTTCACGCTTTGGATCTCCTTTTTGAGTTTCCACTTAAGGCAATCTCTAGTATAAGAGATATGTTCAGGCTGACAATTCGTACGAGAGACTTTCTCTGAGCAGGACGATCCGTCGTGACCCTCCTATTAACATCTTGGACAGACTGGTTTTCTCTTGCAGCCATCTTTGTGGTGGCCATATACCTGGTAGTTGAAACACCACAAAGGATTATGAATGAAAAGGTAGACCTGTAGACAATGTGGCGCAGTCGAAGGTCAGGATGTAAGTGCTTGTGGGAATAAACTTGGCGTTACGGTGAAGACTGATTCGTTTCACTTGTGAGACATTCTGAGAGCTGGAATTTTATAGCATCGCACGGCAGCCATCCAAATCTCTAGATCGAACAAAACCTCTTGACGAGTTGATATAATTGTGTGGAAATATTTTAATGGGTATCTCAACAAGTCCCTTATCACAAATTAGATTGTCAGAGTGAGCTTTGCATCTACACTCTACAAGTAGTTGTTCCGTATTAATTTTTTTTCAACACTTCTTGTCCTTCCAGGCAAGCCCTGTATAGCTTTAGCTACCAGAAAAAGAAATAGCTTGTTTAGATTTTGGTCCCCATCATTGGATTCAATGATGAAAAATCCGGGAAAATTTCCTTGACTCTGACGAGCTTCCTCTTCCGAGTCGCTGGTTGAATTATTCCTGGTCCTTTTGATCCAGATCGCAATACTGGTTGAAGGTTTGGTTGGTTTTCCCATAACGTAAGATTATTTTGTCGTCACCTGGCTCTCCATCCGCCTCGGAGCCCAAGAAGAGGACAGACCTGTAAGCTAAATTATTGCGCTTTTTATGTCAGGGCTACATAGGTAACACACTCGGGCAAAAAAGAAACTTTACTCAATTGACCCTTGCCACCAGCGTAAGAGACTATGATCTTTGTAAGGTTTGGGGAACATCAGTATGTTGCTTTAATCACAAGGATGACCTTTTAAAATTATGCAGATCTGTAAAACTGAATGTTTCTATGAGAGCACCTGAAGCTTGGCGTGACTAGCCGATTGATCAGACCGGGTTCCTCCGACCATCCCTTTAGCTGAAGTTGAGGCCAAAGCAGTGTGTTGCATCAGAATGGCAACCATTGGCTTCTCATCTACCCACCTACTAGGATCTTCTCCTTCAACTACATGGGACGCAACCCACTCAATTGCCTGTTACATAAAGAAAGAAGAAACAGTGTCCTATGTGCCGTGTCATTTGAGTGGGAATGCTTCACTGTTGTTACCTTGTCTTCTAGTCCAAGATCAACGCAGCTGAAAATCGCGACAAAATAAACTAAGAATGGTGAAAATAAATATTTGATGGAAAATTTGTTAGCCCTGACCTATTTGTTTGTCATCGTACTAGACTATGCAATGCGATAACACGAGATTTTCAGGAACGGGGGTTCTAACCACGCTTGAAAAATAGCACAATTATGTATCTCCTCATGGCTATTAGGAACATTATTCAAAAATCTAAATATTATGATTCTAGAGCTGTCTGAGATCGTGTGCAGATATTACACAATAGTGACACTTTGACAACAAGAGTATATGTTGTAGGGTGTGTTACTCCTCAAGTTAATGATAGGTGGGCTGCTAACAGTCGCATGTGCCACGTTGACCTTTTGTCGGTGTCTTTATATTGCGAATATTAAAAACGTTCATAGGATTAACACTGTGGGTCATTCCAGCCACAAGAGAAATTTAACATTGCGCGTCACTCCGGCCACAAGTGGAATTTTAACATGGAGTATGGCACTATGGCCACAAGGGGAATTTTAAAATGGAGGTCGACCCAGGGCAATGAGGTGAAAGGTAATGGTCACTAGCACACTTAATGACCATCCAACACATATACTTACTAACCGTATTATTTCATCTCAATAGTCAGGTAATGTCAAAAAGAATATATGTTTATTTCACAAAATTAAATCTTACATTAAATAATAACATGAAAAATTCATTGCGTACTTTGATATCACCTTATATATGCCTTAAATTATTTCCTCAGAACTACGACGCTTTGGTCGATGGACTCAATAACGAAAACAATATTTGTGCGTCTTTACCTCATTATTATGAATGTACAATCGGCAAGGCAAAGCAAAGTGCAGAAATGTTACATTGGTGAAAGATTTAGATTATATCCCATGGACTCAATAACGAAAACAATATTTGTGCGTCTTTACCTCATTATTATGAATGTACAATCGGCAAAGCAAAGCAAGTGCAGAAATGTTACATTGGTGAAAGATTTAGATTATATCCCATCGGCGATGATATAAGGCTACGAATGTGTAAAATATTAGACAACACGTAGTAATTAAAAGAGGAAAAAACAGTTTACAAACCCCGAAAAACTAATAAGTTGATAATCATATCCTATAGATACAGAAAAGCATTATATTCATGCTAATTGTAAATTATACTGATTTTATTCGCCATCCTCTAAAGAGTAAGTCATCAATCGTAACTTGGCAATCATACGTATTCACCTGTTTAACCTTAGGGCAACTCAAAGTTTTATACGGCTGGATATTATATTTCTCGGCCTAATAGTCCTATTCTTTAAAAAATAGCGCATTCGTATTATCGAAGTAGAGACATTTGACATTGATTATGGGCAATTTAAATATCAATAATTAAGTTTCAGTGCCGATAGCTGAGAAACATTTTCTTTTGTAATAATTCCTAAACTTTTTATTTAAAAAGTTTCCTATCTGACCCAGAGGTTGTAAATAAAATTACATTATGGGAATTACAATATTCTTGTATTGTCCGAAACGCATGAAGTATTTAATTATCTCTATAGAAGAAAAGTTCTTCTTTGTGAACAGAGTGTTTCAAAAAACAATATTAAACATGTCTTGTTTTTTATTTTATTTTCATAGCCTTTTTTAATTGACAGTACTTGTTTGCACTTTTTTTGACAGGCATTTCTTTTTATGCAAAAGCGTTTATATATCTTTTGATAGAAATTTACATTTATTAATTCGTATATGTGACTTAACAAGTATGTATTTTAAGAAAGGAATAGTTCTTGGATGGAACCATTGCAAGTTATCCAGTATCTGTACTTTTGTAGGCGGAAATCTCTTGTCTTAATCCATAGTAAATAATTCAATAAGAAGAAAAGACACATTGTATCAGACACAACTGCATTCATTACAGAGAGTCAGGTATTTATAGAAAATTTCGTGTGCAACAAATGAAGCTCTATGCATTTGTTCTTGTAGAAGGCTATTTTTTTAATATAATTAATCCTTAAAGATACAAAAAAGGTCAGTGGTATAAAGCTATATTTCTCCTAAAGAGACTCATATATGGACTGAATTTATAAAATTGAATGAAACAATATGGTTTCTAGGCTATTGAAATAGTTATATTAAAGACTTTCAAAACCCACAACCATCCTCTCCGTCTAATATGAGTTCCTGCTGTGGCGCGAGGAGTTAGTATAATAATGGTGTCTGGGGCATGGTCAAGGTATTTTTAAGAATGTGTATTTGAAGATAAAACGTGCATGTGTTATTCAGTAATACTATGTGTATGATGTATGAAACGGGATGCTCTCACTCGGAAGATTGAACGTGTCGTGCATTAAAACATGACAAATAATGACAAATAATGAACGTGGATGTTGGAAAACTAGACTGTTGCGTTTGGTGTTTTTGTGGGTTGCAAAAACTGGCTATTAACGAAAGTCAGATATTTATAGCCGAAAAAGGCATAGAAATGTACATTAGGTTATACACCAGATTCTGTACGGGATTCACTCTTCCAATGTCACTTACATTAGTTGGATATCTTTCCAATAGTTAAAGTAGGGGACGGTCTTTATTCACTAGCATTTCGATACTTAGAGGATAAATATTGCACAGAGGAACTTAAAGGATTCGACATGATGTAGAGGTTTACAATTATTACTTCAATTATCAGCCACTATTCTTAGGAAAACAAACTTATCATAAGATGTGTAACTACTCAACCAATTTAAATATCGAATACAAACTTACTACATGGACATCCGAAAAAGAAATTACAGATTTGATAAATTGGCGATCCACTGATATTAAAATTGAATTTGAAAAGCAGAGCGAAACAAGCCTAACTGAAATATGTAAAAATTTGTATTTGTTTTCTTTCATCGTACAAAGATTCATAACTCAATTAATTGAAAGCGTGCATGAATAATCGAGTCAAACTTAATTAGACAACGCTATATATAATATATTTATTATTTATTTTCAAATTACGTTGGCATCGATTTTCTTGTATCAGTTTGTGATGTATGCCTTTCTATCTGCGATGGCTGTGTAAGTGTCTCAGACATTAAATATTGATATAAACAAAGCGCGTTCTATACAGAAAAACACAACAGTCCGTATGCTAGGAAGACTAAGATTTTGCTCTTTTCGAAAAGACAAGCAAGTATGAGAAATTTGGAATTTCGCTTCAAAAGACAAATGCATTTAAGAAATTCTTGTAGTGTGTACTCAGTTTCTTTTATGGACATCTAAATGTTTAAAATACATCAAGCATACGTTTTCAGTTTAACTTAATAGTCTAAGGGACGAAGAGGAAACTTGCGACGAATTGTCCACCAGGACATTATGTGCAACACATCTTTAATATCCATATCTGCTTTTCGTGGATATAATTCCTCTTTTATCATGTGACCTTAATCTTTAGGGGAAAAAATCCACTTCGTTTCATTGATAATAGAAAAAACAGAACTGTATTGTACATCCATAAAAAGTCACGATTGGTCTCCTTATTCAAATTGTATCGAAGGTCACAATACAAAGGACAAACAAGACGGAGGTGATATTCTATTTCAATCGTATTTTGATTACATAATACAAGAAACCTCTCTTCTCTGGATATGTTTCTATAACGACCTAATTCTAAAGCAAGATTATATGATACTGTTCTAAAACTAGTATCTAATGACCATTTGTAATTGTACACAGGTATGGTTTCAAATCAAAATTGTTTTTATGCATAGCATAATTAGTCAATTTTCTAGAAGCGGATATGGACTTCTTCCATGATGTATAAACTGGTCATATAATCTTTGTTTAATTAAACTATAGGGTATCATCGCATTATACTGATTCACCCATAAATATGACCTAATTAATCTAAAATACGTTTGATTTAGTAAGCCCAGTTATTACCATTAATAGTTAGAGCAAAGTCAACATCATTTTTCAACATTAAATATATTTTAGACAACAACGAAGTTCGGTTTAATAGCATCCCTGACCAAAAGTTTACCATTCTTAGTTTCCATATAATGCATTCAAATTTGTTCATTTCTTAACTTTCAAGATATTTCCACAGAATTTCAAATGCACATTTTCTACATGCTTTGCTTGGTGCCTATGCCCATGCTTCAGCACAATAATCAATTACAAAAAACTATTATCGAATCAAATAAATTACATTTTTCTGTGATTGTTAAAGACACATTGTAAAATAGTCTACAACTTTTGCATAGAAATTAATCGTATTTACTGTAACAATTTTGCGTTCTAAACCATTCTCCATTCTCAAAAAGCATTATCTTAAGTTGATTGAAAGAATGAACGAACTTGAGAAGTTTGTCCCCATAATAAAAAAGCAGTTGTAAATCTTTCTTTTATCAAGTATCGTTATGTTGGTCTTACCTATATTCACGTGTAAAGATAATCTGTGATAGTAATTTTGTCAAATTAATTAACAATGATTCTTGAGCATCCGTTGATATAAAAAATAGTGCACTATCATCTGCATAGAACAAAATAAACAGCAGCATCAAGGTCAACATTAATACTTTGAATAATGCCATGAATTAAGAATTTAAATTACAAGGAGATAAAGGATCACCTTGCTTGAAATATTTAGTACGTAGCCTTATTGATGAATACATAACTCTTAAAGGCTGAATCATTTTTGAGCTAATACCATTCTTTATCAATCATATATTAACGTTGTCAAAAGTCATTGCAAAACTAATAAATGCACAGATTTGAAAGCATGGAATGAAGTAAAAATATACAGTTAATCGTTGACTTATGAGCTTGAAAAAGAAAGTAATTGTCAGTAATTTTATTGTACGTTATGTCTCATTAAAAAGTCTTTCATTCAAGAAATGTGAATATACTGCCAAGTGTTTCATTCAGCGTTATTCCATATAGTTCTTTACAGCGCTTGTTTTATCTTCTTTTACGATTGGAAATAATAAAACCAACGTAACAGGCATCTAGATAAATTCCTTTGGCGAATTAAAAGGAAAGGAAAAACAATTTAAAAACAATTTTAACAATGTTACATCAATCGGAGCAATTATATAAAACTAACATTGATTCAATTCGAAACATATGAAGTCCAAGCCCTCACGTTTGGTTTTGGCAATGATTCAACAACCGTTGTAACCTCATCTAATGTAATATTAGAGTCAAGACCAGAATCCATTATATGTGTATCATCAGAATCACCAGATATAATATTGTCGGTACTGGGATCACAGGAACCATACATGTTCTTCAAATGCTCATACAAATCAACCTCCGTTAGGTTGAAATCTTTAGCTTTTCAGTTAGTCTTACCTGTATTTATTTCTTTCCAACAAATGTTCGGATAACATTTTGACAACTCCGCTAAACGTAAACCTTTACGTTTTAAACTATAAATTCGCTCCTTTGGACTCTTTAATTATTTGACTTGGCTTTAAGAAAATTAATTCTGTTTTCTTCTGTATTGTTTAACAAATCAACGCTTCTAATTCCGTCTTGCGATCTGAACGGGTCTGAGAACATTCTTTATGAAAGCATTCAATAATTACCAACTTTTTGTTTTTACACTCATATCTCTTTATTTGCCACAATGATTAAAGGCTGTATCATACACATGATCTGTGAAATTCTTCACAGATTCACTCATACTAATAGTAGCATCTAACTGCCTGACAAATCGCACAATGGTGTCTTTCACATGGTAATGCACTTGGAATTGATGTTGCTATTAGCGTTTTTTAATCATGTACATCACTCATGGAGCTGGTAGAAATGGGGAAATAACAGTATGTGTATGAAGAGGAGTCCATTAGAACATATCTTCGGAAGGATCAGGCCCGGAAGAGGGAACAGAGATTAAATGAGTGGGCGATAGAAAGGGAAAAGTTAGAGATAGAGCGGCTGGCAGAAAATGAAAGAAGGAAATTGGAGGAAAGGAAAATTTAAATAGAAAAGAAGTCAGGGAAGAAATTATAATTAGAAAAGCAAGCAGAGAAGAAAAGAACAGACTGAAAAATGTAAGCAGAACGGGGAAAAAATGCTTTAGAAAAGCAGGCGAAGTCAAAAGTAGAGAAAAAAGGATATAATCTGAGGAAAGCAAATCAGAGAGGGAAAAATAAACAAAGTAAGAAGCAACAAAGTTAGAAGACACAACTATGGCGAGGGAGCACAAAAGTAAAATTGAAACATTCACCCAGTTCTTCAGTAGGACAGAGAATTTGTTTACTACAAAGGGTGGAACGTTTGAGGGTCTCGACAGACTACTTACTCAGAGACCAGTTGGTTACTACTTGTAGTAGGGAGTTCTACCTGTTGTTGAGGGGAAAAGTGGAAACTTGCGACGGCCCTGTTTGTGTGCATGTGTAGGTTAGATCTTTCAGTTTGTTAGTTTAATTAGTTTGTGTCTGATTGAAGTAAGGTTGTGAACAAGGGTGTCAGAAATTATATATATTAAATAATTTCCATCATAAATAAACATTTCATTCGCGTTCTTTTGTTGTGCATCGTTGCAAGATCCAACCCCATCCGGTTTCATTCTGTTACATTGATCATGTCCAACTGTATTTGTTCACTAGATTTTCTCTGGTCTGGACTAAAGAGTTAGGGTGACTCTGAGCAACTTAGCCTCACTAAAATCCAACTTATGCGCAAGTAATGACATTATTTCCCTTCTCTCACCATATACATTCAAGTCCTGTCGGGATGGGTGAGCGGCAAAACAGCAGGTATGGATACACTGGGAGCTGTAGCTGTAGACCTGCACACAGGCGGCTCAGGGCATGGGGTCGATTTTCACTGGACCTAAGCAGTAGTGGAACTCGGCATCCCCGTGAGTGACCGAGCAGCCCATTTTAGGATTAGACTGCTCACCTCCGAAGCACGATGAATGGGCTGGAAAAGGTGCCCTAAACATTGCCTACTATATATTAACCCTGGTCAGCATACCACGGCTGACGGGAATTCCACCTTAGCGGTCAAAAATCTAACAAGAAGACAAAGGTAACGCTACTTACCACCGGTGCCTGGAATGTGCGCACACTCATGGACAGTACATCAGTACATAGACCAGAAAGAAGAATAGCTCTAGCTGGTAGATAACTGGCCAGATTCAACATCCAGATAAAAGCCTTGAGTGAAAGTCGCCGAGTTGAGGGAGGACAACTCACCGAAGTAGGAGCCGGATACACCTTCTTCTGGAGTGGCCGAAGTAAAGAAGAGCGACGTGAAGCTGGTGTTGGATGTGCCATCAAATCACAGTTAGTCAACAAGCTCATAAATCTCCCAGAGGGCGTGAATGACAGACTAATGCAAACGAGACTCCCGCTGTCTGGAAAAAGATATGCAACTATCATCAGCGCCTATGCATCCACCATTACCAATCAAGATTAGATCAAGGAGAAATTTTATGAATACATGGAGTCTCTTATCGCAGAACTACCAAAGGCAAACAAGGTCATCATCCTTGGTGACTTCAACGCTAGAGCTGGCACAGATCACCAGTCATGGCTTGGTATAATTGGCATAATTGGCTTTGGCAAATGCAACAACAACTGACTCCTCCTACTAAGTAAATGTGCTGAACACGACCTCCTAATCACCACACAGTCTTCTGCCAGCCAAACAGCTACAAGACGTCTTGGATGCACCCACGCTCCAGCACTGGCATCTCATTGACTACGTCATCATAGGGAGAAGAGACAGGCAGGATGTCCGAGTGACGAAGACCGTGAGAAGTGCGGAATGCTTGACTGACCACAGGCTCATAGTCTCCAAGCTCAATATCCAGATTCAGCCTAGCAGACGGCCACAAGTAAAAAAAGTGCCCACAAAGCTTAATGTCTCCAAATTGAAACAGGAGAATGTGAAACGGGCATTTATCAAAGAACTGTGCAGCCAACTAGAACAATTGATGCGAATTCCGAATATCGAGGAAAACTGGGCATCCTTCAGAGACTGCGTACCAAACTTCATCGAAAACCCTCGGTCCCACGAGACGTAATCATCAAGATTGGTTTGATGAGAACGATACTTTCATAGAGACTACTGAATGAGAAACATCAGCTACAAAAAGCCTGTTTAAAAGACAGCACTTCATCATCTAAGAAGGCAGCCTTCAACAACATCAAGAAGACTGTCCAATGAAAACTCAGAGATTTAAAAGACTCATCGCTGAGCAACAAAGCAGACGCGATTCAGTCCTACGCATACCGGAATGACATGAAGAACTTCTATGATACTTTGAAAAACAATACGGGCCACAGTCATCAGGAAAATCATTCACACATAAAATCCAAGATTTTCTCTGGTGGTATATCATCATAAAGTTTACATCAAAATGCTTCTGTTTGACAGGGTGGACGTCGACACACTCGACTTGAATGTGTTTCACTGTCCGCGAGTACTAACAGGGCATGCAATCTTGTCCAGGTTCACCCTTCAGGAGGTATGCAAGAGTCAGGTAGGTGTATGCGATACGCGATTGATGCAATAACACTTCATCTCTGTAATTTGTTCTATATGAGGGATGCCACTCACCAGTAGTGGATTTGGTGCTCTGTTGCTTCTTTCGGAGTTTTCATTCCATATATTTTGCCAGGTATGAAAAGCATGCTGATTTATATAATATTTTAAGTTAGCATATGCAATCTTCCATTCGGAAATGGGTGACCGCAGGGCAGCTTAGACTGCTTTATCTGTACTCTCATTTCCCGTAATACCAATGACTTTTTCCAGACAGTATAAGCAGATTACGTTTCTTTAAGATTTCGCATATTAACGTGTTGTCAATTTTCAAGTTCTGCCAGGCTTTCAGTGTGAAAGGGAATCCCAAAAGATGACACAATTTGTTTTCTGCGAGGTTTTAAAGTTGTTCAAACATCTTACCATGACTGTACTTTCATCGTTAAAAACGGAGACTTTATCCGACAACCGGCTCGAGATAGTGCCACGAGATGCTGCAATTGCAGCTGCAATCTTCTCCCCATTTTTCGAACCGTCTGTATACAGGAATGTATAGTAACAATATGAGGCTCGGATTAAATTGAATATACCCTGAATAACTAGAGGATTGTTTTTGGAGGAGCTGGTTTTTGGGAGTTTTCTTCTTCGAAGTACTATATTGTCACACGTTTTCACTGTGCAAGAGGGAAATGTGTGACACTCTTTTTTCTTGAGCGCCAAATCGGTTACATCCCCATCAACGAACTGTGCAAATCAAGAAAGCAAAGGTATTCCATAAATATTAGTGCATTATGAATAAAAATGGCGTCACTTATATCTCATGATTAATCATGTCTATGATGATCAGGTATATTCCAGAAAATAAAAATAAAAACAAACAATGAAAAGCAAAACAAAACAAAAAATAAAAAAATAAAAAAATAAAACATTATCAATGTATAATTTTGATGCTGCATTAACAACTTGTTATTTAGCTATTTTTAAAGTCATAAGGTACCGCAACGTCGTATAATTGCTTCCTGACCAAAAAACATGTAAAATATAAAATCAATTTGATTCAGCTTTTAAGGCCAAGACATACTACATAAAACGTTGCTTTGAGGGATTGGGGATATGAGGATGCGAGTAAAGCTTTACACAAATGTTGTCAAATTTTGACATTTAATTCTCTTCAGCGATATTATTATTATTATTATTATTATTATTATTATTATTAATGGCTTGGACAGTATATATGTATAATCCTGAAATAAAAGGCATCGAAAGCTTTCTATCAACACAATTCTTGTGACAAGTGTTAAACAATTAAAGCAAATCTCACAGTTGGTCCTAAAGGTTAAGTTTTTCTTTTATAGATATATTGTTTCTATTGCACATATTTAATGCTTCTTGTTTGCAATTTCAATGCTTTCTTTTGTGTTTATTGTTTGTCTTGTCTCTGATTTGTTTTTGCCTTTGACAAAGACTCAATGAGAGTGGAAAGCGCTTAGGCAAGTTAAAAACTAGTTTTGCACTGTTTATTGTAAGTTTGTTGCATATATATATATATATATATATATATATATATATATATATATATATATATATATATATATATATATATATAAATTTTGTGTTTCTTTGCATGGTATTAATTTCTCATCATCCTGTCCTTAGGAATAGTCATAAATTGAAACTATGGCTACTTGATTTTAAGTTACAATCGAAGTCAATCATTTAGTTTCATGAACAAGGTTCTTCATGTTTTGTTTTAACTGTATTTGAAAATTTGTGCACCCTGCCATTTCTAGTGAAAATGTAGTTTTAAATATATTTTGTTGTTACAAGCTTCGAGAACAAACATTCTTAAGGTTCGTTCTGATGGTGTCACATAGGCCTGATAAGGTCATACAAATTATAAAGTCGTACCAAAGCTCATAGATATCAGCCGGTTAGATCTAATTTGGATTGAAACTATTTACATTGAAAAGTTTTAGCTCTGAGATTTATTCGTCTTAAGTCAATATACTTTATATAAAAAAACTAATAAGAGTGCATGCAAATGTTCAATAGTAGTTGGTGTATTACATTTTCTGTTTCGTATAACATGATGTTCAGTCCATTACATTTTCTCTATTTGTGTAACATGATTTTCAGTCCGACCACATCAATAATAGATTTGCAACTCCATGCCTACTGAAAATAGCAAACAAGGTCACTAAACTCATTACAATAAATGACTCCAACTCAATTTAGTTTACAAAAGAATGAACCTGAAAAGATAAATTGGAAAAGCATTTTACTGAACGTTTCCTTTAGATGATGAAATCCAATGGATTAACGTCACTGAAATTAATAGGCTGTTACAGACACTTTAAATCAAAGATAATAGAATCACGGCTACGCATGAGTTTCTCTCTGTAGACATAGTATTTTTTTTCCTAGGATTCAAAATATCGCGCAACAAAATCAAAAGGTAGAAAAAACGGGAAGTTATCTGGTCAAAGTACATTAAATTAAACAACATGCATGCATATAAATATAAGTTTTTTTTATATTTCACACTATGTTTTCATGAAAAAACACACCTCCTACATTAAAAATACCACCGATTACCTAAATAAAATATCCCAAATTAACCTCTCCCAAAAAGTATCCTAGTAAATATGGATGCGATCTCTTATTATTGTAACATTTCGCATGATCAAGCTTACATCATTATTCTTGGTTCACTACACATAACATCCCTCTACAACAGTATTTTGACACGATGAGGGAACGCAAGCACGTAAAGAAGCCTGAAAAACAAGCCCTGTGAAGACGCCACCTACAGAACACTTGGTTAAACTCAATACTTATGTGTTCAATGGCAAGAACTGCCTCCAAATAAATGGAACAATCATGGGACTAACATACATACATACATACATACATACATACATACATACATACATACATACATACATACATACATACATACATACATACATACATACATACATACATATATACATACATACGTATATACATACATACATGCAAACATATATATATATATATATATATATATATATAATAACTCCCTTTATATAAATACAGGTCACCTGACAGAATATTTTAAAAAAGATATATGGCTACATGACGAAAATCAGTAATTCTAGTGGAAAAAGCAATCTAATTATAAAAAAGCAACCCTGACCTCGAATTCTAAGTAAACCTCGAATTCTAAGTAAACAACTTGTTTGCATCCTACAATCAAGGACAAAGTTAAATATGTATCACAAAAGTTAAATATGTAAACAGTATACTTAATATATATATATATATATATATATATATATATATATATATATATATATATATATATATATGGGCTGTTTAGAGTGCCAACTTCTGGTTTCTGTATATTGTAACCCATACCAATGGCTACAGTTTATTGATGACGTAGAGATGAGATGCACATGGGACAGAAACGCTAGATGAATTTATAACGCAAGCCAATACATTTCCACAATTCAATCCAATTCACTGCAGACATTTCTAACACTGATGATATATTTGTGGACACAAAATACTAAATTTGTGGCAAAAACGCTCCGTAGAGACATTTATTCCAAACCGACTGACAAACACCAGTACCTTCTTCCACCCTGTTAGACAGAAGTTGTTGGATGTTGACTCGCTGAAGATACTGTATGATGATGTACTACCAGAGAAAATCTTTGACTCTTTGAGGAAATGATGATTATATAAAAGAATGTGACCATCTGTTGTAAGGATTTTACTTTTTTACTTTTATTTGTTATTTGATATATTTGTATAGATTTTTAACTTCTTTAGCTTTAAATTTGTATCTTCTAGTTCTTCATGTTGACGTTGATTTGGAAGGAGTTATTTGTATACAGGTCGATATTCGTACACTTTTATAACCTTACTTTTATCAGTTGCATATAGTCAATAGTGTGTTGACTTGCCGTTAAACTCTACTACTGCTCCATCTTGCCAATACCCAAGATACTGTATCCAAAACAACCCTACTGTCAATCAATTAGAATCAGGAGAATGTGCTCCGATGACTAACTTTCAACAAGAGGTGCAGATAACCGCTTAAAATGACCTTTCATCGCAAACCAGTTGTGGCATTCTGTAGACATCAAATCTGAAAGACATTCTAGTCAATGTAAAATTAAAGCTACTCTCAAATCAAACAACAGTTGGCAAATCAAAGACTTGTCGGAACAAAAGATGCAAGACATGCCAGCAGATAAAAGAAACACATTTTCATGCACTGTCACTGATAAAACGTTCAATATTCAGAGTAACACAGAAAATGTGATCAACTTCAATTAAATGCAAGGTATGCAGCATCCAATATGTTGCGGAAACAAAATAAATTAAATATTATAATGAATGTCCACATATCTGATTGGTAAAGACTAAACAAATGGAAAAGCCTAATGGTGGATCATTACGTTTCTTCTGCCACACGTTCAGTGATAACTGAAGTTGCCAATATTTCAAATAAAGCACATAAAATGAGAAGGCCAAAAAATCCGATTGGATCCCGCGTCTGCGAACACTCAAACCACGCGCTTAAATGAAGAAGAATCCCAACGGTCCAGTTCTCGTGCATAGATAACACGACATCGACACAAGCTACAAAAATGACATTTTCTTCCCGTTATATCACTTTTCCAAAACCATCATCACAACTACCAATTTTCTGTACACATTGTTTCCAAGTGCATATAATTTTATTTTGAATTAGTTACAACTTTTGAGCAAAACTTTTACTAGTTTAAAGTAATCGTCAGTTCAAGAAAATTATATATCCAGAATAAACTTTTAATTGGAAAGTTTTCGACAACCATGGAGCACATTTTTCATTACTGGTCTACTTGCTTACATCAGTACGATTCCTTTGTTCCAACTACTTTTCGCCTTGCGATCGTTCATATAAGAAGCATCATAATGAGTAGCGCGTTCCTTTTATTCTTTTTCACTTGTATCGTTTATGTAATATCCACGGTCAAAATGTGTAGATTCTGTAAAACACTTAACTTTTTGTGTTCTGTTCTTCTCTCGTTGGTGTAAACGTCCTATGTACCTTTGTGCCTTTGGGAAAGGAATTAGTAGATTCCGGAAGCGCTTGGACTGGTTTCATACCATTTTTGCAATGTTCTTTGTGAAATTTTGCATGCGAATGTTCCTGACCAATACGATCTGCATGATCCAGTGCAAGTTGGAAAGACTGTTATTGCCTTGTGATTTAAAAAAAAAATTATTTAGTGTTCTTTAGGTGCCGGATTCACAAGAATTTCATAAGAAATAAAACGAGAATGTAAACAGAACAACACAATTAGTATGTCATTAAACAAAAGGTGGAAAATGGCGCTGGGAAAATAGCAAAACGCAATCTTCCTTAGGGGACAATAAAGGACACAAAGAGTAACACGTGCAGAATAATACATGTTTATCATCACGTCCCGTGTTTTGACGCTAATTTGTTTTGACGAAGTGCCATAAACTCCCAGTTCTCGAGAGAACGCATCTTAATAACGTCATGACATACTGGTAAACACTGTTTCATATGGACATAAAAAAAATCCAATATCGAATAATTATCAGTTTCGAGTTGAAACAAAGATACATACCATGAAAAAACTCCACTTTCACTAATTCTCTTTTTTTCTAGTAACTCCTCAAAAATCCTTTCTAATTACTCTGAAGAGGGCAAATCAGCTTCCTGTAATAATATGCATTCATTCAGCTACTCAAGCTGTAATAGCAACGTAACTTACAGTAGATAACTGCATCAGTAACATTGTTTAGAATGGTGTACCTCGTTATTTTGAAGTGTAGCGGAAGCCGCAGAGGTTCAGTTGGTAGAGCGTCGGACTCGTAATTCAAGGGTTGCGGGTACCATGCCCGTAAAGGCCATCCCGAGTCAGCTGCCTCGGCGTGTCCTTGCGAAAGGCGCTTAACTCCCAGTTCCTCGGCATGATATAGCCAATAATGCGCTAAAAGTGCCGTTAAAGCCACTACAAATAAATAAATAAATGTGGAGCTGTCGTCACTGATATTCAGAGGTGGTTCTTCGGTGCTACAAATGGTGCATATTTACAACAAAAAAAAAATAAAAATAATTTTACCATCTATTGTATAATTAAGTTAGTATCCTCTACATTTGCTCTTATCTATATCGAGGTATTTGTCTTTTCTAATGACAAATAAGCAATTTTACTTTAACAGTAATTGTTTTCGATATCCTTTAATTGAATCTTGATATTTAACTTAGTTTGACCTATTTAATTTTCCTAATTTAGAGATAGTGGTAAGATCGATGATAAATTGAAAATAAAACCTTTTTCTTGTAACTTCATGTTTGTTGCCCCTGTTTATTTGTACTTAATAGAGAAAAGAGTTATAAAGAATGCATGATAGTTGTTAATTTTCAAACAGTACATTCAAGTGATTGGTGTTTTGCATATTCACATTTGACTTCAGTTTTAATAAAAATAGCTCATAAGCTAATTCTCATATTTGTTTGCATAAAAGTAAACAATTTTCTTATAATAACATCACGATTGCTCCTAGTTTGATTCCTTACGATCTTGAGAAGATATCTCTCCCAACACCAAAATTATTATAAAAAGTAAAGAGTCAGCAATGCTAAATTCAGTTTCTTTGTGTGATTAATCCTATCAAATTGTGCTTTCTATCTGTTATTGATGTTACTCCGCGATATGTCTTTGTCACGGCTCACGGGTACGACAGTTACGGAGACAGAAGTAGATTTATTTGAAGCGCGTCAAAACAAGTGACGCATAGGAACTTTCTGACAAGAGGTCGTCTGGTTTTAAGCATACCAAGAAGAGTATGAAGGAATATATTATTGGCATTTGATATTCATGCTTTATTAAAATAACTAATGTTTCAAATGAAATGAACGGTATATTTCTGAAAAGATAAAGTAAGTGCTTAAGTGCGTCAAAACCGAGGACTCTAGAATATATTTGGGCAAAGAGAAGCAAAACAATCCAGGATAATGATGCAGTCTGTATTGTTTTTTCTTTCAGCTATTAGCTCTATGTGTGCGTTTAGACCTTGTAATTGATTTGTCCCTCCTTTTTTCCATGACAGAAGGGATTGTGACTATAAGTTCCCGCGCTATGACAAATGTCTTATATATATATATATATATATATATATATATATATATATATATATATCAGCGGCGCAGATATTGTGTCAAAATCCAGTTGTCCACAGAAAACTAAATTAAACAATTACTTGCCTGTATAAAAACAACTTATTTCTACTTTTTCATAGTAAAAAAGATTAGTGGAATAAAATATCGTTAAAATGTTTGCTTTCATTTAGCTGTATCACATAAATGCATGAAGTATGCATCTGGGACATGAAATCTATACTGGGTGATATTTCAACTTGTCCTAATTTCCTGTAGAAAACAATGAAGTTTACGCACACCTTTAAGTAAATTGTTGTTTTATTGTGATAAGCCAGTGTGTTGCCAATGAAAACAAACATAGTTAACTCTAGCAAAAGTGAAACTGTCACAAGCACATGTACATATGGGTACAGTCAACACTGATTACTGGATAGAACACTGACCAGACGCTATAGCCTGTTTCATTTTTGTTCTGGCCTTACTGTCCCCAGTTTTATCAAAGACATCATGAAGAAAGTTTACATCAATTGCCTCAGGCTCAAACTGGCTTGTACCAGGTTGTGGTTTAGGCTGAGAACTCAGCTGACTGGCTTTATGTGTGAGATGCCTTGTTCCAAGGCTTTTGTTTAACCGATGTATTACACTTCCGTATAGGCTCAAAGTTATACAAGTAGGTCCAATGGCAATAATCTTCGTCTGACTGATCAGATTTGTCTGATTGAGTGCACTGCCAATAGGGGTTGAAATCTGGTTCATTGAAGAAAATAACCTTTCACAATCTGCTGTGGAAGGTAAAGTGTGAGGAGCAATTCTAGTAGAGTCTTCACATGCATAAACTCTTTCTCTTCAGATTCAAGTAGCTGAGAAAAAAATTGCCAGGTGATGACAGGATTTTTGCATTGACAGTCTCACCTTTAGGTTCTGCAA
The DNA here is from genome assembly GCA_029931535.1 of Margaritifera margaritifera. NCBI lineage: Eukaryota > Metazoa > Mollusca > Bivalvia > Unionida > Margaritiferidae > Margaritifera > Margaritifera margaritifera. Next base: position 1,582,191 of record JAQPZY010001591.1, read on the forward strand.
TTCAACAGGAGTGCTCTCTTTTATATCCTCTGGCAAACATTGTTGGAAAATGCACACAGAAAGTCAACAGCTTCATTCCACACACAGCAAGTTTATTTATGGAGTATGGCCACATTTGAAAGTCGAATATTTGAAAGTGAGATAGTGGAGGCTCGGCAAGATTCTGCAATCTGACCAGTATGTGTCAAGTGATGAAATAAGTTTTGAGTGTCATTGTCATCAGTGAAGGTCTTTGGTAATGGAACCTTCAGTCTGATAGTCTTGATACATTCGAGTTTCAGAGCCAAACTGATAATAAACTTCAGATAAACAGTGACCCGGTGTCACTGTCATGGCATGCAAGTGTGTATGCAGTGCATTTACAGCTTCACGCACTTAAAATAATCAAAAGATCATTTGTCTGGAACACCTGACTAACTGCAGTTACATGCCTGATGATATCGAGCACCATGTGCATGTATTTTATAAATTTAACCTGAGTAATATCATACAGAGATTTCTTAGCTTGTCACCTTTATCTGCATATTTTGGAGTCTTTAGAACCTGCCCCAAATGTACGACTGTTGGGCTTAAAGTCTATATCAACGCCATTTATGTCCCTTCTTTTGCTGGCTAACCATGTAATTGACTTGTCAGAGTACATGCTCAATTCATCGGCCAAGATTTCTGAAATTCTATGCAGATTTGTACAACTTTTAAGACTGAAGGAATAAAAATTATATAACCATTTGATCGTATGTTCATACTGTTCAATGTAAGAAAATGTCTAAGCTCTAACCGATGTGCTACACAGTGTGTTATGATGGCAGGATTATAAAGTGTATAAAAACCTTTTAACAGCACCGTTTTTTGGTCCACATGTTTACACTTGCACCATCATGCTGACACGAACAAGGTGAGGGCCACTATGTTATGTAATATAATCACCATCATAATACATGTCAAGATTACAAAGTCCCCTCTCAATTGCAATAAAATCCCCTTTCAAAACAGAGCTTTCAAGATGTTAAACACTAGCAACCATTGTAATTGGACTTTCAGGATCAGGATCTATAAATCTAACAAGAATGCATTCTCGGTCTACAACTTCTAAATCAGTACTTGCGACTGATAGAACGGACTTGAATCTAGCTTTATTTTGTTTTCATTGACATTTTCAAGTAGATCAACAAATATAATGTTGATGGAATCTATGCATGCAGTTCTACATATATGATCAGTTTCAAGTTCAACTCTATTTTTAATTTGCACCTCACAAAGAAATTCATAGTCTGAAAACGATTGTCTCTGTTTTGCTGTGACATATGCTGTGATAAACAGCTTCTTTTAACACTCTGTCTGGCTCACATTGAATTTACTGATCACTCTCACTAAATACCCACAGCTTCTTTTTTCTCAGATATGGCCTTTTCTGATGTGTTACCAGGTGTCTTTCCTTGTGATAACTTGTATTACAAACACTCCACTGGTGTTGTCTGAAAGTGAGGGGCGCCTTTTACATATATTGCAAGATGCGATCGTTCGATCTTTGTTGACCTCAAGGCAAGGGAACTCCAGCAATCAGGAATCTTGAAACTTCCATTTTATTTTATTTATCGTATTCGCTATCATAGTCAACTTTAGTTTTAGCCTGTTTTGTTGATTTTTCATTACACTTTTCGTAATTTGGCCCAAGTTTTATAACCAAACAATCCATCGAGATTTACATCCAGGATAATACCGTGTCATCATCACGTTTAGAAGGAGTCCACATATTGGTTCAAAATGAAGGATTACTCGGGGAAGCCATATTCTCCAGCCAATGAAACTGGTTGTAATGTAACCATCAAAAGATATCTCCTAAACCCAATACTCTCTGCCCTTAGTAATTGTAACCAAAGAAGTTGCAGCTGGTTTCAGTCTTAATCGATAAATTGATGCCTACATTATGTAAACAACAAAGAATGCACCCGTATGGTACTCGCTGGTAAGTATGAATGGCGTTTGTGTAAATACCGCTCAGACCAAATGTGAACAAATGCCCTTTCAAGTTACGTGCCATAATTTACTTGCCCACGGAAAACTAACCTTTTCAAACGTTGTTCGTACGTAAGAACAAATTTCTGACTCGGACAATACGGACAATGGATTTCTGCATCCCTGTGCTTGTTTCTCTCCCTGAAAGCAAACTATATACTTGTAAATAAAACAGATGTTGTCTATCATACAGTATAGGCAACTTATAGGGATAGCTAACTTGACAAAGGTAGCTTTATATGCACATTCAAGATAAGTGATTTAATATAATCTCTTCACAAGGTTAGGTTAAACTGACAAAACTATCAGTTATATAGAGTGCGACTATGTGATTGCGTGACACTTTTCCTTGTACCTCATGAATACACCATAAAGATATTTTTGGATCATTGTTTATGAGATTATTATTTATTGATAATAATGTATTAAAAACTATTTAGTGTTCATAACTGTCTGGTGGCCATAACAATGTCTCTTAATGATTACGATATGTTTGCATCGAGAAAATATATTTTAAATAATTAACTTTCACGTTTTGCTTAGTATATAATCTGATATTTTCAGTGACTCTCCCCCTCTCCCCCAAAGGAAAAAAAATAACAAACAACAAAAGTTGCATATCTTTGGTATATAAGTATATAATTGTTGTATGTTGCGGGAATCCTTAGTTTTATTTTAAAGCAACATTTGTACTAATTTCTATTATTCCTGTTTTATTATATTTATTTCTCTTAGTCATTATTCCATTATTGTAATATTATTTGTTCTGTACTATTATTTGTACTGTAAAATGTTGCTCTTTAGTCGACATAGTGCCCTATGAAATAACGCTATTTGTATGGGCCTTCTTGAAATAAATATGGTCAGTTTCAGGGAGCACGACTGAAATAATACAGTTAATTTAGTATTTGTAGCTGTTTTCCAACTAAGAAAAGTGTTCAGACCGAGAAACAAGCGATTGATTTAGGGCCCAAAAATTTCATTTCTGACTCACTGCTCCAAAAACAATAGGATACTACACTGCCCATGTCCGCATAGACCAAGCGTTGGCATAGCAACTAAGTCTGAGATGCGAATATTTACTACAGTGCATAGACTATAAAGAAAACACAGGATACATTAATTTTTTTAAATTTAAAATAAAAATTGAGACATCTACATATTTTATTGCTCATTTAATATAAATTATTTATTTAGGATTTGTATGTAGTTATTAATTTATTTATTCAATTACCACAAATATCAGAAAATGATATATTTACACTTACCATGAATCGTGATTTTCAGAAATCTGCTAGGCATCAAAATTTGTCTTTCACAATTTTAAAAGAAAATCTGAATCTATGCAGCAAATAATAATTTGCTTAGAGTAGTCTTACATTCGAGTTTTCCTAATATTTCTAATATCCAGTGATCAAGTAGGAGAGGGATCAGTTCTCTTTGCACCTTTTTTCACAAGTAGAAGCAAATGCAGAGTCATGATACTATGATACTGCAGTCGATATGAAAGAGTCATATAGTTGTCTAAAACTAATATTGTGAAAATTATAAATTATTTTATTGATTATTTATAATGAATTGTGTTTGACTTCTAATGAAAATTGATATGATAAGTCTTCTGGCCGCATTTGCTTTTCTAACATCCAGATCGTGGTTTATTTGGACGTTTTATTTTCATAGGGTACGATAAGTTGTGACAGCTTTTAATTAATTGCTGTATGTTCATTATGCAAATAAGTGAAACTGCCTTGTCAACTTTATACTCATGTAGATAACCCAGGTCTGGTGAGATTAGACATGTGTCAACCACACTCAAATGGCTGTGGATCTGATTCTGATCTAGACCTTTTCTTCCAGTTTTTAATCAAATATAGAGTTATTCATTCTATTCACAATTCTCTTTTTCAGAGAAAATATTAAACCGAGGTACGCTTAATGTGTACCGAAAGAAAGTCTTTTTCCTGAGATAATCGCCTTTCACACATATTTGCTTATTAATAGAATCACACTCTATTTCCATGTAGATAAATCGATTTGTCATCTCCGACAGATTCCAATTGTGATGTTTGCTGTGTCACAAGTGTCACGGAATAGTGTGCACGAAAATAGTTTTTGTATTACATATGAGCATAAATGTAAACTGGGTTTCGTTGCCGCGCATTACGTTACTCAGGACGAATGGTTTTAGCCTTGGCGATTTCGAATTACTGCTTTCTGTTTACTCAATGAGGCAGGCATAACGCACCGAAAGTGGGGCGCACGTGTACCCCGTGTTCTCTGGGGGTGGATTTGACCACGTTCATTGTAGTTACAGACCTTTTTTCCTCTATATGGTCACAATGCATATGAGCCTTGCCAGGGATCTGTCCGCTTTTCAGAAACAATCTTCAGCTGTAGAGATATGTTATAATGTAACATTTTTTTCCTGTTTGCTATCCGTTCTATGTCATGAAATTGTTTAATATACTGAATGTTCAGACCTATGTCACATAATGCCATGCTATTGGATAGAATACAGCCTGTTTCAGGTGAGACATTTGATAGCTGAACAGACAAGTTGAATTCAGTTATATCTTGTACACATTAAACGATGAGAAACGTTCGAGGTTTTATAATCCAGTGCGAGTATTCTTGTCGTTGGCAGATTCAAGTACGAACGTAGTTATTATAATAATAATCTCGTACAGCCGTTCTTCTGAAAGAAGAATTTAATGTGTAGGGAACAACCATTTCATGCGCACGCATGTGTAATGTATATCACTGTATTCGCACTTAAACGTGTCTCATATATTACATGGCTCAGTTATTGTATTGTTAGCTGGTCTGGGCGAGTCGTCGCACTCCATAGGTTTACTTAACCTGGATATTGTAGTCAGTTGTATCGTTGGTTTGACGGACGATACTGGTCGACTCTGTGTAAGGAGCCAAAGGTTCTTGACCAACGGGTCTGCGGGGTAGGGAGATTCCCGAGGGATCTTTCAACAGGCCTTGAGGAGTGAACTACTCGAGATCATTCCTCAACCATTCATGGGTGCGGTGGATCGAGCGTATTCATGTTCATCGTCGGGCTGTCATGAGATAACATCATCATATATGTTGATGGAATATATCTTAGGTTTTACACCTAGAATTCAATGTCATTATATGTATGACAATCTAATGCACCATCATCCTTGTTGATGAACAATATATTGATCTCATTTGTTGATAAATCCATACATTGATCATATCTGGTGATAAAATCCATATATTGATCACATCCGTTGAAAAACGATGTAATTTGTGATTATTTTTTGATGAACTATGCTTTGATCGTATCCGTTGAGAAACGATACCAATTTGTTATATCCGCTGAAGAACTTTGTGTGCTTGCGAAAGGTTGCGTTTTCAGTTGTTTTAATTTAGTTTGTGAGAGATGGATGTAAGGCATCGTCGCCAGCCACGGCCGATAATCCCCTACGCTTCTTTATCAACGTGGATGCCTGTGGTGAGATTTCATCGTTTTTCATGAGTACTCACAGACAAAAATATGTCATCAACAGCACAATGTAACAATCTCCTATACATCAATGAAAGTGCATATTACTGTGCTTGGAACAGAAACTTTGATTAGCTGATTCAAACAGCGTGAAAGGTCATATTGGGTCACAATAGCGAGAGAAATGTATTCGTGCTCGCAGTGTAAGCAGGTTTATGCATATTCATGAGAAATGAAGAAACTTCCGCACAGGCAGTCGCAGAAAGAGCGTAGCGGATTACCGCCAGTGACTTGCTATGATGGAAGTACACGTGCAACATAGGAAGCCAAAGATTAATTATCGTTAATTTGCATTTTTAAAAAATCTCATGTACGTGATTTTGCTATGTGTCTTCGCTAGATCCAATCAAACCCTGTTCCATCATGTCACAACAAGAAATAAGGTTTCGGATTAGTAAGGAAACCCAGTAAGATTAGGAATTCAAAGAATAATTACTTGTCTTTTTTCCCCTCTCAAACCGAATGGTCTTCACTAAATTACTTTCGGCTATGAAGCGTTGATCGAACGTCAATAAATCCAAGTTCTAAATTAGATACGCTGTTCCCAGTTGAAATCAAATGTTAATTTGGTCGTTTGGGCGTATTATTAGTACACGCTTCTCGTTGCGAACTATATATTTATGTCTTGATGGACAAATCAAAACATTTTCAGACTAGGGACATTTTTCAGACAACTCAGAATAATAAAATATACTTGAATACTTAGGATTGTAATAGATTATATGGTGGTAATCATACCTTGAGATGGGAAAATTAATCAGTGCACAATTAAAAGTCAACAATAGAAACTCTTGTATACTGCCCATACTTCCTTGATATATTCTGATGTTTTCATTCTCATTCCTGTTGTTGAAACGGTAAAACATTTATTATTGACAAATGTTAATAAGTACGTAATATTTCATTTCTCTTGAAATGAGTCTCCATTACCTAATTTTGTCTCCTCATAACACAACCTCCACCATCGTTATCACCATGTTTATCACTACCACAACTACCTACACAAGAGATCCCATTTAATCAACACTGAGTTTCAACAAAGTAGGATAAATTAAAAAACATACTCCAAATATTAAAATATTAGCATCACCAATATATAGAATAACTTGTTCCTTACTTCATGAAAGCTGAAATAGGTAATCTGTTTAAAGCAAAAATCGTAATCTTCATAGAAAATATCTCTATCACAACCGGCAATACGTAATATTGATACAGCAGAAAACGCTTTGCATATATGGCATCGTGATCCCTTTGTGCCACGACAGCTTTCCTCGTCATGTTTTATGTAACTTAACATCGAGGTATTCACTATTTATCCTTACTGGATACGTTGCATAAAGCTTACCTTAAACTTAAAAGTCAATTATTGTCTAAATATATTCTTATCTACAGCACTTTATTAGGCTGGAAATCCTTAGACTTAAAGTGAAGATGCGAGGAGGCAAGACGGAATAGCTGACATTGAATCCTTCAGGCGCTAACGGCTCCTGTCAACCAATTGGGGTATACCAGATCCCAATCGTCCACGGATTAATATAATTGCTAGGTAGGTATGTACCATTACATATTATTTAGTTCGTTCGATTATAAAGTAATTTTAAGCTATAGAAATTCCTTACAACTTCGAAGCCATTTATGAATTTAGTTTAATTGAAATTATCAACATATCCTTATAGATACCCCAATAATAAGTAGGAATTTGGAAAAGAAATTGTTTTGATTAGGGGTAGACGGAGGAGTGTCAGTTTTTGTAAGGGATCAATCAATGATTGTTTGTCAGACTAGTACTGACTTATCTTTTAACTATTTAATGTATTTTAGGGCGCAAAAGCTCAGGATATAGAGAAGTATACATGGGTTAAAGATAACAATAATAATAGGATATTACATAGTGCATCAACAATCAACCAATCAACCAATAAAAAATATGCTATCATCTCATTCTAATTGATTTTTCCGCCAAAATACCTAGAAACCAATTTAAACCTGATTATTTTGTTTGTGCATGATGCGTTATGCCAGACAAGCAACTTTTAATAAAATTTGAAAAGTGCATATTTTTTCAAGAGTCATACTTGCTTTTCTTTGCGAGCAGATAGGCCGATAGTGCCTCGTCAGAAAAGTTATTTTTAAGAACAATTTTCTGAAGATTTTTATTCTAAACGATATTGCATATGGATGCAGAAATAATACTGGGATGGTTAACTTTTGTATGGTGGTCCATGCCCTTTCCTACATGACCAGTAAATATTATCCTTATACAAACAAATTCTCTATGCAGAGTTACAATAATGCAGCTACTTGGGATAACAAACATTAAAAATGTTATTAACTCATGAAATAGAACATCACATATCCCTTCTTTACGACAGCAGGTTGAGTAATGCGGCATCAATAGAAACTGAAAACTAAATAAACATTAAAGGAAGCATTGATTTGTATTTTACGTTTATCCTGCAGGGATCCTTCACTAGATGCCATGGAACATGATGTGATGATGCGACGTAAATCAATCAAATACTGTTTTATCAAATTTTCATATTTAGTTAACCTTTCTTATGTTTTCCACTTGTGTTAGATGGTGTTTTCTCCATTCGCGCTAGATGGTTCAGCCTAGAGACACAGTATCTCCACATTTTCCTCTCGAGCTTTCTAATTGTACCTGTAGTTCGATATATGCTGTACTTATTCAGATTTTCAGCTATTGGATTGGCCTTGACATTTCTATTACCCCAATAATAAGATAATGTTGCACAGTATCTCCACATTTTCCTCTCGAGCTCTCTAAGTGTACCTGTAATTCGATATATGCTGTACTTATTCAGATTTTCAGCTGTTGGATTGGCCTTGACATTTTCTATGGACCTTTTAACGTTCTCTGATGGCGTTTTAGCTAGTATCATCAATTAGGGTTTATTTATATGTGTAAGAATTGCCAAACCTTTTGGTTCTGTTAAAACCCCGCAACATTCCGTAACTTTTTTTTATATTCAGGTTTTCTGCATACTATATACATACTGGTATACCTGGAGTCAGGAAGCCTGGTGAGGGGATACATCTTAATTAGTACTACACCGTCATCACAAATGTAAGTCACTGCGACTATATTACATGATTCATTGACTTCGATTAAAATGTGCAGTTTACATTTATCAAAGTTATACGATTGTATGTATCTTTATCAGTACCACGTCCTTACAACAAATGAAGGTCACTGTGACCAACATTTCACATATTACTGACATATTTAAAGTTTATACGTTTATCTCATGACCAAGTAGGTGTTTTGCTCCTTGTATATGTATATATATATATATATATATATATATATATATATATATATATATATATATATATATATACATAATTTATAACATGTGTCCATGAGGTAAGTTGTACTTTAGTCATTTTGTAAACAACATATTTACAGCAGTTTAGTTCAAAGTCAGTCTTGTTTAACAATTAGATTGGAATTTTCCATGGCTTGATGTAAGAAAAGTCACGTACGGGAAATTTCCATTTGAGTTACTCATATTCTAGAATACTCTGTCAGGTGACTTATCCTTATATCTATACAGGTTTGGTAAACAATAACACATTCCTACACTAAACTTCGTATTATTAAGATCAGTCTATTAAGGAATTTATTTTAGTAATCAGATGTTACAGTTGTTATAATCAGAGTAAATTCAAAGAGGAATTATAATTTTGTTGTTGTTGAAATATTCATTAGAATTACTAAAGGTGCTCATTCTCATTTTGGATTAATACTTGACTTTGGGATTTGTGTGAATTCATATAAAGCTATTCTGGATTATATCATTCAGGCATATCAGGATAGTCAATACTGCTGACACATCAGAACATTCAAGACTACTGGCACATTAGGACATTCAAGGCTACAGGAATTCATTCGGAACATTATATATTTAGGATTTGTGATTAGGACACTTAGGATTATTTGATTATTTGGACTTTAATTCACGCTATTTTAAGTGTCTTTTGAATTTTCACTTTATTTGTCTAGAAATAAATTGCTTGTTGATTTTGCACACATTGTTGGTTTCACTTTCTTTCTGTTACATTATTTTAAGGCCTATAGTCGTAACAATATATATATATATATATATATATATATATATATATATATGTATATATATATATATATATATATATATATATATATATATATATATATATGCTGTTATACCTAGGTTCGTCGAAGTTTATTAGGGATGCATCTTGATGAGTACAACACCCTCATCACACATGTAAGTCACTGTGACCTACATTTCATGCGTTACTAACTAAAATTTTTGCGCTTTAAGTTTATTTCTCAAGCTATGTTCATGCTAGTATCATCAGACTTCATGATTATATGCATCTCTAATAGTACTATACTCATGCCACAAAAGAATGTCACTGTGACATACATTTCACATTTTACTGACTCATGGTTGTTTTGCGTTTGGTTCATGACCAAATAAGATTTAGCACCCTGTATATACACTGTTAACTTAGATTCATGAAACTAAGGAGTGCCTCTTGATGAGCACTACACTCGTCACAAAAGTAGGTCACTGTGACCTATATTTCATGCTTCAGTGACTTCGCTTATATGTGGTATTTTAAATTTATTTCTCAAGCTCTGTTCATGCTAGAATCATCCAAATAGATTATAGTATGCATCCATATTAGAACCACCCACATACAATTAAAGAATGTCACTGTGATCTATATTTCAAATTTTACTGGCTTAGGTTAAGTGTTTACATTTGACTTATGACTAAATAGATATTTAGCAGCCGGTAGATATATCATGTTATACCTAGATTCATGAAACCCGGTGAACGTATGGATATTTATGAGTACTACACTCCCATCACAAAGTTAGGTCCCTGTGCTCTATATTTCATGCTTCATTGACTTCAGTTAAATGTGTTTTAAGTTTATTTCTCAAGCTCTGTTCATGCTAGAATCATCAAACTAGATGATTGTATTCATCTCTATTAGTACGACTCCCATTCCACGTAGGAATGTAACTGTTACCTATATTTCAAATTTTACTGGCTTAGGTTAATTTTTTACGTTTGCTTTATGATAAAATAGAATTTTAGCACCCTGTAGATATATATAGCTATACCTAGATTCGTGAAAGTTGGTGAGGAAATGCAGCTTGGTGATTACTACACCCTCATGACAGAAATAGATCATTGACCTATATTTCATAGTTCACTGAGTTTGGTAAATTTGTGTTTTATGTTTATTTCTCAAGCTTTGTTTATCCTAGAATCATCAAACAAGATGATTGTATGCATATCTATTAGTACCACACCCTTACTACAAAAGAATGTCACTGTGACCTTCATCATACATTTTACTGACTCTAGTTAAGTGTTTGCTTTTAGCTCATGATCAGCTTTCAGCACGATATATATATATATATATATATATATATATATATATATATATATATATATATATATATATATACTTTTATACCTAGATTCGTGACAGTTAATGAGGGAATGCATCTTGACGAGAACTACAATCTCGTCGTAGAAATGGGTCACTGTGAGCTAAATAAATTTCATGCTTCACTAACTCTCGCTTAATTGTATGTTTTAATTTATTTCTCACGCTCTGTTTAAGCTAGAATTATCAAACTCGGTGAATGTATGGATCTCTGTTAGCACAACACTGCTGCCACAAACATATTTTACTGTGGCCTACATTTCACATTTTACTGGCTTAGGTTTAAGTTTAGCTCAAAACCAAATGGGCTTTTTTTTATCACCTTGCATAGTCTGTATACATACTGTTATTCCAAGATTCATGAAATTTGTTGAGGGGATGTATCTTGATGAATACTACACGACCATTGCAAAGCAGGTCACTGTGACCCATATTTCATGTTTCACTGCCTTGGTTTGAGTCTCAAGCACTGTTGATGCCAGAATCATCAAACTAAGTGATTGTATGCATCCCTATTAACCCCACACCCTTACAACAAGAAGATGGCCATTGTGACCTACATTTAACATTTTACTGGCTTATTTTTGTACATTTAGCACACGACCACATAGGTGTCCTATCTACTGTATAATATTGCTATACCTGGAATCTTTAAGCAAGGCGGGAGGGTGCATCTTGATAAGCACTACACACTCATCTTAAAAGTAGGTTACTGTGACCCACATTACAGATTTCACTCACTTTGGTTAAATATGACATTTGTACTGTTCATTCTGTTCGCCTTAAACTAGGTGATGTTATACATATATCTTAGTACCACACCCATACTAAAAAGGGCAATGTGACCCATATTCCACATTTTGCTGGCTTAGGTCAAGTTGTTCCATTTATTTCAGGAGGACATACATTTTTTGGCATGCTGTGTGCTTTCTATCCTATATAAAATTGTGCAACTTCGGGATGCATCTATATTTACTCGATAAATCAGCTTCCAAACCTGTACTGATACTAATGGGCGGCTTGAGGTCTCATGTTACCTCTCCATACAATTATGCAATTGACGAAGAGAGATCTGTCGGCAACACATCGATGTACATTTTAGACCTTTACTTGACTCGACTTATATGAATCGCCATTTTTTTTGTTGTCTAATAACGGATTAAATTAACTGGAAGAGAAGTCCACTCTAATGGGTAATTTGAATATTTTTTACTTTTTATGTATCGATGCTTGCTTTTTAAGTGCACCTGCCAGTCATATGACAAATCCACGGTCTTTTTAGTCGAGTCACATGACCAAAGCAACCAAAACTTACAAATGGGTGAATGCGCGAAAATCGTATCTGATTGTTTGCTGGATCTGATGGAAAAGCTAGATGTAGTAATGCAATTTGAAATGGTCACAGGAGGTAGGGCTGTTTTATTCCACGCGGAGTTACAAGTTGTCGAACATACGATTTGATCCGAAAATATTCTACACATATTACAGAGGGGCCCCTACAATCGACATTAACTGAAGACCCACGAGAAATACCGGTAAGTGTCTAAAATGTACACTGATGTTTTGCAGACAGATCTGTCTGCGTCCATTGCATGATTTATGAAGAGGTGAGATCATACCTCAAACCGCTTAACAGTATCATTATAGGTTTGGAGGCTAATTTATCGGATTTTACATCTTTATGATCACTACTCGTTCAATTCAGAGGTTGGTCAGTATCGAGCACATTTTATGCTTCACTTTCTTGGGTTAAATTTTGTGTTTGATGTTCATTTCTCAGGATTGTTCATGCAGTAGTCGTGAAATTGATGCTGATATGCATCTCTATTCCTACCACACTCTTACAACGAAAGAGGCTCATAGTGACCTATATTTCATCTTTGACTGGCTTTGTTAAAGTTTTTGCATTCAGCTCATGACCTCACGTTTGGCATGTTATATGCATAATATCCTTCCAAGAATCATAAAACTTGATGAGTGGATGCATCTTGATAAGTTCCACATACTGTTTGCCAAACGAAGTCTCTTTGATCTGTATTTCATGCTCAATAACTTTATTCGAATTTTGAGTTAAAATTTCATTTTGAGAGTGCTGTTTATATTCCGGTCATGAAACCTGATAACTGGACGCATCTCCACTACTACAATCAGCTTAAGACTACAGTTTATACTTCACTAACATGAGCTAAGTATTTCTGTTCATGATAACATTGATTCATCTATACTAGATCCATATACATCCCACCCTACTCAGAATGTCCTTTCTGACTAAGGCAGTTGGAAGTAGGAATAAATATGTTTATTCAATGGTAAACTTTCCATATTAACGACTCTATCCATTGTATATTGTGATATGTTACCCTCAGCGGGTTAAATGCATATTGTACATGTGAATGAGTGTAGGAATTAGATAGTGGACTGCATGCTTTCACGTGAAATCTCACCTGTAGTGATTAATCAAGATAATTATGAAATATGTACTGCTGGCTATCACTCCAATGTTACTCTAAACCTGTAACTTTCATCCAGTAGATTCTGGCTTCTAGGGGTGGACAATGATAATAGCTTTTCAGGCATATTTTAAGAACAATAATTTCAAACTTTAAAAATAATAGCATTAGTCTGTTTGGTATCAACTTATTAGTTATACTTTGCTACGATAGTAAGGAATGTTCTTTTTTTTATCCTTTTATGTAGGTAGGTAGGTAGGTTATTTGGGTGGGTGGGTGGGTGGGTATGTAGGTTTTTTGAAAACATGTCAGCACAATAAAAGACACATAGTGCCAATTAAAGTTTAAATTTCAAATTCTCAAATGATCAAATGTTCAAATGTAAAGATAAAAGATTGCCAACAAAATCAGTCGTTGGAAAAGGGGCCAAGATTACTTTGTCTAAATTTATTTTCTGCATGACAATATATGGAATGGATACTGGAGACTAATGAAACCAGAGGTGAGCTATGCAATCGTTGATTACACTCTGGTTCACATAGGAACTGAAACGTTTCCCGGTCTGCCTTTTTCGATTTCCATCTCTATCCTAGTTCTTATCTGATACAGCCCGTAATATACTACTAAACATTTTCCAAATTTGTTTGGATATTGGCGAGTTCCCGCCGTTTGGAGATAGGCAACAGTGATACCAGTATCTAAACCTGGAAAGAACCATACCAACTATACCAGCCTCAAAGTACAACAAAGGGACAAAGATTTGCCTCATGTATTGCATATGTTATGTCATGACTACAATGGGTGATATACTCAAATAAAGTAGAAACATCGATTGACCCTTGTCACCGCCATAAAAAAAATACAACCCCCCCCCATTCCATTGAAAGGTTCCAAGCATAACACTATTAGGTTTCCTTCAGATATAATGGTGACCTTAAAGAGTCAGGAAACATGTAGAAACTGAAGCTGTGATTGACATACCATCAGAAACGTGTCGTGACAAGTCGCTTAATTAAACCGTGCCCATCTGAACACCGGTCTAGCTGAAGTTGAGGCCAAAGTAGTGTGTTGCATCGGAGTGGCAACAATCTGGTCACTACACTGCTCAGCTACCAAGATCATCTCCTTCACCGACACAAGACGCAACCCAAGTCAAACAGGTTGTCTTCATTAGTAGTCTCTTACGACATGCTGTAAGATGCATTGGACATATTTGATATCCCCGAGGGAGGGGGATTGGATAGAAAGGGGGATTGGATAGAAAACGAGGAAGATACAGACTAATAAGCATATTTCCATTGAAATATAAATTATTCAATGTGCAATGATGACACTTGACTGAAGTGGATACAGATTTATTTTGGTGACATATTATTTCTTCTCAGATGAAATCAATAATTAAAAAGAAATTAAGTAAAAGAAAATAACCATCCCCCAAATATCTGAAAAGTGATGAATCACATTCATTTCACAAAATGGCTGAAGCAATATATCTGAAAGTTAATTTTTACTCGCAAAATTCACTCGAAATACCTGAAAAAATATTGTTTCCCATCTCTCTCTCTCTCTCTCTCTCTCACACAAAAACACACAAACACAACGGTACTTGAACAAAACCACCACTACCGATCCATTTTTATTACTGCAAAAGTAGAAAGGTAAGAATTACAATGTATTAGATAAAATAAGAGAACTTATCGCACAAAATACGTGTTGTCTACATGCTTTATATTAATTTATAGCAATCACAAGTTGCAGAAAAGGAAGTTATCAAATTTGAAAGCAACGACATTTCCCGACTTATCACAGTATAATCACAGATATATCAAATATGTACAGTTTTGAAACATTGAAAAAGGTTTTTTGAACGCAATTAATCGCCTACCGTTGTGTTTTGCCTATATTTAGGTATTTTAGGGTTCAGATGAGTGTGTTTGGGAACTGCACATGAAATATCCATTGTACAATGTTTCATATAAATCGAAAAAAAAAATACTAATAAAATAATAAGAATAAGATTTTTAAAAAATTGCTGAACAGCAAAAACGTTAGGTAAGAACTAATTCCACTGTCTTTGCACTGAACCGAGATGGTAACTCTTTTTGCATTTGAATGAGACGGTACTTGCCGGTTATCCTGCGACCATGCCTTATACATGGTATTTTACATTCGACAGAGCCTAGAGAAAGGAACAGTCGAATGCAACTATCGGACTTAATCGTATGCGGAAAGTATGTACCGTCTCAGACAAATACTTGCAGTGTTACCTTACTGTCAATTTTTAGCATTTATGTTCTGAGCACGGCTGCAATGCCATATGGAATTGACTCCAAAACCTTAAATAGTGCAGGTGAAGGTCCGCGAACGATTATATTTATCCATATGAGATATTTAGGATATCTTTGCGACAGTTCTAAAGCATATTTGACGAGAGTGTGATTTACCCTTCCCGCTATAGCTTTTCATGTGCCTTAAAAAACGGGGTCGATACTTAAATGTCTTAAAATATAATGTGCAGGGTCAATATGCCTAGTAACATCGCCGTGAAAATGCCTCTTCTTGTTAAATATCTTTACACACAATTCACACGTGTATTTGGTTGTCCCACTTTTTGTTTCGGATTTTTTGCTGCACTGATGGCAAATTATGTGGTTTGATAGACTGAAATTGTCAACGTCCTGTGCATTATTCTTCCTATGACATTTTAAATTAAACAATATTTTACAGGACAATTTTTGCAGTGGTAAATATTTGACTTAGTATTTTTACAAGCGATATCTCTTTTGGTGAAGGATTCTTCAAATGGATTTAACTGCTTCTCGATCATTATGAAAAAAAAAAAATATATTCTCTACATGAAATGAAGCACTACAAAATCATTAGTCTTTATCGATCTGATACTGATCGGAAACTTTCAGAGGAAATGGCCCTTCATCAATATCTATTGAAACAGACGTAGATCATACTCAGATAGAAACGCGTTCAAAGAACTAGAATTCCTCTCCATCCCACATTCTTGTAATGATGTCATCATTCAAAATTAAACCAAAGACAATGAAGCATGTAATATGTGTCACAATTAACTAATTTTAGCAATAAGGTGTTCATTCACCATCATAAATCAAATTAGAAACTTTCATGACTCTTCTCCCAACAATATCTGAAAAACTCTTCTCCCAATAATATCTGAAAAACTGAAGTTACTGAAGGGTTACATAAAGGTAATAGAGTTAAATGATAATTTACCCATTCTGATGCATTGACATAAAAAGTTTCATGACTCTGTGCTCGAAAGGGCCTGAGAAAAAATTGACTTAAATGCAAGCAGTAACAATGGTATGAGGGATCGAAAAACTAGATTGAAGGATCGAAGTAACGATGTACGGATAATATAAATCTGAAGAATGCATGTCTCATACCTAAAGCGATTTAACTCAAATTCAGGCGCAAATGTTAGATATATCCTAATAATAACTCCCTTTTTAAGACTTAAAAAAAGTTTGCACAGTCTTCAACTTTCAATATATATTTCTGGGATAGATCGCTTCACGTTGTCTATTTCAATTTTTTTGAGCTGATCGTGCAAGACTTGCGACATGGAAGGTAATAAATGCTCATTAACATGTTGTAAAGCATGTGACCAAACCAATTCCTGTGCTCATGCCAGCCCGTGTCCATCCCAGACACCGCTATAGACCAATCCAGTTCCTGCCATCTGACACCTTGCATTGACAAGAAGTTAAACGAGCAAGTTTTGTACACGTCCTTCATGTCACAGTACCTAGATACATGCAAAATAGATTTGCATAGTAGATTTCTCTTTCTATAGTTTCCTTTTCCATTATAGTCTTTAAAATATTTGAGAATTAAATTCATAGCGTTGCTTCCTAGACGAAACAAGTTAACTAATCAAGTTTTAGTGTCTGCAGCAATAATCAGACCAAAAGATGTCAGAAATATAAATATTAGCTTTCGCCAATGTTGGAAAAAAAATTTTGTATCACGGAAGGCGAATTGTTTTATTGAAACTGAGGTTATATTTACATGAATCCAGGTTCATCTTCTGGAAGTGCAGCCCTCTTGTTGCTCATTTTTTACCCATAATTTGAAAACCAACCCCAGCACAATGGTACCCTTACGGTGCAGTGATGCTGGCTTAAAAGAAGCTACGAGACATGGTTTTGGGTCATACAGTCTATTTTTCGATCTAGTTTCATCGTGATTTTGTAAGTTTATTTGCATTTGGTTCAGTACTCCAAGCAATACACTTTCAGGGGCGAAGTAAGAGTTCTATCCCGTTGTAATGGATCATACGTCATTGGGGAAACCAGTGTAACACTCTTAAATAGGTATTTATTTAGATGCGTGAGAAAATGCACAAAATGTGCAAGAATTAGGTCCTATTTTACGGAAACAGAAACATGTACAAAACATAAATTACATTCTGTTTATTTTAGTGTGTATGCGCTTAAATAGTTTCTAACTATTGATCGTTTTATTCCCGATGACATATCACATATTTCAAAGGAATATAACTGTTAAGTCTTCTCTGGGAATGTGTAGATTAGTCTGTTAGCCTGGAAAAAATCGTTACATTGTCAGAAATATTTGAAATCTTGCATACCAGAAAGTGCATATAAAAAACATATTCCTATATGCATGTGAGACATGGATCCTAACAGCAGAATTAGAGAGAAGAATCCATGCCTTAGAGATGAGATGTTATCGAAGGATCCTGAAAATCTCATACTTAGACCACGTCTCTAATGCGGAGGTGCGCACTAAAATCCAAGGTGCAATTGGACCTTATGAAGATCTGCTCACCACTGTAAAGAAACGCAAACTAAGATGGTATGGTCACGTCTTACGCTCAACTGGCCTGTCAAAGACAATCCTACTGGGCACAGTGAGAGGAAAGAGAAAACGATGCAGACAGAAGAAGAGATGGAAAGACAATATCAAAGAGTGGACAGGCATGGACTTTGCAAAGTCCCAAAGAGCAGTGGAGAACAGGGCGAAATGGGGAGAGATTGTCGCAAGGTCATGAGTGGCGCCCCTACGACCAGCAAGGTTACGGGAGAAATGAAAAAATGAAATGAAAATACCAGAGAGTGTAAGTGGTTGAGTAAACTGTCATTGTACGGAGTAAGATTTTTATCCTGTCCTTTGTTGAAGCAATTTTAAATTATCTGCTTTCAAGATTCCTGAATTACTTAACCAATGCTTTTACAATTTGTACACTTTTTAACAAAAGTATGAAGTTAAAATACAATTTTGAACATTTAACTCATTCTTATAATGTTTGAGACTACTGTCCTTCTTCAGGTTCAACACCAAACCTTTTGCAATCATATTTGTTCTCAAATTTGTCACAATCTCTTCTACATCATCCTCATCCATTTTGAAATTTATTCTTGGATATATTGTTATTATGTCATGACATCATTGTGTAGTCAAGTCATAGTGACGTCATGGTGATGCCTCATTGGGGGCGCTCTACAGATATTACGTTCTTCTGACAGAGTGACAGGTGTAAGATAAAGTTGTTTGAATGTGCAACATGCACAATGGAGAGAATGTTCGCATGCCTCTATGCTACTTTCATGTACTGTGGCTGAAATTTCTTTACATATTTTACTTGTGGAAATTGGACTCGATCTAAGCACACAGCAGACAGAAATGTCCGCTCCAAAGTACTCGAAAAATCAGCTTGAATTAGTCAAAAGTTCACTATTTTCAGCAGTTATGAAAATAGGGCAGACTAAGCAATACCAACCTCTAAAAGTACAATGAATGAATTACAAAATATATAAAAATTTAAAAGAAGTTATCGGCTCTTTTTATTTTAATTTACCTTTGAAGTCCAGGAAGTGAAAATGACCAAGCGAAGCTAGCAGTGTTTTGAGAGGTGCACATTTTAAGTAAGACCAAGCTGTATACTCTATAACCCAAATTGCACCCATCAATCATACACCAAAATAAAGGAAATTAAAAGTTCTTTTAACAATACCTAAGATATACAAGGTCGTTTTTTAAATAGCCAGGATAACCAGTGAGGAAAACCTGGGTAATTCTTTTTCTTGAAATATCTAACCCTATGCAAAATACGAAACTGTAGAGCGCCACCCATTACAGTAGCATCGGCGCCGTTTCTATTTGGTGTTTATTCCAAGCGGATTCCTTGTTTGTAATTTATTTATCAATTCACTTCTTTGAGCAGCCTATATTTTTTCTTTTCTTTGAAGATTTTATCTAATATGGATACCCTCATTCTATTTTCGCTGTGATTATTTTTTTTTTAAAATGATGAACTATTAATATGTCAAGATTTAGTCGTATAGCTATCGGCGTACTAATTATTTTACAGCCAGAGAACCAGTCTACTTGTGGGGGAATAAAAAATAGAGTACTCAATATTTTGAAATGCAGCCATTGGCTTGTAAATGTATTAATTTTTTTCCATTATACATTTCATAAACTTCAATCTCTGTACTTATAGTTGGCAACAAAATATTTACTTTTATTTAGATATCCTGTATTTAATTTCATACTGGCAAAATAACATATGGACTCTTATCAGGTGCAGACAAGGAGTCCCATGTTAAGCAGCACAAGGCGCAAGAAAATGCTGCGAAACATCTGTTTTTCAAGGCTGAAAAAAATTATCAAACTCTAATGAACGGAAGCATGTGTGGTTTGTATGCCAATCTAATGAAGAAATTAATGTTATGTTTTTTTGTTTATATATATTAACATTAAGTTCTATGGGTAATGAATTAGTGGTCTGATCCCTATATCCTGCATATATTCTTTGGGAAATCTCAGTTTCTTCTCTGTCATTCCAACATATAACACTTTCTTGCGTATTTAACATTATATTACCTATTCTTCATTCGTGATCTTAAATCATCATGTTTTCATCATCTTCCGTATCATATATGTCCGAATTCAAAGATTTGAAATTACCGTAAAGTCTTCCAAGCATGACTTTGGTTCCTGATTTAGTAATGTATGTATTGTCTCATGAATTAATGTACCAATCAAGGTTTTATCTCTTGTGTATGCCACAATTGGTGTCTCCTTAAAGATTTTTTTCATATTTGTTTCCAAATTATACAGGATTATAAGATGTCTTCTGATGATTCCATTCACTTCTGGTGGCAATTTTGAGTGTGTAAGTACAAAGAGAATCCTATATGACTTGTCCTTTCTCTTTCTTCTCTTCTAATAAGTTCACTTTATTTAAATCATCTTTGCTCTATTATTGTCTTAACAATTTTCCACTATATCCTCCTCTCTTTGATCTTGTTTTTAGTTCTTTTCTGTGTTTCTTGTAGTTCTCATTATTCGTACATATTTATTTTATTCTAATTTCCAGCTCATAAAGTACAGCCCTCTTGATATTGTTAGGCTGATTTGAGATATTTTGTAAGTATAAATGTTTGTCTTTGGTTTCCAGTACAAGTTCCTGCGTTCGTATATACTTCCAACTTTAACCACGTGTCTAGAAATTATAGTTTTCTTTGATCCATATGAACTCATCCTTGATCTTTGCATTGATTTATTCTGTATGTTCCGTGAATTCTTTCATACTCTGTAATCCCGATATCTATATTTCAAATCCGTCGTCAATGACTTTTATGTTAAATAGTGGCGCTTAATCACATTTTGTTTTTATTTTTTGTTTCTTCAAAACACAAAAAATAGCATTAAAATATGTATTTGTCACACGTAGTATTATGCATGCATATTGCTGTTTCTGTTTTGAAGGTGTTCACGAACTTAATGGGTAAATGTGTATACTTCTTCTTGTCTCTTAAGAAAGTCGTGCAGTTTTAGGTATATTTTTTGAAAAACCCCATGTTGCCAACGTTTTGAAATCTCAAATACAAAACAGACATATTTGCAATAAATATTTAGAAATAATAATTTTAAGCATATGCAAATCCGTCCTCGCATTATCTCCACTTCGGTGCAAATACACATAGCCGTATATTTCTTCTCGCTATGTCATTGAGAATTGTCAATTCTGTTGCCACATTATATCATATAATCATGTCCAATTATTATTATATTTCTTTGTTTTCTTCTCATACTCCTTGTCCTTTTCTAAAAAGCGATACAGGTGGATTAATGTATAATCAGAATTGGTAATGGTTACTACCACTGAGAAAGATTCGTTTTCTTCATTTAGTTTAGAAAATCTTGTTATATATATATATATATATATATATATATATATATATATATATATATATATATATATATATATATATCAAAGATAATGTACATTTTATTAGTAGTATCATTATAAATCTATCATAGGTACTAATTTTCATCACAAACCATAATGCTATGAATCTATAGAGCAACTAAGTAATTTAATCATTAAGAATCGTAAAATTGCACGAATGAAATTAATGTCCTTGCCTACATATTTCTTTGGCTAAAATATAATGTAATGTCGACGATTTAAGTATTGCTAAAATGTTTTCTTAGAGAAAAACTGGCAAATACGGTTGGCGACTAAAAATACCGTCTACTCTCATGCTTTGTGCTCATGGTTAGTTTGAGATAATTTTCTCTTAGTTTTAAATAGTCTAGTTAGAGGAAAATATTGCCATACTTTCTTGATAGAAAGCAGTTATTTTATCGTTTTCATCAGTAACGATAAGTTGCTGTGTCAAGATGAATTCAGTTTCATGGCCATTATTCATTTTCTTTCAAGCAAAGTGCGACGTCTGATTCCTGTATATTTAAATATTTACTTCCTGCTGGAAATATACAGATCATAATTTGCGTCAAATGTGTTATTTTCCAGCTCTTATAAATCTAGGTTTTAGAGAATATTATGAAATTGTGTTGACTTCTGTCCGTGATGAATTGTCATTTTCTGGCTTGAATTTGATTTGATGCCGTACATTGAACTCAGCACGATATTGATATTGCAACATGCAAGAACAAATTAGCGATAAATAGAATTAGGAAATATATATTGGTCTAGCATATTTTGTACTCTATGCCTTAGGGCAGATTAAAAATGTTTTCTTTTTACTGAAGATGAAATCTTGTTCTATCCATCTTTCAAAATTCTCAGAGAAGATTGGGTCCTAGATTTTTACTATTATTTGAAAAGATATGTAAAGGTAAAATTCGTGTTAAAGTATACGAGCATTAATATTTAGAAACAATACATACAAGTTATATTTAGATAGCTTAAACACTTTTTGGGTGGTCATTTCATTTGCAAAGTAATATTTTGCTTTATTCAGATCCGTTAGCAACAGTTTTATCCTTCTGTTTTCCTTCATTTCAATATGGTATTAATTCACTCAAGCGCATAAATATATAAAAAAATTTTTTTATATTTGCTTAAAGAAAGCAAGCGTTGCGAATAAATTAACTTGGCACCTTGACCACATGAAAGTTATTGTCCAGAGTAATCGTGATTTACATTGTCACCTAACGGCCACACTCGTTAAAATATATTTCGATGAAATTAAATTTTCCTGATTCAAGTTAACATGACAATATAGTAAGCTATTACCAGCTTAGAACCCCGAAAAATTATTTATAAACATTTTATCATACGTTATTCAAGTACAAAAAGGTCAAAGTCAATATTTTGAAGTTCCTCTTTCAACCTAAATTATAACATGCTGCTTTAGCAATTAGATTTTCGTTCAAGCCTATTGATATATCTCCGTCTATTTAACACAAGAATGTTTTCAAGAAAATAGTCATTGATATGTAAATACATGTAACAAATAATGGTTTCAAAAGAACCTAGATATATGGCTGTTTGTATTGTAAACATATTGTATTCAAGAGTGTTTTGATTGTATATACAGGCTGAGGTTTTGGTTACGTTTAAGTAGGCATTCAGAAGAAGAAAAAAAAACAATAAAAAGATCTCAAGAATCCGTAAGTACAAATCTTTTTATATTTCGTTTTCGGGGAGCCTTTGTTTTTCTGTTTCATTGATAGTGTTTCTGTTTTGGAGTCATTGCAACAGCTTAGGCCTTCTTTGTTATGTTCCGAATCAATGATGTTTCCGGCAGTTCAAGGACCTTCTTTGTGACTATAATCATTTGCTATGTTCCGAATCAATGATGTTTCCGGCAAATCAAGGACCTTCTTTGTGACTATAATCCTTTGCTATGTTCAGAATCAATACTGTTTCCGGCAAATCAAGGACCTTCTTTGTGACTATAATGCTGTTTTGTTTCTATGAAAAATGATCGATAATCTATTATCGCTATTTTAAATTGAATCTCAGAATAACTTTCATTTCAATTTAAACTCAGATGTTTGTGATCCAATCTTTACATATCTTTACAACCTGTATCTCAACAAATGTCTGAATATATGATAAGTTTATAATTTGATGATGGTGAGTTTTTGAATGTCCTTATGTCTATTAGAGAGTTAAGAAATTCAATGGAATCCTTAATATTTCAGAAAAAATGTAGACATTGACTGAAAGTATAATCAGAGACATTTGCTCGACGGAGTCTGTAAATTCCATAATTAGAAATAATTTATAAGTATTTTGACACTACTTGGCAATTCCATATACAGGAGAATAAGAAGAGCCGTGAGATAAAATTGAATGAAAAGACACTCTAACCCTGTTATGGCTGAAAATGGACCTAGAAAGGCAGCATTAAAACCTCTAAGACCCAAAACGTGCT
Organism: Margaritifera margaritifera; assembly: GCA_029931535.1. Classification (NCBI taxonomy): domain Eukaryota; kingdom Metazoa; phylum Mollusca; class Bivalvia; order Unionida; family Margaritiferidae; genus Margaritifera; species Margaritifera margaritifera. The sequence continues at coordinate 1,606,364 of JAQPZY010001591.1, forward strand.
ACGTTCCATTTTGTTGGATTTAGACAGGTCGCGGTAACTTTGAGCAAAATGTTATGAAACAGGCTCAACTAAAATATACACTGTGGATAATTCGGAATATGTGGAATTTGACTCTTCTTAAATCAAATCGATAGTCGATACTTTAATTTTCTAACCTTGAACATGTTCAGTTTCCAATCAACACAGCATCAACAATTATCTTGTAATTCACATTATCAGCCGAAATATATCTACAAGTCTGGGAAGGATTGAGTTCTTTGTCATTTTATGTACCTTCCATTAATATTTTCAAGAGGCACATCTCTTTGCCAGTAGACCATGGAGTCAAACTCTTATTGATTATGAAACAGAAAAGAAATGTCATATCTGATCGACTGAATATATTTTAGGAAACCTATGGTATTTGCAATTTGTATTTGCATATATATTTATAGCATTATTAGATTTCAGTAATCAATTGTTTAGCTATGGGAGTGGGTGTTGGGAAGATATTTCTCAAACCGAGTGATTAACCAATTACTAAGAGTAGACTTCATAATGTATAGTATTAACGAAAACTTATGGTCTACTTTCGTGGTACTTAGTTTCTTAACATAAAGAATTCGCGAGATATTTTCACGTACAAGTGTGTAGTAATTTGAGATACGAATATGTCTTTGTATTAGTTGTTTGTGTCCTGTTGAACATTGCGTGGCGTGAAGTACCGATCTACCGTTTGAGAAGCAAGAAAAACCATGTGTGAAATTAGAGTCTCATGAATGTGTGTTCATTAGGTGATTAGAGGAAAATTACTTGTGGTATTTGCGTGTTTACTTGACAATGACTGTTGTCTTGAGATGCTTGAAAATAGGAGAAATATCGACCACAAGCCAGCCTCACGTTGGTGTTGTCGCATTCGCTCGGTAGTGAACCCCCTTGCATCTTATACTATCAACCCCTTTTCCAGATCTATTTGTTTACGGGCTATCGTGAATAAATACGGATTCCGAAGGTGTAGGGATTTTTAAAAATAAAATTATTGTATGTTTACCTTACCTCCAACCTACTTATTACTGCAGCCACCGGTAAAACGTTTAACTGAATATATATATATATATATATATATATATATATATATATATATATATATATATATATATATATATATATATATATATTAAACGATCAATCTTGATACCGCTATATTTCTTTACCTTCAATTAGGGAAATTATGTTGGGGGAGAAAGTTTAATGTACAAGATTCTTTATCTTACCTAATTTTAGAAAATAAGGCTTACTCATAAATGTTCTTTTTATTTAACTTAAGTCATATGTGACGATCAACATTTTTTCACGATTTGATTTGTATCTTATTTACTGACTATCCGATAAAAATAAATAAAAAATAAGCTACTTTTCCTTTCTTCATTAATCTTTGTATATTAACTTAAGCCAACTTGCATTTGTAGCAGACACACTTTAGCCGGTCTACTTATCTACCGAACACTGATAAAAATTAACGTGGCGAAAAGTTAAAACTTCTAACATTGCACCCAAACACATTATTTCCCTTTAGATTTTGTATTTGTGCAACTTTAACTTTTTAATTGAAAATAACTTCCAGAGATACATTTACCAATACCCTGGATTCATGTATCTTGACCCATAGCACATCTTTTAATTAGTATGTTTTCTAGATCGTTTCTTTTTCGTTGATTTATTGTTCACGTTATTTCCATCAACACATAGTTTAAGACTGAAAACATTGTTAAATGTGAATTTCCACAGGAACAAGTTAAAAGCATTTCCCATTTTTAATTTCCATAGAAGTTCACGCTTATTCGTTTGGAAATATTTACTATTTTGTCAACTCTGATATGCAATCACAAACATTCTTTTCACAACTCATATCAATTCATATGTTTTATTTTTGATAGGAGTAATATACATATGCAAGACACACTGCGAAAAGCCTGAGAAAGTTATATAGCAATATTTGTAAAACTTAGAATTTGGCACAAAGTATCACTCGAAATGGATTTTCAATCATCATAGTTATGCATATATATATATATATATATATATATATATATATATATATATATATATATATATATATATATATATATATATAACCAGAACAAACAAAACCGCTTACAAGGGATAAGACTGGACTAATGAGTGTGTCTGGTATAAAACCTAATTATTTTACTTGCGGTTAAATGCATTTTAAATAATGTGTTATATATGCCAGAATGCGACATTTCGTACTCAGACTTTATTCTCTTAAATTCCATCAACAGCGAATCAAATTGAATTATTCTATATAAGTGTAATATCATATTGAAATATCACCCAATAACAAATTGCACAGAAACAAATACATGACATTGATAGGGCTGCGTTATATAGACCGATGCTGTAATATCAAGACAGCGCGTTAGAGACTAATTTCCTGTCCCTAGATATATGTGAACATTATTTAGAATACATTTATCTGAATGTGTAGTACTGGAAAGTATTTTACAAAAATCAATGTAGAAAAGGCAAAGGTGATTTGGACTGGGACACTATCGAAATCAAATACAAGATTGTGTTGCGAATTTAATTTAGATTGGGATCATGGATCTTTCACACCTTTAGGTGTAAAGTTTTCAAGTCTAGTATTGGATATTTGGGATTATAAAGCACCCGAGATGATGATGAAGATAAAACCAATCATTAATTATCGAAAAATTATTATAAAAAAAAAAATAATAAAATCTGTATGGACAAAGCTGCTATAATTAAGTCTTTAGCATTTTCGAAATTTATACAAATATTTCAATCCTTATCCACCACCATTGTGCAAAGGAAAATTTGAAACATTGCTTGTTTTTTTTAAATTGTTGGGAAATCGGGGTCAGATTGTATTATAAAACATGATTTTTTCAAGAATATTAGCATAGAGGTGAATTGGGGTTTTTTTTTGTTTTTTTTTAAAAAAAAAAAGTATTAAAGATATCATGTTGGGAAAAGTCATTAAGTACAACAAAACATTGATATCTTTATCGTGTATTTATTTTAGGAAAATATTTTACTTATTTTTTGGATCACATATTGATCACTTATTGCTTCAGAATAGTTCCAACATGTTCTGGAAAAATGTACAAAAAGCATGGCAATAATTTACTAAGATTACTAGGAAGATGAAAATTGATGCAGTTTGAAAGGTTTTATTTGTTTCAATATGGTATAATTCAAATAGGATCACAATAGTTTTGTATAAAAGATTGGCACGAGAAGGGCATCCATAATATTATCGATACAGTTGCATGTGATGGTTCCTTCTGTTCTTATGATGGATTAAGAAGCATGGATTGAAAGCAACATATTTTGTTTTATATAGAAAGCCAGATTACTGGATATTGATAAATGCAGTTTTTGTGATCATAGAAAAGTCAATGGTACATTTAACATTTATTACTAGTTTGTAGAAAAGTATATTAATTATGGATTTAGTTAGAGCATGATGTGAAAAATAAACGAAATATTAGTAAGAAATTTGAAAAGATTATAATATTTGACACTGATATTCCAACTGTTATGTACTTTCTTACTGTCATAGCAAAACATTTTATCTATAGATCCAATTTTTGTAATTTACCTTAAAAGTGTTTGGAATCACACTTTTAGTAGATACTTTAAAGTTAAGAAATATATTTAAATGGTAAAGAGGTCCAGTAAAAATTGCTTGTACAAATGGTCAGACAGGTATACATATTTTGATGCATTGTTCATAGATCCTTATTGATCAGTTCTTCACATTTTGTATCTCTTTGTTCATGGTTTGTAAAAGAAAGTACCAGCCTAATTTCGATTTCATTAAGATATTTGATATGTCTCAATTACTGTTGGCATAATAATTTAAACAGACATTGAGATACAGGTTTGCCTATATCTAACAATTTTACACATAAAGTAGTGATTATGCTCCGTTTTTGTTTTTGCATGTGTCTGTATGTTTCAATTTTAGGTACATTCTAGAGTTAAAAATTGCATTTTACAATGCATCATATAAAATGTAAAATAGTATATTATAGTAATTTCTTTCTAATTTGCAGAATTTGGTGTGTTTAATGCATTGCAATTTATTAAAAATAACTGAAAGACATGCATGTAAATCTTCATTTAGGTCTGTGACGTTTTTAATGTTCTTAAATTGCATAGAACAAATACTTGACATTTAGCTTTTTCTCGAGCTGATATTGGACTGAAACATCGGAATGAATAGAGAACTTAACTTATAGCAAGCATGAATATCAAGTTATCGTTTTAAACAATGATGTTGATTCGTACTGATTTTTCCTGGTTAGGGCCATGTCATCACCTTTTAAAATGTCAGCCGTAATGATGAATGAAAATATCAATGAATGGAATGTAAAGTGTACATTTATGTACTCTGTATTTAATAGTAAGTTCCCCTCGACTATTTTTTACAGACTAAGAATCTGTCCTGCCTAAAATCTACATTGGTAGAGAATTATAATTAATTTTAATTTTACCGGGAAACAGATCATGTCGTTAATTGTTATTATCGAGGCTCATATTAGTAGCAAACAGCCACTTCTCCATATCTGATTATTATTTTTTTAACCGACTATCGAAAATAACGACTGAAGATGATGCTAAAACTCGTCGTTTGAATGAATGACTTTTATATTTATCTTTCCCTAGATCTACTTACTTATGACGTTTATTATTATGTGCGATTACTCTCCGTGAAAATGCATAACTGAGTTTAGGTGTATTCTAGTTTTGTAAGCAGAGCAAATGTTTGTCTTGTGTTAGTGTCTTCTGTAATGTGACGAATATTAATTTAGATGAATCTTGCTTTATTTATATCATCCTATCGTCCGAAAAAGAGTTTACCGTATAACTCTTTATCGTTTAGTGAGTTGGAGTGATAAATACTCAAGACAAAATAACCAATTTGATTTAATATCTTTTAAATTTTATGTACATTCTAATTCTGCATAATTATATTTCATTTTTCTTTATATCAGTTTTTACCATACTTGTATATGTAATGATGTAAATTTCGTTTAACATGATGGTTTCTTTCTGGTTCTTTGTAAATAATTTTCTTTTCTTTTTGGTCCTGTTTGAAGTTAGTTCCATGCTTACTTTTTAATGTGATATATATATATATATATATATATATATATATATATATATATATATATATATATATATATATTACAAAACAGGCACCGTTTAATTTAACTTTTTCACTGAGAAAAGGACATGGTTATTTGAACATACTGACTGGTTTTATCTCGTGATATGTAAAGACCAAAGCTTGAAACAAGTGCGCTTTGTATGATCACATCTGCTCTGATTGAAACAAACACCACACAATGCCTTATTTAAGAACTGAACTTTACATTTTACAGGATTCATGAAGTCATGACGCTCTAATAACTCTTTTCAAGCTCTAATATTGATTACACACTGCACAAACGGCTGTAGCTCTTTTCAAGCTCTAATATCGATTACACACTGCACGAACGGCTGTAGCTCTTTTCAAGCTCTAATATCGATTACACACTGTCCGAACGACTGTAGCTCTTTTCAAGCTCTAATATCGATTACACACTGCACTAACGCCTGTAACTCTTTTCAAGCTCTAATATCGATTACACACTGCACGAACGGCTGTAGCTCTTTTCAAGCTCCAATATCGACTACACACTGCACGAACGGCTGTAACTCTTTTCAAGCTTCATGAATTTATGAATCCTGCAAAAAAGAAGTCAAATTTATAGTTACAAAAATAAAAGCGAAATTACAGAAATAAATAACAGAACTATATTCTAACTATTTTTTACAAACATTGTCAAGGCATACAAGAATTGGAATCTGGAAGAATGTCTCGTATCTTTAAGGCTTTGTTTACAAACTTGTACTGTATGTTACTATGGGGCTAAATATAGGAACCTTGAAACCACGTTGTAAAAGTAGTTCCTTTATGAACCAATAATTTCGAGTTTTGATTTTAATCAGTCCAAATGCTTATGACAAAGGCTTGGTATAAATTAAAAATAATATAAAATCCTACAGAACGGTAGCAGACATAATTTGACATTTGTAAACCAAAAGAAACACCTATTTGAAACTTATTTACCTCCATTTCCCTCTCACGATCATTTTTAAAGTTGATGGACAAGAGAAAGAGTTTTGACTATCATTCTTGTCTGGTCCAAAAGTGGCTTATGTATGTGAATAGGCTGATTTATAATGGCACAATGAACACAGTGTCAAAAAACCCCTTAAGATGAGTATCCCATCTTTCCAAGACAACTTAAAACTGTATAGCTGGTTCTGTGCGCACAAATTGACTTCCGCGGGTGATCTCTTGTATCAAGCGGGCGTGTAATGTTAATAACTGAGGCAGAAACCTTGTAAAATTGATTTCAATGGTAGACACATTCACCCTCCAATAAGCTGAAAGTGTAAATTTGTGGGCAAAAGTAACAATCCTCATCTTTTGTGTAAAGATTCCTCACAGTGAACTTTACAACGCTAGGTCTGCAAAATTATACTACCGTGAATTGAACTGCAGGACCTTCCATAACCAAAGGCTGATAATTAGCTTTATAGATTTGCATTATTGAAGAATGATTGTACGTTATTATTGTCAATCACACCAAGAGAATGCCATAAATGTTTTGCGACTGTGGTTTCAGAATTTAGTAATAGCAATGACATCCGACGGATTCCACCGTGTTCTCTATGTGAAAAAAAAAACAGCTTGGCTTTGCAAGCACATGTCCAAGTAACTGAAGTCCTAACGATGAAAGGCTTTCTAAAGCTTAATAACTCTGATCGGCAATACGGCGATGGCAGTGTTCCTGTCTTCTATTCTGTCTTTAGTTAGATGACTTATTAGTCAGTGGACTGGGAAGTAGTTTCATTGATATGTACGAGATGTGTCTGTTCTGCATATGCAATATATAACATTTGCATGCATGACCAGTAGCAAGTGTATAGGTTGAATGGATGTGTTCCAAACTGAAAACTCCTTGCTGACAAGTGTAGACTCTTAAGACGCGCATAGCAAAAATGAATAAAAACAGTATTATCTCTGACGGGTAGTTTGATAAATGAAAGTACACTGTAGCTGTATTATATAAACCAGAATCCATCATAGTCAATCAAATAGTTTGTTCGAACTAGATGAATCATTTTGCAAACCAGCTTGGCCTTGAAGCTACACAATAAACTGGCGTTTAATAATTGCTTTGGTTTGGCGCTTTATGGCACAGCAACACTCTGAAGTTTATTTCGTGCTGAGGCAAGTTGAGTAAAGTACCTTGCCCAAGGATACATCACGGTAGCCGATGCGGACTGATTAGATGGTGGGAATCGAATCCGGACACCTTTAGTCACGAGCCCGTCACTTTAACCGTTGAGGAACAGCGGCTTCTTAACATTTAATAATAATGTGTATACGTGTATATGTATCTAATGATGGAATTTTTGGTAGAGTGACGCAGTTCATTTCTATTGGGTCCTCTCCTAGTTTTGTGGTAGGTTCTTTAATCTAAAATAGGTTGTTTTTAATTACTGGTCATCAGAATTGGATACATAATTGACTTGCTGTCAATATTTGAAGACATTATGATATGCGGCGAAGAAAACCTTTACACTTAAGTACAGGTATGGCACTCAGCTAAACATACTGTCTATAATATTAGAATATTTCTTGCACGGATGCCATCGTGCACTATAGTTATGCAAAAGACTTACAATGCCCTAATGCAAAACGTGCTAATGACCAGACTAATTCTTTTTTTTACAATCTGGTGTCTATTTAAGTCAAGAGTGACAGGACATGCCGCTACGTCTAGTGCACAAGTTAGATAATTAGAACTGTTTTTATTCCTACCAAAGCAAAGGTATCGTTGGTATTCGGTGTTAGGATACTCACAGAAGTGAAGTCATAATTATTGAGAAACCTTCTCTACTATGAACAAAGTGGAGAGAACTGTGGGATCACTAATCTCCTTTCCCCAACCTAAAATTTAATAAGCACTCGCAACATTTTCTTCCTTTTTCTTTTTGTAAAAGAAAACAAACATTATCTGTCCTTGTCTTCAACATAAGTATGTCTTACAATCAAGAATTATGTACGTCTCTACTATCCCTTTATATTTCTTCTCTGGTAAATAATCATTGATATATCTCCTCCCCACTCCCAGCTCCCCGCTCCCCGTTAATATTATCATTATCCTAATTAGAAGAGTAAGCATTGACATAAAATATAATAAACATTCGTTGAATAATGCAGCAATAAATTATCTCCATAACACAACTTTTAGTTTTCTCTATTTATTGATTTGATTGATTGACCCATTTAATTTGTAATTGAGTTTTCGTTGTAAAGTTAAATTCGTTAACATCCAATTCCCTAAGCTGGCTGGACTTAGAATGAGGCTTGAAGCAAACGTTTTTGTAGGCAAACTATAAAAAATATGTATCATGGCAGGTTTATACTTTTTCAGAAATTATGTTCGCTAACTTATCTGCTTGTCTATAATTATGCAAAGAAAACTTCAACGCAGTTTTTGTTCAATATAGGGTAATATCGTCTTTATTACAAACACTTCCTTTCTAATAATTCTTTATTTCTTTCTGAAACTTCTACATTTGTCTTTTTACTTATCTTTCAACTTCTCCAGCGTTAGGAAGCCGACATTGGATGCCATCGTAACCCATAATGTTTCTAAAATATCTAGTATTGTCATAAATGTAGTGGACTTTCTATAGAAATAACTTAGACTTTGCTCGTACCGCCACATAGTGGTACAAAGAGAAGCAATTCACCTACATTCCACATTGATATTATGTAAAGAAAAAATGAAGCAGTGACTTTGTTCTACTTTTGACACACCTGACAGATCGTTCAACAACAGAAATGTACAGACTATTCACCGTTTGACTAATTCATTTTCTATTCATTTGTCTACATTATGCAAGATTTCGCATCAATACAACATTATGTATATAAAAGAGAAGATATTATTATTATTATTATTATTATTATTATTATTATTATTATTATTATCAACTTAATTAAAAAAGGGTATGCATTTTAGCCCTTTCCTGATGAATAAAACTTATATTTTTGTCACAACGGTCTCCCCAATTGCGGGTTTGGGGATGCAGAATAGGCCCGGTGCGTCCTCGTTGCATATCGTTAGGGGCGACTGAGTGGTGGCAACCCGTTTGCTGGGGGTTGTGTCCCGTGTCGATGGAAAAGAGGATCCTGGTAGTTGCGTATAGGCCGATGGTTACCACTCCAATGCAACACACTACTTTCGCCTCAACTTCCGCTAGACGGGTGATCAGAATGACCAGGTCTGATCAATAAGCTGGTCACGCCAAGCCCTAGGAAATATTTTATACCTCATCTACTTCTGTCTGTATAACCCTTGATACCACCGTTTATCCATACAATTCCTCCTTAAAACTCTTCTCTCAAAACTTCATAGAAGGCGTTGGGTGAACGGGTCAATCCTTTTCACCTGCCGAAAGTAACATCTGTGTAGTCCTGGTACTTTAGCACGTAGTTGCCGCACTGTTGAAGTGTCCCCATATTGGGCTTAGTGGCGCGTGATGACTATTATTTACACATATGATGGGTATTGAACATCAAAACAAAAATGGCGTTAAAAGACCCAAACCAGAGTCTGACTCAGACGAGGAACGAATTAATGCAGGTTAATTTCCCCATTTGATAGTTATTGAGTACTTGGACAAAACCAAACCTTTGTCAAAACTCTCCCCTTTCGTCATCGAGAAAACCATCCCTGGACGAATATGCACACCAAAATCATTACAAGAGTTGAAATTTGTTAGTTTACTAATTGAGTATGAAAAAAAGTTTCAATCGGAAAGCGTCCAAAAAATTCAAGACATTTTCTACATCCAGGTTACAACATATGCACAGATTTCATTGAACTCCTCCAAATGCGTGATTCGTTGTTCTGACTTGGCAGAAGTCACAAACGACGAGATACTTGGAGCGACGAAGAGCCAAGGTGTCAATGCTGTCCGTAGAATCCGAGTAAAACGCAACAGGCAACTGCAGGACTAAAGTTACTGTACTTACCTTTAACATCCCAACACTACCAAGAGTAGTAAAAGTTTGAGTTTTGCAAGTAAGAGTTGATGTATACATACCGAACCATCTTCGTTGCTTCAAGTGTTAAAAGTATGAACATCACCAACACAAATGCCCAAAGAGCCCCTTGTGTGGTCGTTGTGGTAACACTTCGCATCGTAACCTTGACTGTAATGCAACTCGACATTGTATCGTTTTGGAAAAGAACACAATGCAAACTTGGAAGACTGCGACACCGAGAAAAAAGAGACTGAAATTAAAATGGTGAAATGTACATTTAATATCCGGGGCTCTGGTTGGCCGACTGGACCAAGGCGCTCGCCTTTACATATCACTCACACATCTCACCTCTGTCTGCATGAGCTCGAGTCTCGGTTCCACCAAGGTGGGTATGTGAGAAAGCTTGCCATTATCTTCCTATGGGTCGGTGGTTCTTCCCGGGGTCTTTACGTTTTTTTCCCCACCAAATGTACTGGCCGCTATGAATAGCCTATCGTGTGCTAAAAATGGCGTTAAACCCCACACAACAAGCCAAACATTTAATATCCCATTTCCGGAGGCCAAAAAGCTTGAAGAAACAAAAATGACTTCACATGATTCAAGTTACTCATCCATTGTTAAACCTGTTAGTAAAACAGCTACGTCGAAGGATGCTCAGACTAAAATTAATTTTCCTGATTCGACACAATCTCCTAACGCTCTTAACCATAAACCGCCACAGATACTTTCTTCGACACAAACGACTACAAAGGTTCAAATGGCAAGACAAACGCCAAAAGAAAAAAAAAAAGAAAAAAAAAAAAAAAAAAAAAAAAAAAGAACAAATTTAGATAGGCAACCCTAAGGATCTGATGACTCTATTAAGTTGCATAACGGGTTCCGTACTTCCCCATGATAAGTAAAGTTATATAAGTGCTTCTTCCAAAGGTTTCTAACCACATCGCCACCCTGTTTTGTGTTTAACCTATAATGAAGAACATCATCACTCAGTGGAATTGTCGAGGACTTCAGACCAACTATAATGAAATTCTTCTATTTCTACAAGAACATGATCATGCAGTACCATGTCTGCAGGAAACGTGTCAAAAAGATACGTACACGATTACATTTAAAAACTATTCAACTTTTAACAATAGAGCTCCTCAGTACTACATTGCTCTAGATATAAACTTAAGAGCTGTTTCATTCTTTATCGAGTCATTACATTTTGTTCCATTTATATCCCAATAAGTTCTAACTTACACCTAAATAATCTGAACAACCTCATTCGACAGTTATCTACTTCTTTCATTTTGTAAGGGGATTTTAATGGTCATAACATTGTATGGAGTTCTAATGACGTAAATGAAAAGGGGAACAAGTTTCCCACATATTTACACCCGGCGATAGGTTTGACAACGGATCAGGAACTTGAATCATGGGAAGTAATTTTTGTTTCTTCAAGCTTTCTGGCCTCCGGAGAGGGGATATTAACACCTGTATTGACCTAACTATTTGTTCCCTTTCTCTACTATTAGTCTGACGAACCAATTTCACACTGGAAACTTAAATAAGACCAGTTGGGTAAAGTTTTAGATTATCTCAAACAACAGAATTCACAGTTATATTTTCAAGAGCGTAAACGATTCTACTGAATATTTTACAATTATTTTACATGAACTTGAAAATGAATCCATTCCGAAGTCCTCAATTAACCCCAAAAAGCCATGGTTCACTGAAAATTGTAACGAAACCATCAATCAACGCAGAGCAGCACTAAGTCGATTTAATATCCGCCTGAAGCCCGAAACATTTGAAAATTTGTCGTATGGTTCATGGCAGAATTAAAGACTGTATGAAGAAATCGTTGCGAAATTACGTTTCCACATTAAATTATTATTCCTCTATTAAGAAACTATGGGGCATGGTAAGGGTAACCCCAACTCGTCGAAAATTTAAAAGTAAATTACAAAAGTATTATCTCTAAGCAAGACATTGCCAATGTACTCCTGATACTTTATCTAAACATTCTTCATCTTCTAACTATTCATCAGAATTTCAGAAAATCAAACATCATGAAGAGAGGAGACCTTTAAACTTTGTTTTTAATAATTCTGAAAGTTATAACCAACCTTTTTCACTTTCGGAACTTACGGACGCTTTAAGCAAGGTCCATGATACAACTGCTGGGCCTGATAACATACATTACCAACTTCTACAACACCTGTTGAAAATTTCTCTAAATGCCCTTTTGGACATTTTTTTAATGACATTTAGAAATTGGTTATGTCCCAAAATCCTGGAAAGAGGCGACAGTGAGTTCTATTCCCAAACCGGAAAAGAATAACACAAATTCTATCAATTACCGTCTCATTGTTTTGATTAGTTGTATTTGTTAAACGTTGGAGGGAATGATCAATGCAAGACTTATTTGGTTCATTAAGTCTACCAGTATCATTTCGCCTTTTCCTAGTGGATTCAAACACGGACGCAGTACGAAAGATCATCTGGTTAGACTTGAAACATTTATTCATAATGCCTTCATCAAGAAGGGGTACTTAGTGGCAGTCTTTTTTGACCTGGAGAAGGCTTATTACACAATACAGAAGTATCTGGGTCTAAAAGACCGTCTACCTAGTTTTTATTTCTAACTTTCTTTCAGATAGGGAATTTAAAGTACGAGTAGGTTCTACCCTCTCTGATATGCACGAACATGAGATGGATGTTAAATCCAGGTGTGGATTGCTCTGTATATGTTGATGATTTTCTTGTATGTTATCGACCCAAGCATATGCATGCAATTAAACGACAGTTACAACAGTGTGTACATAAGATCCAGTTTGTATGACTTTCTGTCAACTACGTACACAAGAGGACGATCCTGAATTCACGCTTGACGGAACACCAGTTGTTAGGTATGCTTTTAGACAGAATACTCTATCTTTATTTAACACATTAAATAATTAAAGGCTAACTGCTTAAAAGCCCTTGACCTACTGAAAGTGGTAGCGCATATTGACTGAGGTGCAGATGAAAACGTTCAGCTTTATCTTTACAGAAATCTCATCAGACCCAACCTCAACTATGGCAGCATTGTTTGAGCCAGAAAGTCCTACTTAAACGTGCTTGATTCAGTTCACCTTCAGATACAACGGCTCGCTTTGGGATCTTCGAATCGTCACCAATTGAAAGTCTTCACGCGTAAGCGAATGAATCACTCTTATCAAAGAGCAGAGAAAAATAGTATCTGCATCCAACTGAGATTAAATTCTTCTAATCGTGCCTACACATCTGTCTTGCATCCCAACTACAAAACACATTTTTTAAATCAAACCGAACGCCATTGCAACCTTTTGCAAAGAGTATCACTATACTTTAACAATGAAAATATTGATCGTTCAAAAATCGAAAATGCTTCCATCATTGAATATCACCATGGTTTCTAAAACAACACAGAGTCCTGTTTACTCTGCATACAGGAAAAAGTCACAGACTAAGCCTTCCTTTTTTAATACTTCCTATCATGAACTCCTTTCAAAACATGAAAACTAAACAATGATGTTACTGATGGTTCAAAAGATGGTTAAAGGCTGCTACAGCGTTCATTCAAGGAAACCACACTACAAAATGTCGTTTACTAGGTGGCGCATCGAACTTTTCTGCGGAGATCAGGGTAGGCAATCTTGCATTGAACTATATAAAAAACCCACAAATATTCAAAATTTAATTATGTCCTCCAATCTCTCTCGGTACTTCAGTCTTTTCAAAATAGGAAGTCGGAAAACCGAGGTTTGAGAACTCTTCCTATCAAACACACCAAACTATCTACCTCTCACCATCTAATTTTCTCTTGGGTAGCCAATCATGTCGGTAGCAAAGGTAATAAAAAGCAGACCGCGCTGCCAAAACGGCCTTTCCTGTCCTACCTTCTGATTTTAAAATACCTTATACTAACTTTAAAACTTGCATTACTAACTTTTTATTCAGTAAGTGGCAGACATCATGGAATGATTATGTCCATAATAAGCTCCATTTAGTTAAGCCTTCTTTAGGCGAATGGCCTGCTTTCTATAGAGCAATCTGTAAGGATGAGGTGGTTGTTGCACGTATCAGAATTATACACCCGCGCATAACGTACTCTCTCGTCTTGAAGGGTTGGAACCCATCCAAGGGTGTCTCTTGCAATGAATTTTTTTTTTTTTTTTTTTTTTACCGTAAAACACTTTTTTTTATTGATTGCGTCGACCTCCAACCTACACGGGATTGATACTATCAAGTCAATAATATGAAAGAGTTTTCTTTTTTACACAGTATGTGTGTCTCTCATTTTAGAGTTCTTAAAGGAAGCTAATATTTATAATAAAATATAGCTTGTTTGCTCATCTGATTCCGTGAGTGATTTTAATCAGTGCATCATATTCTCCTGATTTAAAATACCTTTTATTATATTTGTACCTTTACGATTATTTATACTGTTTACCTGTTGATCGGGACTCTTTATATACTTTTGATCCACTTATCTATATACTTGCTTTCCAGATTATATACTTTTATTATTACCCCATTGCTTTGGCGCTGTGCAGCCTAATTTTGCTGATGTGCCGTAAAACCCAAATTCATCATAACGTCATTTAGGAGCCATTTCACCAAAAATCATGCTTAAATACTGAGATTTCACTAAGATCTTTTGGAAAGGTAAGAATCTAAAAGAAGCGATTTAGATCATTATACTTAATCTTTCGAAGAATATGAGATTATGCTAATGACAAGGTTTAGAGAAACATGAAGCATTCGTTCGCAATATTTGTCTTAAATGGTCTCAAAAGAAAATACAATTGTACGTTAAGTCCTAAATCGGTCTGATTAACTCACTTATTAAGCCGGAATTTCGACCATTTGCAACTGAATCAAATGCAGCACTTCAAGCGTTTTTGTTGATTTATTTTTTCTCAAGTCAATGAGACGAGCACGAATGCTTCATCTTTGATTATTGTTGATATCCTTTTTATTTTCTTTAATTTAAAATATTTTGCATCATTGATACTTGTGTGTGTATCAAAGAAGTTGAACTCTATTAGTGTCAAAATTTGGGGAATAAATGCATAAAATATCGCTCTGTTATGTTGAGTCAGAGTCCATTTTTGTCACAAGAAAACAATTTTCTGTCATTGAAGACGTGCTCCGGCTTTTAGATTTCCAATTACACATTTTTTGGAAATCAGGATTGTTTTTTAGATTGCTTTAAATTAACATTCAAGAGGATATAAAACATTTGATGTCATTCATGGGAGAAAATCACACAATTGTTCGTAACATGCGCAAAAGTAAAAAAACACCAACAACTCTACTTTCAAGCTCTATATCTGAATATTTATCATACCTTGAGAGTAATGCTTCTAATGGACAATCAATGTACAAGTTATTTTCGTTTTAACTACACGTTCTCAGAAGTGTTATCGAGTCAGTATAAAAATAAACAATAAAGAAAATTTCAAATTTATCCCATCGATGAGGGGAAAAAGTCAAATGATAATTACTGTAATTGTATGAAATGTAATGAGCATCAGCAACTGGTAAATCAGATTATAAACACATATTTTTTAGAACTTGGAAAAACAGTGGAAATTCCGAAGTATGATTCTATGTTTAGGATGTATTGATAGAAGCTGAAAAGTACCGTGGAAATTCCGATTCTATTTTTCTTGATCGAATGGAAGGTTGATTTTATTCCAGGAACGCAAATGCAACATTAGATCAACTTTGACAACTTTGCCAAGAAACATGGTTACAAGTTATACATATGCCGTAATGTTGATGCGTGGCATGACTCAGTGTTATTGCCAGAGAGAGAGAGAGAGAGAGAGAGAGAGAGAGAGAGAGAGAGAGAGAGAGAGAGAGAGAGAGAGAGAGAGAGAGAGAGAAATAATCACAAAAGGCGATTTTGTTTCTATCTTCAAGATCAATCCTTTACTGGAACTCGCTCGTCTCACTAGCTCACTAACGAATACAGAAGACAGAAGATTAGGACGGTCCCTTATTTTCATATACAATGCTTAAGTTCAAATGGGAAAATGAGTGGAGATACCATATATAATACAGTACAAACATTTGATAGTAAACATTTTTACAGGGTTGACAATACTGGTTAGTAAGACGCTGGTTCAATTGTTATGTCTTAAACGACATTATCGACGAAAAGAAATGAGATATCAATAATAATCACTAAACCACAATTCTACTTTTCCATCGTTTCGATGGAAATAATATTCAACATAAGGAATTAAATGGGCTTAAGGAAAACCTTAGGCTTCGTTAATGAAGAAAATGCACACAATATTGTCCACACATACATTTAAATTCTTATGTATATATATATATATATATATATATATATATATAATTACTTAAATATTAGTTTCTTCATATGAATGGCTGTTTTTGCAGGGAACGATATATATAAAAAAAATCAAACGTGTTTTCATCTTTTTAATTTACATCACTTCCAGTACATTCTGTATTTCTTGTATCGAAATTAAATGTACAGAGGGAAACACGAATTTTGCCGTTGAGTTATCAAAGAACGTGATGTGCATCAAAATAGGAAGTTTGTTTCAATTCACTCACCGACCTTTTTTTACAGTGTTGGTTTTTTTGTTGTCTTTAATACAAATGATGGATTATTTGTATTTATTTATATATACTTTATTCACACTTTCCTGACTGTAATGTTGCAAACGTACAATTTCATGATCACAAAGTTGTGACAAAGTACTGAAGTATTAGTTTCATTAAATGAATATCTTTTTTTTCGCAGAGAAGTTGATATTACAAATAAAGCTTCATTTCTTCTGTTGTTTTACTTACATTCCACATAACTAACAGGAACATTAAATGATGAGGGGACAAACATACAGTTTTGTTGTCTTCTCACTGATTTATCAAAGAACATCATGTGTAACAACACAGGAAGTTTATTTTGCAACATTGTTCCATTCGACTATGTGACACTTTTACAGTGCGATGTTGGTTTTCGTCTTCAACACAAGGGGTAGATGGTGTGTGTGTGTTTGTGTGTGTGTGCAATATTTATTATTTTTGTTTAATTTTTTAATACTTAATTTATTACTCTTGCAACATTTAAACAGACAACAATCACACTGAAATTCATTAGCACCGTGTCATTTTCTCAGTTCTACTGTTGAAGAATTCGTCAGCACATTTTTTAAAACAAGGTTACAAGTTATTAATTTCGCTGTCATGTATATGTTATTTTCATATCGAAGAAGCGTTACAAAAAAAAATACCAAATAAAAGTTAATTCTTGTTTTTCAAGATTAAGATAGAATGCGAAGAGTGTCTATACTTGTAAAGAAACGAATAGTTTTTTTTCTTAGTTGGTTAAAAAGAAAAAACAAAAACAAAAAAATGTGGTGTGGTATAATATTTTTTCATACTGATCATATTTTACACAAAAGCACAGTCACACATATCAAAGGGGTTTAGGTATGATATTATTTCACGCAAACAAACAATTATACATATAATTATGCATACAAGTGGGATTAGGGTATGATATTTGTTCATACAAATACACCATTACACATAGAAAAGCGGATAGGGTATGATATTTTTTCATACAAAGACACATCTACACGTACAAAAGGGGTGGACATAATGATTCTTTTGACACAAGCGCACAGTTACAGAAACAAATGGAGTAGAGATAGATCTTGTCACACAAAAACACTATTGCACATACAAAAAGGGTAGGATACGATAATTGTATCATAGAAACACACAATCGCACGTACAAATGAGGGTGTAGCATAATATTTTTCTTATAGCACTTTTTTGTCATGCAGACAGTTACACGTATGACAGGGTGTAGAGATGACAATTTTCATATAAACACATATGTACACATACAAATGGGAGTAGGATAAATATATTTCTTTCATACAAACACATAATTACACAAAAGGCAATAAGGTATGATTTTTTTGGTACAATCACAGAACTACACATATAAATGGGGGAGAGGGTATAATATGCTTTTCATACAAACACATAATCACACATACAAATTAGGTAGGGTATTATATTTATTCATACAAACATACAATCACACATACAAATGGAGTGTAGTAGAATATTTTTCATACCAATTTTGTTTTTGTCATGGAAACACACAATTACACATATATTAATGGGTAGGGTATTATGATGGCAAAAAGCTTGTTGATATATCATTTACTACACAAGACAAACTAATAATCAATTCATCGATCAGATTGAGAACACACTATTTAGCCAAAACTACACACTTTTTGGACCCTTAGAGAAAGGATACCAAACAAGACATTTTGGATAATATACAACATATAAAACAATGTCACAGCAGCAGTAGGAAAACTATTTTTGTGTGTCTTTCTTCTATCATGGCACACTTCGTATTGGTAGTTCTTGTTGTTAATAGTTGCGGTATAGACTTTCTCCCTGAATTTTTGCGACTCTATCTTTTATATACCCGATAGTAGCTGTAAAGTACGGTGTTGTAATCGGAATGTCGCACTCGTGCCGCTGCCCTAAGGAAGAGAAACGTGAGTCAATTACACGATTATTTTTCTATCCGTGATGTTAGACCCATCCTTGGAATGTTGCACGTTCTGCATCTTGTGAATGATTTTGGAAGCTGTTAATTCAGTGGGTCTGCTAAATAAAATCCGATTCAAACGGGATGTTTCAAAATGTCATATGTGACAGAAAGTTTGGAATCAATCTCGATCCGTTCCTGAGGTCTGATTCTGTCCTTTCAACGCGTCCAACACAGAATCAAACAAATCAGTCATAAACGTGGCCACTTACTCTGCGGGGACTATAGACTTAAAATCCCTAAATCTGACAGTGCAAGTTTATGCTGTTGTACGAAATTTTCTGAGAGTCACATTTTACTCAAAATTTCGATATGAAAATAATCCTTGAGTGGTAAAGAGCAACTTTCACTCTTGGACGATCTTGATTCTCTCAATCGTTTTGATGGTAGTGGTGGTGGTGATGATGATGCAGAGAGATCAATGATCTCATCATCGAAATCGCTATAATGTATTTGTGCTAACACCGCTCTTCTCGTCTCAGCAGACACAGAACATTATGAACGTTGCAGTCACTTCAATTCTAGCTTCACTATACAGTTTGTTGATCCTTTCATGATGACGCTTGCTTGTGACATACAGTTTTATTTGATTGTCCTCTCAGTATATAAAGAGAGACACGACGTAAGAAGGTTAAATCCTATAGTGCAGCTTGTTAGTGTACATGAATGAGTGTTTGCTTGTAATATTGGGATATTGCATGTAAGACGAGTGATTGTCATCGTATCCTATTATACGCCTTCTCTCTCTAGATATCGGTTTGTAAAATGTGGAGGTTAGTTTGTAAGAAAGAGTTTTTTTTTTACAAGCGCCAGAAGACCACCTATACTCTCTTATCAGATGGTTTGTAAGTGTGATTGTGTGATTGTGTATTTGTATACAAAATGGTTGGTATACAAATGGTAGAATATCCAACATCCATTTGTAATGTGAAATTGTGTGTTTTAATGAAATAGTATACCTACCCACGCTTCCCCTTTTGCATATATAATTGTCTGCTTGTATGAAGAAAACGATTGGTATAAACAACATATACCACACCAATCTTGTATACGTCTAATTGTATGTGTGTATGAAAAAAAACCTCATATATTAACCCCTTTTGTATGTGTAAAAGTGTGTGTTTGTATGAGAAAGAATATACCCTATCCCCATTTGTATGTGTAATTGTATGATTGTATGGATGTATTAAAAATATAATACCCTACCTCCCCATTTTGTTTCTATATTGTGTGTTTGTATGCATAAAAGAATATAATTAATTATCCTCTTTTGTATGTCTAATTGTGTGTTTCTATAACATAATATCATATCATACCCACATTTGTAAGTGTGATTGTGTATTTGCATGAAACATAATCATACCCTGCAACCGTTTTTATATATAATTGTGCGGTTGAATTAAACAATATGATACCCTATCCTCCCTTTAATATGTGTAAGGGTGTGCTTCTACGAAACAAATATTTGGTATGAATAAAATTATTATACTATATACCTATTGTTTCTCCCCATTTTACGCAGCCCCGAATAACAATTATTATTACCAAGTACAGACACTATCTTTATCGTGAAATAATAATAATTATATATATATATATATATATATATATATATATATATATATATATATATATATATATATATATATATATATATATATATATATATATATTCCAGTTTTAAACATTTTTCAAACTCTCCTTCCAGATGAAAAGAGCATGTAGATGACGCCGAAATGTATAACATTGTTTTGACGAAAATATATTAATGCGCTGATTTCGAATACCTAAAAAAACAAAAACAAACAACAATTAGGCAATGGACATATTTTTGTGAATTTCAGTATGGGCGTTGTCAGCGATTAGGTGTATTTGTCTGGCTATCTGTCCAATTCTTAACTATGTTAAAATATATAATTAGATTCCTGCTTTTATGTTTGTTAGTGAGCAAAATACATGCATCTGATTAGTTTATTAGAAAACGAACTTAATGATGTCTTCGCACGGAAAATAATGTTTTCAATTAAAAAACTTCAGTCTTTATTATTGGTTAGTGAGCGATGACGTTATTGAGTTGACTGAGCGGGGCATATGAGATTATTGAATTTGAAAAAAGTATAGTCTTTTGTGATAATCTTGAATTTTTTAATTTTCTGTCTGTCTCTCTTGGCAATAATAACACTGAATCATGCCACACATAAACATTGCGTCATATTTATAATATGTAGCCCTATTTTTGACAAAATGTGTCAATGCTGAGCAGACTTCAAAATATTAATGATTTTTCAGTGTGGTTGTTGTTGTTTGTAGTTTGACCGTAATGTTAAATTTCAGCAGTGTCCCATAGCGTAATTTGTCATGTTCAAATTTCTATAGATCTCATACTGACCCAAACGCTAATGTACAATTCTCATACACTCCATTGTGACTCCAACACTAATATTAAATTCCGCTGTGTATTTTCTTCATCAACGAATCATTGAATTTCCTCCATCACATTTACTAATTTGTTTTGGACACCATTCCTTAAGTTTTTCTTTGGAATTGACGTTCGTTTTTTAAGTTTACAAATATTATTAACGTAATATATTGAGAATCAAAAGATTTTAAATTGACTTATATTGCAACCCCCCTTACCTGCGACCCCCCTCCTCCACGTTAAATAACAGTAAGAACAAATATTTAAAAAAAAAAACGAACAATGATTCACTTGTAGGCACAGGGCTGAGCAAATTTTTTTTAAAACTACTAGTCCAGGACAAGTGGTTTCAGAAAATTCACTAGTCCCACCTTCCTCTTCACTAGTCCCACCTTACTCTTCACTAGTCCCACCTTACTTTTCACTGGTCCCAAAATGGTAATCGCTTGCCGAGATTTAATGAGATGTATGTACTTAATCCATAGAAAAACAAACGAAATAATATACAACATAATTATTTCTTAAAAGACTTTTATTTTTCAAAAACATTGGTTGTTATACATTTGGCTTATTCAGGTTCATGTATATATGTTTTAGCTGATGGATTTGAAAAAATGTCCATGTACAGTGTATATGTCTGCCACCTGCACCAGCACTAAGCCAGCAGTTGATAGCTGTGTCTGGGTTGAAGTCCTCAAGCTCTGGTCCATTTGCAGAAATGTTCATTAGCATTTGTAAACTCTTTTGGTTTAAGGAATTCCTTAAATAAGTCTTGATTAAGTTCATTGAACTAAATCCTCGTTCACACTCAGCAGTGGATGGGCTTTTAACAAATATGATTTCTAATAGTTTGCATAATTGACTGAGACTAGGTGGAGTATTCACTAAGAGTGTTCCAAGAATTATCTGTCTCTTAGTAGTGTCATATTTGACATTTTTGCCATCACAGATTGTTGCTTATGTCTCTTTGGACATTTTCTCTTTTAATTACGAACAGAGACAGCTCATTAATTAGCGTAATTGTTTCGCTTCAAACGCAATATCGCACGTGGAAGTTTATCATCTATACAATCAATTAAAAATTAAAGAATCATTACTGTCATTTAATCAGTTCATAAAAGAAACCAACACTGATGTCGGTACAGTACCTTTCATTAATTTAATTACACTGACTCGCTGGATTAAAATCATAGTGAGCCACTCGTGATAATCTGGCTTGAGTAAACTCAATGCAACAAAGCCGCTTAAAACACTACTAATTGATCATACTGGCTTCCTTTTGTTTGACGTGTTTTGATTTGCCGATAATTTGGTCGCTTAGCCCAATATGCAGTCAAGCGGTAACAGGATGTAAATGTATACACGAAGAGGGGTAGAATCAAATATTCAGTACACCCAGAGTATGATTGGCCAAATAAAGGTAGATATAGTGATTAAAGCACGAAAAAAAGGACTAGCCCGACTTTTTTTAAAAGCACTTGTCCCGGACTAGCGACTTGGAAAATTTTACTTGCCCGACTTCAAAAATGACTAGTCCGGGACGTCTGGCTATGGGATTTGCTCAGCCCTGAGGCAAAAACCAACATCGCACTGCAAGAAAGGTTCATCTAGTGGATTGGAACAAAGATATAAGACAAATTTCCTACATTGTTCCACATGACTTTCCTTGATAATTAAGCGAGCAGATGACAAGAATTATGTGTTCCTGTACATTTAATATCCATGTTAGAAATGTGGAATGTACTTGGACACCTGAAAAAGGAGATGAATACAGGTATTATTTGTGACTTCTCGTTCTCTGCAACAACAAAAAATTCTTTTAAAGAAACCAATTTGAATTTACTTGTATTATAAAATGGTACGTTTGCCCCATTACAGTCAAGAACGTGAGAATAACCTACGCAAAAAAGAACTCAATGTGTGTGTGTGTTTGGACAACAATGTGTGTATTTTTTCTTCATCAATGAAGTCTTCCACTTCCTCATAACCTACTAATTCAGTCAGCAGGCTACACGTATTATTTGTTTGTCCCCTCTACATTGAACTTTCATGCAAGAAATACGGAATGTACTTAGACACATGTAAAATAAAAAGATGAAAACAGGTTTTTTGTGATATCTTTTTCTCTGCAAAAATAAGACATTCATTTAAAGAAGCTAATATTTATGTACTTTACAAATGTTTTGATTATAAAGTGTACCCTTTTCAACTTTACAGTCGTACAATTGTACGTTTGCAACATTACTGTCGAGAAAGTTAGAACAAGTAACAAATAACTCAAGAATACAAATGCATGGTAGATACTTTGTTTTTCTTTTCACCCAGCAACGAATAAAATTATTATTTTCTTTACAAATACAGGCACTTGTCATCTAAATTATCCTAATCTTGAAACAATTATACAATGTACTTATGTTTTGCTGTTCACAAAATGAAATGAAATTCCCCTTTAATATGAAAAGAACATACATATGACGGCAAAATTACAACTTGCAATCTTTATTTTTTGACGAAATGTATGAATGTGCTGGTGTCGAATTTCTCAAGCACAATTAAGCACAAGAAACAATACTAATGAATTTCAGTCTGAGATTTGTCTGTAATTAGGTGTTTTTGGTCAAAATGGACTCAACTGTTCGAGTGGACACAATTGTGTGTACTTTCTTCGTCAACGAAGCCTTGGTATTCCTCTAGCCCATTTTCTTACTTATTTTGGATACCATTTGCCTATAAACGGGGAAAAATAGAATATATTTTCTTTTCAAACAAAGTCTAACCAACGTTATCCACCCTATACATATATTTACTATTACGTGTTTGCACTGTATCTCTGTTCATTTTCTAATTTGATATCTAGAAATTTCAAGATGGTAAAAATTTACGGTTTGTATGAAACACGCAATTGTTTTATCTAGTTCCAATCACTCCAATTGTTTTATCTAGTTCTAATCACTCCAATTGTTTTATTTAGTTCTAATCACTCCAATTGGTTTATCTAGTTCTAATCACTCCAATAGGTTTATCTAGTTCTAATTACTCCGGGCATTAAGTGGTACAAGAAAATACTTTTGTGGCTTTTCTTGGAGAAAGTTTGGCACTCTAAAATGTCTTCAGTATCAGCTTGTAAACTTATCAAACTGGTTGCTTTGATAACTGGAATTTCTTTTTATTATTCAAAGAATATATTTCAGGGTTGCATATGTACAGAAATGTCGACATTAGTACGGCGTGAAGGTCGCTAAATAAATATGTCATTTTGTTTGCAGCATATTAACAGTAATTATTATGACGCATGCCACTCAAGAGAGGTATATTCGCAGTTTCTCTCCCTAAATCATTAACTCTATAAGCTGGAGTAAGTAATAATGTTTCAAGCCATCTAGCAGGTGATTGTGCAGCAGATATGACCCCTGTATAGATCCTTCTGCCCTTTCAAATATCTTGAAATTGTAATCTCTGAAAAAGAGGGAGTTGGGAAGGCTACCATGAACAAGATGTCATAGTAATTCACCAGTTTATTGAAATCTGTGTTTAGTCGATCTCAGAATATCAGCGTCTGCTTATTATTATTATTATTATTAGTAGTAGTAGTAGTAGTAGTAGTGGTATATTATTATTATTATTATTATTAGTAGTAGTGGTATATTATTATTATTATTATTATTATTATTATTATTATTATTATTATTCTCTTCAACTGCATTTTCGATAGTATTTCTGGCTGTAATATTCTCTTGTTATCGGACCACTTCTCGTGACCTTAGATCTTAATGATCTCTTGCAGTATTAATGCTGTTCCGAGTGTGTTCAGTCTGTGCCCTATATTTTGGGGTATTGCTCCTAGTGATTCCACTGTATTTAGTACGATCTCTGCCTGAGTTTTCCAGACGTTTCGATGTTCTATGGAGAGGTCACTGTACTTTGTTGGCTGTCTTGTTCTTTGCGTGCGACGTGAGATTCCAGTTGTACTGCTATTTCTATGATGCAATTCAAGTTCCTCTCCTTGTCAGCAGGCTCTGAGTAAAGCTATTTCTTCACCTTCTTAAAGTACTTTGTTCTTATTTTATATTGTGGTCTGTGAAAGTGACAACAGTTTAGGAATTTAATTACAGCCCCTGGGATGGGTTTATAGAATGGAATGGTTTTTCATAAATTGAAATAACTTTGAAACAATGTGACTCACATTTATGAGAGATGGTGTGTATATGTGTATATGTATGTGTGTGTATGTGTGTGTGATCACTGACTCAGATGTCAACAAATATCAGACGTAGAGATGAGTTGGAGGCGGTGGTGAATGAAACCACAATCTCATACCCCGCGCCCTTACAGGTTTGGCCCCTGTACCATAATATAGATTTTGTTGAGATCCCCACCATATAATCTTAAATGAACTTACAGGACATACAAAGACAAATTTATACATTCAAATAACATGTCAATGGTGAAATTCCTACTGTCTGGACCAGGTAGTCTATTTTAGATTTGTTGCACCGCTTGAGCTTCAGGTCGACCATGAGCAGTAGGAGATTGATCTTTGTGAAGCTCTTTCCATGTTGATATTCTGCATTATGCTGTCTTGGCATTTTAGTCAGGGATATAAGTGCAATCACGAATATCAAAGGTGACAAAGAGTGTTCTGAGAGGATACCCTTTGTGATCTTGAAATCCCAATAATATTGTCTAAATCTTTAGTTACGTTCTCTGAGATGATTCTTCACAGGTTTCTGAATAACCAACTCTGCGTAAACTCATCAGTATCCATTTTTGGCGTATTGCGTCATATGCTTTTACAGTTATGCACAAATTCTCTTTTTAAATTTCTTCAGAATAGAGCAAAATCTTCTCGATTAAAAGTTGATGTTTTTTGTCCCTCTTGACTTTCGTCTTTACAATATTGACACGAAAGGTAGGTACTGTGCAGATACTGAAATCTAATTACTAACGAATAATTAGTTAGATTAAACAGAGATGAAACACTCATTTTTCCTTCATTATCTGAGTGGAAAGTTTAAGAACGTGAGAAAAATAATTTCTTGCACAATATATATGTAGGGACTTATCGATCAATTTCAAGGTGAACGAGGCAAAATACTATAAAAAGTTAAGTAATAATTAGTCTTCTGTTCGGCATCAAAGGAAGTCCGTTTTGTTCTGCGTAATAATGCGTAAGTAAACAAATACCAGTCTTATACTACTTGGTCTTTTCATCTCCAATTATCATGCTAAACTACCAGACTTACACTTCTTTTTATCCCCATTATCATGCTGAATATACCAAAATTTCAATCTCATTTTATATTATGTGCAATAAAAGTTCAATCGCTACATGAGTTTCTCTCGTCTTTTGACATGTTTAAGGGTACTTTCACTCACACTTATTCTTCGATTGTATTACCGTTTGATCTAGTAGAAATTTCTCTTCCTTTTTTTTCAATTTGACAAATTGAATTATTCTCAGTCAAATCATTACTTTTAAAATGTTGGGATTCAAAGAAATATTTCATGGCACTCTAACTTGGAAAGTTCAGTAATATATTGTGATATCAAAGCATTGGGTCGTAAAATGCAAAATTTTTTGTAAAATCATGCCAGACAGTTAGGTTTAGTCTGTTCTAACATTTTTAGCTTACATTGAAAGGTAGCTTTGCTGATCAGCGAGTTAGGCTACATTTATCACATGTCTTTCAATGAGATCCAAGCTACATCATAATTTTCAAAGCCTATTTTCACCATTTCGTTCCTAGTGACATAGTGGAGTAAAAAAGAGAAATGTTAGACAGCTTTTGTGAAAAAAGGACTGGTTGTAACGATATGCATTTGAAGATATACAATACATGATCTTACATACCAATTAACAACCAAACGATTTATTCGCCAAAAACTTCGATTGTAAATAGCCAAGCTGAGAATTGTTTTTAAAAAGAGTTTTTATAGGCTGGACATCGTAGAACCGCCTCTGGTTTTCCTTATTTAAACAATTGTGTGTCAGTAGCATCAGTTTAAATCCAATCGATATCACCCGTAAGCAGTTAATGATTTGTTAGACAATCGTAAGGCTTGTGCAGAGTCAATGAAGGAAAATCTGTATGGCTAGCAAAACGTGCATGTAAGCCATATTAATTAATCCAGTCGAGATATAATATTGGTTCGTTTACGTATTGATTCGTCGAAATAGGGATTTATGTGGGTTAGACTCGGTCGAGCAAAAGACTCCAAGCAGTATGAAACAGTCAGATCTTTGGAGATATGGGTCCTTATAGGCAGATTTAGCTAGGGTCTTCATATACGTGTGGCTTTATTTTGATCACGGAAAAATTACCGTCTTTACAAGATAGTGTACGTACATTTAGTCTGTATTAAAGTAGAAGAAAATTCTTCCACAATAGAGCCTGCAATCCAGGGACGCTGAATTCATAAACAACGACCTGAGGCCAACTAACGCACGATTCATACTATTCATTCGCTCGGCACTGGTGTAAAATAGTGGTCCTCTTTTACCATTACTGGCTATCACTATACTCTGATAAGACCCTTGGTTCGTAGCAATATTACTGAAGTTAAATCACCAGATGTTGTGTTTTTTTATAAATACAAACCTGCTTATTCTACATACACAAATAAGGATAAAAGCCTTAGTGCTCTGAAACATAAACAACTTAACGTACATTGGTGTTTATTGACTGATCATTACCAGGGTATTTGAAAAGTTCTGAATATTTTGTTATAACATTTTTGTTTCTTTGAACTTGTCAATAAATTTAATGCCGATTGATAGACAAAGTAGCGTTCTTTGCAATGATCTGCAGCTACACGTGCAGCACTCCGGACACGTGCAGATATATGGGTATGACGTAACATAGGTAAATAGCAGTGACGTACACATGCCAGATAAAGAGAAACAATTCTGCTACTGTGCAAAGAGCAAAATGTAAAATCTGGGCGCTCTTACTGTACTTTCTGACTTATATCAATGCCGACTTGGATAAAATTTACGGATGCAATTCTGTCATAGCCTACAATGTTGAGGTGGTTTCATCGTTTTAAAGATGGTCGCGAATCCATAGAAGATGACCCACGTTCTGGAAGATCGTTATCTGCGATTGGTGAGCGGGAATTTGCTGCTTTGAAGGGCGCCTTTGATGAAGATACACAATGTAAGATATTTCGGTTATCACGGATATTCATTTGTTAGCTGTTTGTAATATACCGAAGAAGCCCAGAAAAGTTTGTTACAGATTGGTCCCGCGTTTGTTGACGGCTGATCAAAAACAATCTCGGGCTGAAATCGGCAAATAGATACTCAACAAATATGAAAAGAGTGACCAAAGACGTATGGATGAGATTGTCACTGGTGATAAAACATGGATTTACTTTTTTGAACCTGACTCAAGAGAAAATAATAAAGCTTCGATCTAAGAAAACGAGCAGAGACCACAAATCGCTCGACGTAGTCAGACTGTCAAGAGACTTTTATACACAATTTTTCGATGCATAAAGCCCAGTCGTCCAGGTACCTGTGTCTGACTCTTCTAGTGCCTCCAAAGTTGTGGAACATTACCGAGCAACCCGTTTGCGCACCGGTACCCGAGGTATCCATCTGGTCCGTGACAACGCACCGACGCATAAATCCGCCGTCGCGACAGACTTCCTGAAAAAGCACAACATCCCGGCTTTGTCACATCCACCATACAGCCTTGATTTAGTTCCAAGTATGATGGACTGAATCCCGTTATCGAAGATTCGCTGAAGGCAGCCGATTTGAAAGCCGCCATGTGATTGGAAATGCAGTTTTTCAGTGTATGAACAACATACCAAACAGTGAATACAAAATGGCACTTAATAACTGGATAATCAGACTGATAAAGTGTGTAGAAGTGCATAACGAGTATTTTGAGAGGATGCTCTGACACAATGTTCACTAACAAAGATCTTTGTCGTACAGCGCACTAATATTCAGAACTTTTTTTTTTTTAAATTGTAGTTGTGGGAAAAAAAGTTGGACCTTTCAAGACAAACAGTCTTAGTGTTATAACTACCTGTGTAAATTTCTTTATATTTTGTACTGAATCAGAAGATTTTGTAAGAGATGCATTGATCAGTGAAAATGAAAGGAAAATCTTCAAATATTTTGTCATACGTGCCTTACCTTCTGCATCGATAAATTCCTTGTTTTTTGCGTCTTATTTCCATTATCAAAAGACAAAGAGGTAATATTTGTCATATTGTTTTTATCGAAGTCATTTACAACTAATTAATAATGCTGATTGTGTGATCATTTTGCACCCTGAATTACATTTATAATCATTTATGGGCAGATTCTTTGAATAGAACTCGGTCATAAGTCCATCTCTGAAACCGCTATATAAATTTGTAAGATTTTAACACATGAAGTGAAATATTTCGTCTTAAGAGATTAAGGGTGCTATTGCTTTTCATCATTTTTAAGATTTTTTTCCGACACGTCGCTGAAAATTTAAACGCTTCACATTATTTCACACATTGAATTACAAACCGTTATATGCTAACAAGATTAATTTACTTTTTTTCTCCGTAGCGATTAATATTTTTTTTCCTTGCTCCAATCTGATTTATCTCCTTCTGTTATATATTTAACATTAAGCTTATACGTCCATCTGTCCCTTCTCTCATTCGTGTTCATCTACATACGGTAAATTCTTCTAGTTCGACTTCATTTTAACCAAATTGGCTTGCAGCATTGTAGGTTCGCATCAAACAAAGCTTTAGTCTTTTACAATATTTTCAGTTTATACCGTGTCTTACTGCATAGGTCAAGTACGTCCTCGAACTACTCCCTCCTACGTGGCCGCCTAAAAACAATGAAAGGAATTTCTGCTACAAAAATTAAAGTTTTATCCGGTAACCGGTTTGAGATGGTGCCATGGGGTGTTGCAATGGCAGCTCAAACTTTGTCTCCATTTTTCGAATTATCTGTATACAGAGACGTATGTTTACGATAGGAGGCTCTGATTTCATTAAATTTATTCTGAAAAAAGAGAGAATTTGTTGAGAACTCTTTTAATTCGCAAATGTCAAACATTATTTTGGGAAGTTTTAGAAAATTCTGAGGTGATTTGGAAATACAGAACTTTACTGTATTTCCAACATTGATTTTTGCTGTTTCTAAGCGAGCATGAATTCGCATGCCAAAAGGTGGAATGAAGTTTGGTTTCTGAGCGTACAAGGTTTATTATTTGGGCCTGAAGACTACGTCATATATGGGGTTAGATGGATTAGGAGATATTATGGTAGCATACCGAAGAGCCAATTGTGATCGTCTGAAATAAAGTGATAGTTCTTTTCCCTTAACAAAGAGGATTTCTGAAGAGAAAGTTCTAAATGCACCTAGACAGGCTGATTGTGTATCGGATCAAGCATCTGCAGGTACGATTTACAAGCTGATCCGCACATAATCGACCCATAGTCAAATTTAAATCTTACTAATGACCTCTACAACCGGAGCAAGACTCTTCCATCCTCTTCCCAATCAGTGCTTGACACAGCTCGTACTGAATCCAAGAATAAGACAAACGGCGAGACAGAGCCATTGGCCATCATCAGGAACATTATGCAATTGGCAGAAGCACACTCAAACAGTTCTAGAGTTCAAAAATTTGAACCCGTCCTCCTGCCGCCGCCCCGAACTTCTTCCTAGCCCAACCGCAGTTGACGCTCAATAGCACGCACACTCCACAATCCAAAGCAGATCAAAAGTCGTCAGCACACAATGAGCAGACAGTTCGTGGACTAAGGCACCACACAATTTTTGCCAACGTTGATGCCGAACAGGGTGACAAACACACGCTCCTCTGAGGCACACCCATCCCCCGACGACAGCTACCAGAAATGGCTCTACCCAACTCCAGACGGCGATATGGCACATCTTTTTCAGGTCAGGACCAATTAATTTACAGCATCAGCAGTCGAGTTGAAGCCAACTAGACGACACATCAGACATTTTCAAGCTGTAATTCCCGTAGAAATAGTTATGTAAACCTTTGTAATGTCAACGTTTTTTGTGTTTATTGTTTGTTTTGTCTCTGTTTTGTGCTTGCCTTTGAAAAAGACTCAATGAGAGTCGAAAGCGCTTAGGCTAGTTGAAAACTAGTTTTGCACTCTTCGTTGTCAGATTATATATATATATATATATATATATATATATATATATATATAAGTATATATACACACACACACACACACACAGACACACTCATCTTGTCCTTCTTCGTGTGTTGATGCCATCATAAGTCTCATCGTTAAGTCAAGCTGTACAGAATACAATTTTTGATTTTTCGAAAGATGATCATCAAATAGGGCTCAGTATCATTGAAAAATCATATAAAATCTTGATTCATGCTTCGTGGATTCTTTACTCATTGACATTTCTGTTAAATGAATTTATTAATCATTTCGTTATTATTCTTTTTAAATGTGTCTTATTCGTACGTTTTTATTCAATTTTAGTTTAAATGCGTGTTAAAAGTGATTGTAACTTTTCCAACTTCTTTTGATATCAACTATCAAAGTCCTCATTTTGATTTTTTAACTACATATATTTCAATATATATTTTATTTTCTGTTCATATTTGGTACCTTACTATTTTAGGTGCAGAACCACATCCCTTTTTTAACTTGTATATTAATGGATCTTTATGTGTACTGTAACGTTGACGGAAGTAAAAATCATATTATGAATGAAGTAAAAATCATGTTATGATTTTAATTTTTGTATTACATGACTGTTTCTGCGTACTGTGGCGTAGGATACAAGTCGAAATCACTCCATGATTTTAACTTGGTACCACATCACTGTTGTATGCTGATAATAAAAATACGCTAATAAAAATATTTTTAAAAAGAGAAAAAGTAGCACGGGGGACATACGTTTTACAAACATTCTAATTTTAATGCGTGGTTGTCCGGAAGTTGTATGTTTCTCTCATTTTATATTGCCCTGCTTGATGTTTGAAAGCCTCGAACTTGTAAATTCAATTTTTCATTTGGGTGTCAGTGGTGAAATTCCCCATTGTCTGGACCAGGAAGTCTATTTAAGATTTTGTTGCACTAATGGAGCTTCAGATCGTCCATGATCAACTGGTGATTAACCTTTGTGGAGCTCTTTTAAGATTAATATCCTACATTATGCTGTCTCAACATTCTTGTCAGGGATATCAGTACAAGCACGAACAGCATACGTGACATTAACTTTCCAAGGATGATATCCACAATAATATTGCCCTAAATCTTCAGTTACGTTCTCTGAGAGTATTATTCATAGGTTTCGGAATAATCCGACCAGCTCATATCTCCCTAGGATCTATTAGTGTGATGCTGTGTCATATGCCTTCTATAAGGAAATCCACGCCATGCATAGGTTCTCTTTTGTTTTACCTTCGCAAGTTCTGGAACATCTTCTCAAATAGCAGCTGATATGTTGTCCTTCTTGACTTTCGTCTTTACAGCCTTGACACTAAGTCATGTTTCAGATAGTCAAAATCTATTAATTCTAGAGTACGAAACATAACGGCAGAATATCATACTGAGTTTTGTTTTAAAAACAGGTAGCATGTTACGAGAGAGAGAGAGAGAGAGAGAGAGAGAGAGAGAGAGAGAGAGAGAGAGAGAGAGAGAGAGAGAGAGAGAGAGAGAGAGAGAGAGAGAGAGAGAGATGCTACTGAAATCTAATCAACAATGAATCATTATTTAGATAAGGTAAGAATGAAAAACGCAGTTTTCCTACTTTTGCGAAGTAGAAAATATAAGAGAGTGAGAAAAATAATTTCAAAACAGAAAGCGATATATGTATGGAAATGTCAATGAATGTCAAGACGAATGAGGTAAAATACTCCAAAAGATACAGCAATAAGTACCCTACTATCAGAAATCAAGGGACCACAAATTTTGTCTGTATAGTTATGGGTAAGAAAAATTCAAACAGCAGTCTTGTCATCCCCAATTATCATGCTAAAATACTAGTCTTATAATACTTGGTATTGTCACCTCCTTATCCAGCTTGTTATACCAGTCTTATATACTTGGTCTTGTCACCTTTTTATCAAGCTTGTTATACCAGTTGTATATACTTGGTCTTGCCACCTCCTTATCAAGCTTGTAATACAAGTCTTATATAAATGGTCTTGTCACCTCCTTATCAAGCTTGTAATACCAGTCTTATAATACTTGGTCTTGTCACCTCCTTATCAAGCTTGTAATACCAGTCTTATAATACTTGGTCTCGTCACCTTCTTATAAAGCTTGTAATACCAGTCTTATAATACTTGGTCTTGTCACCTCCTTATAAAGCTTGTAATACCAGTCTTATAATACTTGGTCTTGTCACCTCCTTATCAAACTTGTAATACCAGTCTTATAATACTTGGTCTTGTCACCTCCTTATAAAGCTCGTAATACGAGTCTTATAATACTTGGTCTTGTCACCTCCTTATAAAGCTTGTTATACCAGTCTGATATAATTGGTCTTGTCATCTCCTTATCAAGCTTGTACTACCAGTATTATATAATTGGTCTTCTCACCTTCTTATTATGCTTGTTAAACCGGTTTTATATACTTGGTCTTGTCACCTCCTTATCAAGCTTATAATACCAGTCTTATATACTTGGTCTTGTCACCTCCTTATCAAGCTTGTTAAACCAGTCTTATATACTTGGTCTTGTCATTACCAATTATCATGCTGAATATATCAAAATTTGAATCTCATTTGAGATTATGTACAATACAAATACGATTGCTATAAGAGTTTCTCTGGAATATAGACATGTTTGGGATACTTTTTCACTCTTATTCTTTGAATGCACCATCGTCTGATCTCGCTTAAATCTGGCTTATTTCTTTTCCTTGTTTTTTAAACTGAAAGCAAACAAAATAATTCTACGTCGCTAAGAATATATAGAACATATTCATCTAAAAGAATTACTCATAGTGTGAGATATATTATTACGAAAAAGATGGACGTAATATTTCAAAACGTACCAGACTTTAAGTGCAGCTATTGACGTGGGATGTAATTCCTTCTATTGTTGAAAAATTCCTCTTCCTATAGAATAACACGCTTAATTAATCTAAATAAAAATCATGACTTTCAAAAGGTCCAAATACATATTATATAGCATTATAAATTGTCATTTCAATGAGAGTTATAATAATTGAATAATACTAAATGAAGACATAGAAACACTGGCTCGCAAAATGCACACTTTTTAATAAAATCATGCCAGACAGTTCTCTTTAGTCTGAACCAAGATTTGTAACGTACACTAATGGCAGCTTTGCTAATCGGCGACTTAGGCTGCATGTATTAGATTGCCTTCCTAGGATACTCATGTTACGTCATCATTTTTAAAGCTTTTATTCAACCTTACATTTTGTTCCTAGTGATATGCCTGGAAAGGCACAGATAATAGAAGTCAGCTTTACTTAAACTAGGCCCTGGTGTAATAATATGCGTATGAAAAGACGCATTAAAGAAGCTTACACAGA
The DNA here is from genome assembly GCA_029931535.1 of Margaritifera margaritifera. NCBI lineage: Eukaryota > Metazoa > Mollusca > Bivalvia > Unionida > Margaritiferidae > Margaritifera > Margaritifera margaritifera. The sequence continues at coordinate 1,641,081 of JAQPZY010001591.1, forward strand.
AATAAACACGTGAAGGATTCACTTGCCAAAAACTTCGATGATGAATAGCCAAGCACATAAACTGTTCCATTATGAAATCAAAAAACGGATATTTTAAGCATCTTCACAGAATTGGTTCCACTCGGTTTCCAAAGAAAATCTGATTTTTTATGATTTACTGTTTGCATCGTGCAAAAAGCAACAGCTTTTTTGGTTGAGGTTGAGAGAAGTCTGGATGGACACCACTTTTTTCAGCCGAAAGGCCTTAGTACTTACTTTTTTTTGTATTGGCAGTGTATTTTAAGTGTTGACTATTTTACTTCTATTTACCCATGATATTCCTTCTTTTACATGACGACTAAATTGACAAAACATTTTTGTTTCAATTTTGTATGCGTATGACGCCTTCTCAGGTCACCAATATTTGGAGCTGAAAACAGCTGAAGAACTGATATAGTTGTTATAAAAAAAGTGTTTTAGTTGTTTTCTTAAAAGGTACATGTTATACGCCCCTATAGTATAGAGTGCTACCTCATTAAAATGTTTTATACGCCCCTATAGTATAGAATGCTACCTCTTTAAAATGTTTTGTACGCCCCTATAGTATAGAATGCTACCTCATTAAAATGTTTTGTACGCCCCTATAGTATAGAATGCTACCTCATTAAAATGTTTGTACGCCCCTTTAGTATAGAATGCTACCTCATTAAAATGTTGTATGCACCCCTAAAGTATAGAATACTACCTCATTAAAATGTTGTATACGCCCCTATAGTATAGAATGCTACCTCATTAAAATGTTTTGTACGCCCCTTTAGTATAGAATGCTACCTCATTAAAATGTTGTATACACCCCTAAAGTATAGAATGCTACCTCATTAAAATGTTTTATACGCCCCTATAGTATAGAATGTTACCTCATTAAAATGTTTTGTACGCCCCTTTAGTATAGAATGCTACCTCATTAAAATGTTGTATACACCCCTAAAGTATAGAATACTACCTCATTAAAATGTTCAGTATAGGCAGCACCTGTCCAAACAGGATGACAAATGTTCAAACAGGAGAAATCAAATGCTTTCCTTATGCAACGCAAGAAAATCATGCCTTTAAATAAGTATGATATCATTTACTATCACTCAGAGTTATCACTTTTTATAAGATATTTGATATCAAGGGAAAATAACTAAAGGTCATCATCCCCTTCACCTGCAGCCCTCGCCACCATCCGCTATATTGTATGATTGAACTTGTGTTAGTTCAATTAGGTGGCGTGGATACTTTTCTGCTCCCAAATATCAAACGTGAATCCGCATAATATCGCTCACATGTCTTCGTTGCGCGTCTTTGAAAAGCCCACACGAATTTCGTATACCTTCTTTAAATCTATTACTTAGGTGGCGCAGCTAAGAGAACATAAATTTCCTCACTGTGCATAGCTAAGCGTGATGTATATGATACTTACAAGTGGAACATGTATTTCAACTTTTCTCTTTTTAGTGCAAATAAGTATAAGGAATTATACAGCATGTACAAATGTAGAATTGTGTATTATTCTTTTATTTATGTGAATATTTGTGTGTGTGTGTGTGTGTGTGTGTGTGTGTGTGCACTCAGATTTACTGGCTTCTGGACACCGTTCCAAAGTTTAAACCTTCCTTATGGACACATTTTACATTGTGGACACCAAAATGTAGTGTCCACAGCGTACACACCGGGAAAAATAATTGTTTTGGTCAACTTAGATAATGATAATAACAAAAGTGCAAACCGACATTGTAAACCATTTCCTGCCATGTGTGTGTATATCTCCATGTTCCCCTTCAGCAGCCAGTTTATGTGAACTCATCCCACATACACATACTGCGGTTTGCGCATATCAACTCCTTTGGATACCGCGATCGCTTTCTTCCTATTGGACATTCTCGCCTGCGCGTTTGCATGATGACAGATAAAATATCCGATGTGGCAGCAGTAGAGCAACGATCTACACACTCTTAAAGTAAGAAACGGTTTTTATTAGTATGGATAGAATTAGCTGCAAGAGCTTGGTTTCTTATTTGTGTTTGTATGGGAGAAATGTAAAATTAACGATAAATAAGTCAAGATAACTTACGATGATTCTGTTCAGTTCCTTTTGATATTCTCATATAGATAATGTCAAATGTCTTTTCCTATTCTCATAATGATAAAGCTGAACGAAATAAGTTGAGAATATGTTCTTCTTTAATTTCGGGACTATGGCTACTATCTTCATTTATTTATCTTAAAAAATCCAGCAATTCACGGCCTAGAAATTTTTTTTATCATGTAGTTTTGCTAACAAGTTGCACAGGCTTTACAGGCCGAAAGTATAAACATTTGTATTTAAAACGAGACAATGAGGTAAAAAATAATAAAAATCATATTTTCAACTATTATTTTATTTATGTTTTTATGTTAATGTTCTGGAATTTAATAAGATTATGTGTCAGAATTTGCATCCTGGACGTCAAGGTGAATCCGATTCTTCTTTCTGTTCTGCTTGGGACTCCTGAAAATTGAAAACTAACTATAATGCTTGAACGAAGTAGCATATCTCAGCATTACTTACATACGAGGGGTATTTTAAAATGTCTGAATATTTGGTTATAATTTTTTGTTGTTGAACCTGTCAATAAATTTAAAACTGATCGATAGGCAGCATAACGTTGTATAACATGGTATAACGTTGTATAACATGGTCTATAGCTGCGCGTGCAGCACGCCGGAGAGCAGCATATATATGTGTGTGACGTAACATAGGTAAATGACAGTGACTTAAAAATGTCAAAGAGGGTAGAACAATTCTGCTACTGAGATAAGAGCATACTGTAAAATCTGGGCGCTCTTAGGATACTCTCCGACTGATATCAAGATCAACAATACGGATGTTATTCTCTGCCATATCCTGCAATTCTCAGGTGGTTTCATCGTTTTAAAGATGGCTGCGAATCCATGGAAGATGATCCAAGTTCTGGAAGACAGTTGTCTGCACATGCTGAGCCAGAAGTGGCTGCAGTGAAGGGATCGGTTGGAGAAGATGCTCGATACACAGTGGAAGATAGTTCTATTATCTCGGGCGTTAATTCCTTAGCTGTTTTTGAAATGGTGACGAATCATTTGAATCTCAGAAACGTTTGTGCAAGATGGTTCCCACATTTGTTGACGCCTGATCAAAAACAAAATCGGGTTGCATTTGACAAACAGCTACTAGCCAAATATAAAAAGAGTGCCCAGAGACGTTTGAATGAGATTGTCACAGGTGATGAAAAAAATTGTTTCGAACCCGACTCGCGAGAAAATAATAAAGTTTAGATCGGAGAAAATGAAAAAAGGCCACAAATGGCTTGACGTATTCGGCCTGTCAAGAGACTTGTATACTCATTATTTTTCAATGCAAAAAGCCCGGTCGTCCAGGCACCTGTGCCTGACTCTGCTAGTGTCACTGGACATTTTTATGCCTCCACAATTGTTGAGCACTATCGAACCACCCGTCCATGCACCGGTACCCGAGGTATCCATCAACTACATGACAACGCACCGGCGCATTATTTCGCTGTTATGACAGACTTCCTGAAGAAACACAACATCTAAACTTTGCCACATCCACCATTCAGCTCTAATTTAGCTCCGAGTAATTTTTGCTGAATCCCGCTATCAAAGATTCGCTTAGGGGCAGACGATTTGAAAACAGCCATGCGGTTGGTTGTGCAGTTTTCAGTATATCAACAATATACCAAAAAGTGAATACAAATGGCATTTAATAATTGGATAAAAAGTGTAGAGGTACATGAGGAATACTTTGATGGGATGCACGGACGCACTGTTCACTAATAAATAACTTTGTTGTACTGCTCACTAATATTCAGGACTGTTTAAATACCCTTTGCTACTAAAAGTATAGTTAATAAGTGTAATAAAACTTTCTTCACTGTACTTGTGCTTCCATTAAAATATGTCAGCAGGGTTGGACATTAACTTTGAGAATTACTTGTCCATTCGGGCAAGTGGATGATGAAAGCCATTTGCCCCAAACTAGATTCGACTTGTCCGAATAATTTACTTTCAATAAAAATCCACTTTGAAACACTTTCTCGATCGGACAAGTTGTATCTACATTATAGCTGTCCAAACTCAAGTTGTGGATGTCCCAGAAATTAGGACAGCCTTCAGTGTTATCTGTAATTTAGAAACGCAAATACGTTTGGAAATATAATAGATATAAAGACAAAATCAAACCAAATTTTCACGAAGGAAGAGTTTAAACGACTAATCTTGTATTTTTACCTCGAGGTTGGGTTGCGGCATACTGGAGAGTCTCAAATATTGTCTCATCAGCTTCCTTGGCCTTGCAATTGCTTCTCAGGTAGGTCCATGAAGAGTCACAAATACATTTTAAAATAAGTTTCACTGCAATGGAGAAATCGAAATTTTCTAACTTTCATCAATAGTTAGTGGACTATTTGTCAAACACGTTCTTTGAAATTTGGTTTGAAGTTATTTTACACATACATTATTGCAGTATATTTGTGAAGAGAAACATAATGCATGTTCCATTCATTTAAATATCTGTGGTTAGTAATATGAAAAACAGAAACTGTAAATCATATAATACTTTCTTATCAAAACCCCCTCTGATCTTAAGTGCATGAAAAGAACCCTTCCCATTTCAGTCCTTGAGACTATTCATCATTTTGCGGATACTATCCCCGATACAATAACTACCGAGGGAACTCAAGTAGTAAATGTGAAATAATAATAATAATAATAATAATAATAATAATAATAATAATAATATCCCTTCTTTGTCCAGGCTGACAAATCTTTATAAATATGTTTTTGCTATGGTTCTGCAAGCAAATATATTTGCAGAAACTTAATAAATTTTAACATCATTTAAATCTGTAAGACAACATACCAGGGTCTATTTTGAAACTGACAATTTAGAGGGACCCCCACTTCCTATTTGAAAAGGTTGAATTTGTTGAACAAAGGAGAGATTTAATGAAGAAATAAAGGTTGGACTTGAAAATATAAGGCGCGATAGTTGATTTTTCGGAACAATTGTTAGCTCTGTTGGTCATAGACCAGAAGAGCTTACGGGAGTGTAGCCTGAAATTGCACGCATGTAAATTACTGTGTTACGACTAGGGGTAATGTAACAAAAGAAAGAATTACTCAAGCAAGCTTTCAAAATTTACAAACACAAATTTAATTTCTCAAAATATTAAATAATTCAAACAAACAAAGTAAAAGAATTAAAAATAACTTACACTTTAGAAATTCCAAAATAATCCTAAATTGTTCTATTGTTCACTGATCCGGAAGTTATCCAAAATATTCCGAATGAAGAATGTTCCGAATGAAAACACCACTGTGCTGATGTACTAACAAGAATCGGTTATATCCAAATATTAATAATTCCAAATAAATCCTTGTGAATGTAGAATATCACACAAGTTCTAAAAAAGTTTCCAATAATTCCAACGGAGCTGAATAATTCTTAAATCTTTAAATGTCAGTACTTAATCTCAAAAATGTAGTCTGGAAATATTTCTGCAGTAGATAATCACACACAATGAACCAATCTTGTTTATGACCTCTCAAGCTGATGTAATTACAAAGAATCCAGAACGCAAACATTACATTTCTTTTATAGTATTCTATACTGCGTCTTTAAAAACAAATAAAACCCATTTCTTAATTCCGTCTTAAATAAACATCTTATTCTTACGATCTTACAATCTAACTTCTCATCAACAAATAAATCATTCTTTGAATTGCGAAGTCCAGGTCAGATCAAAAGTACAAAACTCACGCGCTAGATCACTTGACATGACTCATGGTTAACCGACAATATTATTGATTTTCCCAGGACCAATGTACTGGGTCACATTGAAATATCGTATATGTGTACTATGCAAAACAACGGCTATTAGATGATAATACAAAGGTCATAAACCAAATAAAACTATATTATAATTAAAAATTATGATACCTAATTCCGTAACAACTGACATGGAAAATGAATGACATAAAAAGGCATGGAAAATGGTAGACATGGAAAACGCACGCAAAGGAAAATAACAGAAAGAATCAAATGAATAACCGCGTCGGAAAATGCCCGCACTGGAAAATTAAGACACATACATCGCTGGAAAATAACATATATCTTTGTAGACCAGCACTGAAAAATGTACGAACTGGAAAATGACAGACAAGTACCACAAAAGAAAATGCTCAAATGGAAAAATAAAGGACATTAGAAAATGCACGCACTAGGAAATAACAGACACCACAACTAACGGAAAATTCAAGCACTGGAAAGTGAAAGACCCGCATAATGAAGTAAGTTTGATTGATTGATCTAATTTAAAATATTACAGTCATAACTATCAACACTAATGTGATGATTATAGTGAGAAGGAATAATAATAATAATAATAATAATAATAAATTATATAGTGGTTAGGTAATATTCTCAACGAATATATATTGTTACACATGCAGAAACAAGTGTTGGTGTCGTGATGCTGCTCACTTCCATATGACTCAAAGCACTTTAGAAATGTAGACGTCTCATTTAGCGACGCTATGAAAAAATACTGATCATAATCATAATTTTGATTAGAATATGACATTTCTCTCACCATTAGCAATATTTGTGTTATTAGTCATATAGACTATGGTAAGGCTTTGCATGCCCAAAATATAGGTAGCTAGTTGACTAAGTGCAGCCAGTACTACATTTGCATAAATGTACACTTGTCCCATTCTGAAAGTTTGGTTCTACCTAGGCTTAACATCCCACCAGGGGTACTGAAATCTATATTGATCACCATAATTATCTGTCTCGTCGATTGACGTAAAGCCTACCAAATAAAAAGACCTGTTAGGGATACTAGTTCGTTTATTTGATGTAATCTGTATAATAGAAGATTTAATGATGCTTAACAAACGTATGTCCCTTTGAAGATTAGCATATGCTCGCATGAAGGAAGTAAAGGAGTACATGTCCTGTGTCCTTGTGTAAATACAATTTTGTACACGTGGACGAAACTGTCGGTGTTACTTGTCACGGCATATATATATATATATATATATATATATATATATATATATATATATATATATATATATATATATATAAACGAACGGAAAATGAACGCTAAACGAACGATAGATAAACGAACGGAAAATGAACGGTAAACGAACGAAGAACGAAAAAAAAGCGTTATGTGTGAAATGTTGCTGAGCGAAAAATAATAAACGCTAAGCGGTCAGCCATAAATGATAAAAGATAAACCATAGAGGATGAAAGATGTGTATAAATGTTATTTTCCTGTTCTTCTGTTGCTTGAATGAGTATTATTCAAATGCTATTTTGTTGTCGTTTCAGATGCGCAGCTGAAAATGTGAGTTTTAGAGCTTTTGAACATATATGTAGACAAAAATGCTTTTTATACCAAGTAATTGTATTGATGAGAAATGAAAGCTTAATTGTGTGTAAAATTGATGCAGCTGACGCAACAGTGTTAATTTCATATGAAAAATAATTAAAATGTTCTTTGAATATAAGGACATGCTCATTTAAATTTAATGCTGATTATTTTCATCAGGTCTATTATTTAACAACCTGGAAACATCCAGGAAAAAATAATATGAAATAAGTAAAATACGTTTAAGTTCAGTCCTATTAACATTGTGGACAAAGCGTCCAAAGCTATTCTCGTTATGTGATGATACTCATTGCTAATGCGGGAGCTGAGAAGATAGAAACATGGAGAAATTGACTTGGAGGTGTATACAGCAGAGAAAATGTAAAACAATTTATAGACAGAACGTTATTTATGTAGAATACATACAACTTTTTCTATACATCATGTTTCAGTTATACATGTATAAGAACTGTACACACTGTGCCCACAAACAATACTTGCTGAATTCACACAGAGACAAAATTGTGCGAGAGAAAAAGCTGAGTCAATTGAAAAAAATAACTTGCGTTTAAGCAAACATTTACACTAATCTTTAAATATACTTTATACTGAGATGCAAGTAATATGCAGAAATACTATCTAAGAAAGACATCAAATGGATACAGTTTAAAATTGTGCATAGAAAGAACATCATTTAGTATTCATAGAGTTTTCTTTAATATGTCCTGCTTGAATTACGAGTGTATGAACACTGTGGACAAAATGTTGACAATATTTCTTTGAGGATTTTTCACACAAAGGGTAAGACTAGTGAAAGTTGTTTAAAAAAATCACTTGCACTACATGCATATTTAATAAATGTATATATAATACATGTATATTTTAATGTAATATTTTTAAATCGCTTGCACGACATGTATCTTGTAATATACTTTAAACAAAATGAATATTGTGCAGCATATTTACACCCAGATTTGTCATTTCATTTCAACAAGGAAATAGTTCATGCGACATTACTATATGCCACGTGGTTATTTGAAGAATTACGAGTTCTATTTAAATTCTTGTTTCTGGTCCGTCAATTGCACAATTGCATGTGAGTTTTATAGCCTTAAATAATATATTTAGGAGGACAATATATAATACCCTCACCAAACGTATTTATACAAATCTCAATTGATATGAATTGTTGTTTAGGTCTATACAGATTATCATTTTTCTAGAGCCCAATCATTAAAATGTTGTTTGGATATAAGAAGAATGTTATTTGAATTTAATTCACTTTGTGGCAGTTAAGATTGGTCAAAATGTGTGTTCCTTTAATCTATTATTTAAATATAATGGAAGATCCAGGATATAATGTATGAAATACTGAAAGCTGTTTTGATCTTAGCCTGTATAAATATTGTAGACAATGTAACCAAAGCGATTATTTCTAGGTGATGCTGAACATTGCTATTACGGGAAATGAATGAAAGAAAAATGTGGAAATATCAACAAAGAACTCTATCTGGCGGAAACAACTGAAAAATGAGTCATATAAATAACGTTATGTATGTAGTATTTAAATTGTTTCTGGATATATGCTGTGACAATTATGAGTGTGTAAACACTTTGGACACCATGCCCACAAATACTACTTCGGGAATTAACAGTTAAGGTGATTTTGTAATGATAAAGAGCGGTGGATTTAAATGACACTTGATTTGACACATTTGTACGCTTCTCTTTGTATATTTTTTAATCAGACCAACATTTTCTTACAACATTGTTTATTAAACAAATCACCTTGAGTTAGCTTAGTTTTGATATGAAATTTCAAGCAGGGAAATGTTTTCTATAAGTTAACTTATGCCAGTTGTTCAGTTGTTTGTATAATATGGGTTCAATTTAAATGCCATTAATGTTTTTGCAAAATGAGCAAAGGTCCATTGAACTAAAATGTGTGTCAATCCATGTTTGTTATCTTTTGTATAATTAGTTGCACAACATTAAGAATCTAGGAATTCTCAGTATGATACAAAGACAGTTCGTTTGATATCATCCTGTGCAAATATTGTGGACAAGAGGTCCAAAGCGATTCTTTTCATGTTATACTAGACATTGCCAATACGGGTGTTGACATAGACAAACGTAGAAATATCGACTTCAAAAGATACATGTTTCATTTGGCAATTCTGTTTAAGCTTTATGAGTCATAATTGACACACTTACAATTGTCATTACCTATTCCGGGAAAAAGATTTTAATTTTATTATTATGTGCATATGCTATTCCGTTACTGAATGGAATTTAATATATAGCATATTGCATGTACACTTGACCTTTTTCATTTTCATACATTTATGCAATACATCTGAAACAGGAACTATGCAGTATCTTTTGGTGTTTCTCCTGAACATATTGTTTCCAAACTGACACGCTTAGGTTTATTTGAATCGCTTGTGAAGTGTTATAAGGTATGACTTGATTGTTTCATAAAAGAAGAATAACTTAGTAACATATAATGCATCTATTGGTATGATGTGTTGCCATTACAAACAGTGAGAGCGGAAGAATAGTACGACTATATAAACGATTCAACAAAACCATATTCAGTTGTAAGTTCGGTGTGAGAAGAAAACGATGAGGGGGTAACTAACCAAAACACAGTTCATTAAAACATCAATTACATTTTTTCAAAAAGTATTTCTAGATCAAAATATTAAGGACATTTGCCTTAATCTACCAAGCAAAAACTTGTCATACACTGGCGACTGTGTCTACAATTATTGACAGCAATACGTTTTTAATCTTTGAAACATTTTACAAATGAACTTCAGTAGGTTGACACATCTCTGTAGTCTATTATTATTACATAATTCGTTTAATCTAACGGTTATGTATATCTTAATAGACCTTAGGGGATTTTTTTCCTCTATTTTTACAAGCTACATAAAACAGCATACGAATATTCGATATCTTTATGGAAGAAAATATTATGTTGAGGTAATGTATTGATAGTATGTGTCAATACATAAAGATCAAAAAAGGAACATTTGCAACAGTGAAAGCAGTACTGTAACAAAACTGTATACTTGCTTATAAAACTAACGGCAAGAAACTTGAAGAATCTATGGTGGTAACGTATTGATTTCAAAAGTTTTACCTTTGATCGGTATGGAGAAAGTTGCTTTCGCTCTTGAGCAAGATCATGCAGATGATCTTGTAGCTAAAGGAGACGCTATATTTCATCATGCGATTTTATTTATCGTTACAGGAGACTACTTCTGCAAAATGTCATAACAGAAAGTACGTATCTATCTATCTATTTATATCTATCAACATATATATAGTTGTCCATGATGTTCAAAATCTAAGAAAAATTATTCTGAATCAATTTTCCTAGTTCACGTTTTAACGGTGCTATCCAGATCGTATTACCCATAATATAAATGAATAGGACAAATTAACAGTTTAATTATCAAGATGCAGTTATTTCCTTTTTTATGTTAGTATTTAAACAGTCATTTAATATTTAATTTAAGTAAAGATGAAGGTCATGTTTTACATTGTGCATCCTCGCTAGCATATGGTCATATATCCACTTTATTCTATTTCGTGAATGGCTAGCAATGACAAAATTCATGGCAACCAGTTTTCAACCACTAGTATTTTGCAGCATGTATTAAACATATATTTATGATTATAATAAAATATCAATATACAGTGCAGAAGGAGTTTTCGCGGTCATAAAATTTCCAGATTTTGTGTAGAAATAAATGCTTCCTATAAATTTTTTACTAGTTAAAGTCTAGAAATTGCACATATAAGGAAGTTATAATGTATAATATAATAAATTTTAATGGGATATTTTTGAGATCTCACTCCAAGAGTATTACATTACTACAATTTCGTGACCTAAAAATTAGCCGCTACACGATATATTTTCACTTATAGCGTGACAAAAATAAAGCAAGGATTTTCAGACAGAACCACTTCGCTTTTTATGTTTGGCCAAGGAAAAACACAATTGAATGGATCAAATTTTGTAATAAATGGTATGCTGACTATTCTTAGCAAAGAAGTTGCCCGTCATAGTAATGAAAGTAACTTTCATGACAGAAGCACGTGTTCGTGACGAAACTGAACGTTTTCATGAAGATTTTTCTCAGCAAAAGATCACACTACGTCAATGACATGAATGATCATTTATCATAATGCACTGATTTTTCATCCCATTCTTGGACACATGGTTCACAACTGGTTGCAAGATAATACAAACACTCATTAAGGACATGGTGTCCAAAAATGCAATTTAGTGTCCACAATGACATAAGCTTGAAGTTTAATAGCTCTTTCCGTGTAGAGTGTATAGCAAACATATTGTCATAAAAAGCGGTAATACGGCACATTGTTATCCTATAAAGCGTTTATTTTCTATGACAGTAAGTAGGGGCCCATAACACGATCCCAGTTCAGATGGTTCATAAGTTTAGCAATCTGAGTATGTGTGTGTTTTGTTCATGTCTTTGATAAAGGGGCCATTGGACCCGAAAGCGCTTAGACTAGTTTATCACTAGTTATGTGTTGTGTATTGTCAGTTTATAATGCCTACCATGAAGGAGAATGTATTGTTCAAAAGTGTTTCACGTATGGAAAGAATGTATACACCATATGAAGATACAGATAAATGGTGTGCACAAAATTGCAAATTAAAGTCTTTCTAAGTCGCAAAATGGATAGTAAAGCACAAATTGGTCAAATCATGTAAGTAATACATAGAAAAGTTTGCTTTGAGACCCCATCTCATCTAAACTCCCAACGACATCAAATGTTATTAATTTGACGGTATGGCGGCATTCATAATACGTTGGTAGTCTCAAAGCCAAACATTTGATACTTAATACAGCATAGTCAAGTTCGATATTGAAGGCAAAACTGTATCCCATCCCAGACTTTAAATTAATGATATCAATGCACTGAATTTACATTATTTGTGGAATAATAATAATAATAATAATAATAATAATAATAATAATAATAATAAAAATAATAATAATAATAATAATAATAAATAAATAAATAAATAAATAAATAATAAAAAAATAAAAAGAACAGTTTCAAGAAGGAGAGGAATCTCCATCCTTACTGGTCATTATGTGGTTGTTCTTAAGAACACATATTTTTCTGCTTACAGGATAAATTGTGGACACCTGATTAATGATCTACATGAACTTTATGCTCCTCTTTCTATGTCTTTGAAATGCATCACAGAGTCAGTACAGCCAACAAATAGATGAAAGTTATGTAACCTATACTTGAATTCGTTTACATCAATATATGATTAAAATATAAAGATTGTTAACCTTCTGTGTATTCACTCTGTAAAATATCGAACACTTTCTCGTTCTATATGTGAAATAACTGTACTGAATTTAGAAACGTCTATACGATATATCTAATCACATCACATCTGTACATAGTTGGGCTTGATAAAAACCTAATCACATTACATCTGTACATAGTTGGGTTTGACAAAAACCTAATCACATCACATCTGTGTATAGTTGGGCTTGAAAAAACATAATAACATCGTCAGTATATAGTTGGGTTTGATAAAAACCTAATAACATCACATCTGTATATAGTTGGGCTTGACAAAAACCTAATCACATCATATCTGTATATAGTTGGGTTTGACAAAATCTAATCACATCCCATCTGAACATAGCTGGGTTTGATAAAAACCTAATAACATCACATCTGTACATAGTTGGGATTGACAAAATCTAATCACATCACATCTGTACATAGTTGGGCTTGACAAAGAGGATATTCACACTTAATGCCATTGCAATAGTTCTTTATGATAATTGATTCTTTCTGTAACAATATTATATCACTAAAGTTGAAAGCAAAAAAAAAAAAAAAAAAAAAAAAAAAACCAAGATGATTTTTCTTGCTATAATGCTGTAAATTTACTAGACATTTAAACACAACTTTATATGAAAATAAAACAATAAGAAAAATGTAGGATAATATAAAATGTGTGTATTTCGGGGCGGAGGTGGAGGGGGTTGGGGTGCAATCTTGTGCGATTGTTTCGGAAACAGGCAACGAAAATCATTTTTGCAAGCTAGAAATGATTAGATCGCGAGGTTTGAAATTAAGTCTCATACTAGATAAGGTTGCAATCCAGGACGTCCCTTGAATACTATTGTTGGTAACAAATGTTTTTCGACGTACTGCATGGCCGGACGGACCAACGTGGGTGGCACCATATACCCCCCCCCCCCCAAAAAAAAAAAAAACAAAAAAAAAAAAAACAAAACTTTATGCTGAAAAACTGTGACGAGCTACATGCGAAAGCAAAATTAACTAATATAGGGCAGAATTGAAAACAAATAACAACCTACCCACCCCCACAACAATTCATTTTATGGGTCATTACCTTTATTGGTAAAAAGTTAACAATGCTGTTTTTCCGTTCGATTAAAAACAACCGAGGAAGTATTCAGGTTGGGCGCTTAACTCTTTGATTTACCAGTTTGAGTGACTTTTAGAATTTCAGAAATTAACGTTCTAATTGGTTGCACTACAATTCTCAGCTATGCTTAATATAAGATTAGCAATATGTTATAACATGACTTATTCTTGACGTATTCAAGCAGAACGATAGACATGGGATCATTGTCTGAAACGTGAAATGGAATCTGTAAGGAATAAAGTAATATCCATATTCAATTCTTATTCTACAGTTCCAGTACATTTGCATTCATGCATTATGTAGATATAATAAACTAAGTATCCGTTTTACATGACAGGTTGATGTACTCCAGATGGAATTAACATGACAGCTTAATGTACCTCAGATACAATTACCAAAATAATACAAATTCACAAACATGCATTATTGAAGAAGCAATTTAACTCCCTCACGCACTTCAGTTATTAGCAAATTGAAATATATATGTCATACAATGGTTTGTAAACTATTTTTTATAAAAATCAAGACGTTTAGCTGGCGATTTCGATCCACTGGTTTAGCGAGTTATAGCGTTTCGGAAAATGTAAGACGCATCATTTTAAAAACTTTGCCGTATATGGTCGCAAAATGTTTCTTTTTTATGTAGATTAATAAAAAAACATGCATACATATATACATGCATGCATGGACACATACATACATACGGACATACATACATAAATTCATCCATGCTTACATACATACATGTTGTTTTCGTATACAAGTGATGGGGAAATGAAGGTAACAGATAGGTTCATACAATGGAATTCAGTTACTTGACTTTTGCAAGCAAACAGATTTACGTATAATCAACGTGTGTGTATTTAATGATGAGAATACTGGACAGTATAAGTATGTTGAAGACTGTGGATGTAGTATACTAGATTATGTTATTGCTTTTCAGTCCCTATTCAGTAATATACAATCGCTTGATGTTAGTGAGTCTAACATTTTGTGAGATCATTGTGTTGTATGCTTTACGTTTCGTTCGAATTTAATATTGTTAATGATGTTGAAGCAACATTTATGAAAGAAAGAATACTAAAGTATAGAGGGTAAATATGCATGGCGATGAGAGTTCAAGAATGAATATGAATCAAAATTAAGTGACGATTCTGTAATCGAATAGATAGAAATTATTATAGAAAATTACTTCAGAATGTTAACGCTGACACCATTGAAAGTTACTTGTGAACACTAAATGGTATTTTTCACAATGTTTGTTTGCCATTCTTTAAAAACTAAAAAATATGTCATGATAGAGTGCCGGAGAAATATGATGAAAAAACCCTTGGCTTAATGATCTATGTGAAGAAGAACGGTTGATTTTGTGAGTAAATTGAATCATTATCGAGTTGTAAATACACCCTAAAGCAAGACAAGAAATGACAAATGCAAGATCAGACCATACAAATCTACTAATATAGGCATAAATATGATGAACTAAAAATATTAGAATTTGAAAAAAGCGAAATTTAATGACGCAAAGTTGTACTGGAAAATGTTAAAATATGTTGTGAATCCTAACCTCTCAAATATTACAATGGATACTTTTGAAAAATACTTTAAGGCTGTAAACAATTCTAATGATAACTTTTTTATACCATATGAAGATGTTTTACACTTTAATAAAAGATATGTAAAAGGAGAGTATAATGTCATGTTTATTGAACTAAATAAAGATATTTTCCTTCCAGAATTAGAAAAGGATTTACATCAGATAAAATTTGACCACAGTTCTGGTCCAGATATGATTATTACTGAGTTTCTTTATCATGGTAAGGATATACTTTTAAATACATCATGTAATTCATTCCATGCTGCATTTAAAAGTGGTCTTTTTACAGAAATGTGCTAGTTATACCATTGCATAAAAACGGCAATTTAGATGATGTTAATACTCATAGAGGTATAACTCTTCTGAGATGCATAGGTAAATTATTCACACGTATACTTAATAATAGACTTAATGACTGGGCATAAAAAAATCATGTCTTTATTGAAGCACAAGCAGGATTTAGAAAAAAGAACATGAGTACAGTTGACAAACTTTGTATTTTACATGTGCTTATTTCAAATATTATTAGTCAAGGTAAAACATTATTTTGTGTATTTATTGATTTCACCAAAGCGTTTGATTATATAGTAAGGGATAAGAGTTTGCCATGCATGGTAATGAAGGTATAGATATTGGCAAGTTACATCTTTTTATTCTTTCATACGTAGATGACATTATCATCTTGTCAGGTTCGCCCGAAGGCCTTCAAGCCTGGCTAAATTGTTTGAACGATAAAGGTTATGATTTTTAGAAAAGGTGGAATTTTACCTAGAAATATGGAATTCATTTACTGTAATGAAAAACTAGAAATTGTAAATAAATGTACATATATTGGACCATTTGGGCTATTAGAATGAATAAAGACTTTCCGTCTTATGATCGGAGGTCAAAGGTTACGCTATATTCACTTTTATATATTTTTATTTATTTTTGGGGTCACGTGGATGGTTAGAGTTAGCTTTGAGAATTGGTCAGTAGTTTTTATAATCGTGTTTCCGGAAATACAGTTATAATTATTTACAAACGAACACATTATATATTGATGATTTATTTGAGAATATTTTATAATGAAAACTTTTCAGGTACTGAAAAAAATCGTTTTGAACTGAATATCGAATCCGTAATCTCTTCTTTTTTTGGCATAACATCAGATACAGATGCTTTATGCAAAATATTTTGGATGATTTGCTCATCCAATGAAAGTCAATATTTAATTATATAATTATATATATATATATATATATATATATATATATATATATATATATATATATATATATATATATATATATATTGAACCCGTATTATTTTGAGATATTTGCCTTTGTCTTTTATCTTGATAGATTACAAGTTGGCCACGTTCCGCAAAAAAAAATTTAAAAAAAAACAAACAAAATTGCCCAACCGTGGTTATCTAGCGGTCAATACAATAAATGACATGCTAAAATTGACCGATTTTATTGCTTAAAGTGGTTTCCATTAAGCTATAACATGAATATAATGAGAATCTGACTAGCTCTGATTTAAATTCCTTCGACTAGAACACAAATCCTTAGGTATCAAAACGGTATGCTACTTTTTGGACACATATATCCGAATAGGATAAAAATAAATGACGTAATGACTTGGTAAAACCGATTACATGAATTTTTGAAGTGCAAACATGACTTTGTGACAAAATAAACCATGTTAGTCATATTAGCAAATATTTCCTCTCACTAGCAAAATAAAACATATCTTATATGTATACATGTAATATCGAACATTTAATACCTTCAGAGAATCTTTAAAATTTGCGTACATTAATTTTCGGACTAAAGATAACAACTTATCAGACATAAAATTATATTTTATTAAAACATAATGGATGAGCAAACCTTGATATTTTTCAATAAATGAGCGTCTTGTATGTACTTCGTTTACTCGCTCTATCCTCCGAGTATTTATATATATATATATATATATATATATATATATATATATATATATATATATATATATATATATATATATATATATATATAAGACATTTGCTGAATGACATCTCCTCTAAGAAGTATTTTAGAAAAACTGTCAACGTTTATTACCATTCAGCACCTGACTGGTCAAATTGAAAAAAAGCACAGTCATAAATGAAAACAAGGATGTATTACTACCAACCGTACCGATTATTTATTACATTCAGTAGGAAAGCAGTAGACAAGCAAATAAAATACATAAAGTCCTGCTATTTTCAAGATTATTCAAATAAATGGAGATGATAAATGATACAATTGTGGCACTGAAAAATCACCAAGCTTAATTGATTTAATCGAATGATAGTGCTCTGCCCTTTCTCCTCAGGTACGACCACTATTACAAAATGTCTTTGCCTTGAGCGGAGCAAAGAGAACACCACATGCCAATATACCTGTGAAACTTATATAATTTATCTTTTCAGTGTGTTAGTAACTGAGGCCGTTTGGTCTACACGTATCGTAAGGTCTGAAGTTCGAATTTCAGCTGAGGTGAATATTTTGTATAGCGTGGATTGCATTACAGCGTAAAACAGTGACGTAGTACCCAAATTCAAATCATAGCATTATTTCAACATGCATGCTACAGTACAGTACACAGCAACAACAGTGATGTAAAACACAAGTTAAAGCGATAACGCTATTGTCATTTCCCTCTACGTCTCAGTGCACATAAAAATCAATTAATATACAAGCTAAAATAGTGACTTAGTTCTACAAATAAAATAGTGACTTACTGGTACTAGTCACGTACAACACATGAAAACATTATATATATATATATATATATATATATATATATATATATATATATATATATATATATATATATATATATATATATAGATAGATAGATAGATATAACACAAAAAAAGTAATAGAGTCTACGGCGGCAGGGATCAATATTTGTATGGATATGTGAATGATTTTAAACTTTATTTGAAGATCAGTTTTGATAAGTTCGACAATTTTTTTCAATAAATGTACAGCCAGACTTAATGATGAGACTTAGGTTAGGATCGACACATGAGGCTAAAACAAGCTGAATGAAGAAATCTTGTTACCACAGAACAGTGCCTATTAACCCAATGAAGAAATCTTGTTACCACAGAACAATGCCTATTAACCCAATGAAAAGATGTTAAATCGATGATGGTATTAAACATAATGAAAAGAGGTCACCAAGTGCCATCGTAACAGAGGCACAAACTCGCAATCATGCTCTGAAGGGAAAATAATAAAATGTTCCTTCAGAAGGCGCGACAAAGGCACACGAACACTTCATGTCCGGCGAATTCTGACGGAGGCACATCACATATGGTGATGAAATATCCTGGACAATCACAACAGTTAAAAACATTCCGTCGGGTTCTTTTTGTATGTTAAATCAGTTCACAAGAGATGCAAACCAATAGTTTACAGATTAAGAGACTTTATGGAAGTAGTTTACGATGCGTTGGGTAGGATTGCCAACTATGGAGAAATAAAACCAAATGGTGCAAACCGTATTGTGTTCACAGAGAAATATGAAGAAAAAATAAAACTCAACAAATACATCTCACATCTGTAAGACGAAAATCTTGCCAAAGGCAGAGTGTATTGTAGGTGTTCTTTCGGCACATGGACACGAAGTTTCCGGTACAACAATTAAGGATAAAAACAGAGGTCAAACCAGTATCCATTATTCATTCTTCAGCCCTCTGGTTATGACATTTACTTATTTATTATTATTGGTTAAAGATAATCCGGATTTGAAATAAAATCCATCTAAAAGTTTAAGTGAGGCAAGTTCACATATAAAACTTAAACAGTTTACAAATATGATTTCGAAATATATTTAGATTAACATTTGCCCGTTTAAATCTATGAATAACATTAGGAATAACAATTGTCCGTATTAATCCATGTATAGATTGAGCGATTGAATGTAAGAGATACATACCACCAATAGAAACGTTGTACTTATCACTGCATGATTCAAACATATACAACGACTGTTACTAGTATGTAAATGATGTCATGGAACATAGTAATGTTCAAACACTAGGGCTCCACATGACTGTTAGGTAAAGAAAGATACATTGATGCTGCAGTGTCGCCTAAACTAGACCTTACACCTTGATGCACTAGGAGTGCACTGGTGCATTACACAAGTAGAAAACCCATTCACACCATGTAGTGCACTGTAATGCACGAAGCACTGAACTATAGTAAACACGGCTGTGCATTCTAGTGAACAATGTTGTGCACTATAATGAACACGGCAGTACATTGTAATTAACAAAGTAGTACACTATAGTGAACAAGTCAGTGCACTATAATGAACAAGGCAGTACACAATAGTTAACAAGGAAAAATACAATAGTTAACAAGGAAGTGCAATATTGTTAATATAATGAGCAAGGTACTGCACTAAACTGTGTAATGAATAGACTCACCGTACCGTAGTAGTGGTAGTTACCATAGTGTTTATGGCTATTGTGGTGAGAGAATATTAAAGCTGAAAAAACTATCTAGATTTGCATGCCGTATTGTTTATAAGATAAATAATTTATCTTAGTTTGCTCTCTGCCATATACTATTATCATGATACTGTGTTAAGAATACAAATGACTGTTATTTTAAAGATAGGTGGTTAAATTGATAGATACATACATGGTTTATTTCTTTGTCTGATGCTTAAAGGCACATCAACACGTGAACGGTTATATCGTGTCGAGGCATTAACAATAACTACTTTCATCACTTTCTACCCTTACAGATTACATAATGTCAAAAGAAACTGCCCTTTATGCAAACAAAGACTATTATGCTCAATATTAGATTTTGCAAATAAAAATCTAATTTCTAATTTTAATCAAAAGTCTTCCATTTGATTTAACTGGGTAAATAGTAAAGGCCGCGTACCACGCACTTCGAGTACAATATGGATTCGATTAATGACAATTATTCATCTTCTCTTGCTCCTTAATTTGTGCTGATTTATGTTTTGCAGTGTCTGTGTAAACATTTCTTTCAAACTTTAAAGTAATGGGCAAGGAGTACTTGAGCTGATTCAAAAATATTCATCGAATGCACTTTTTATGTTCTTCGTATCTTTTTAGAGAAGAAGGATGGTATAATAGCTATCAGAATAATAAATTTGTAAATAATTCATTACATAAGAATGTATAATGTTTGTTGAATGTTCAGCTTGTTAATAACAAACTAAACTATTTATTGTGTTTCACGTACATGAAATGGTATTTTTTGCATATAAATGTTTGAAAATTGTATATTGTTTCTTATGTGGTCAATAGCAACCATAATACTACTTGTATTCGTATGCACACATTTTCATAGTTTTCGATTTTGCTTAAAGATACGAATTATAAGATTTTACAGGATTCCATCTTTAAAATAAACAGATACTCAAACTTTTCCACAAACTTAAATATCCCAAATACCCCAAAAATATTATAGATTACAACACAGCAAATTTTCAATACCAATAAAAATACATCAATGCATAACATTACGGCTCACAAGGAAACGACACGAACATACCATCAGAAAAGGCATCACGATCAAACATTAAATTGTTTTGTATGGAGAACTTCTTGATTCTATTTTCTTGGAGAGGACGATATTTAGACTTAAACTTCTGCAACTACAATTGTCATGTTTATCTATTTATGTGAATCACTGAGTTTCAATTGTCGTTCCAAGGCCTCCTATCCTTATACAGTTTCAAAGTTATGTATGTTATGATAAAGCTGAAAACCTTCTTACATGAAGCTCGTCAACAGGTGAATGAGGCTTTCGTATAAGTCATCAATCTGGTGATGTGCCAATAAGGAATAAAAATTCTTATGCATTGTTAATCACAAGCCAGTTCTCCACAACCATACGATCGCTCCCGAACAGACATATCTAGTGATAACACTTTCCAGACGATATCATCTTAGTAAGACCCTTAGGAGTTGCATAACTGTAAAAGTTAAAAAGGTCCTCTCAATCCTTGATCCCACCCAAACCACCATTGGGTGCAAAAATGATTCGCGCGGTGTCATATTCTTCCCTTCGACTACGTATATATCAAACTAACTATGGTATAAAAAGAAACATGACCTTACACATACTAATCTGAAACTCTCCATGCAGTTGATTCCTCCTCTGATAGCAACAACCATAATGAAATCATTTGTTGTGTGTTTTCTCTGGCATAGATGGCTGAGGCATAGTTTTGATATTTCTGTAAGACGTACATTCTTGTTTTTGTTTGATATCACGGTATACATTTTAGTAACTAGATGCTTGTTATTTGTTTCGTTTTAGTATTGTCTCCGTATGACATTCGTTAACTAGTAAAAATGAAATGCTTCTTTACATTTAAGGTCATAATAATCTCGTGCAATGTGTAGTTTGATATACATTCTTCTTAACAGTAAAAACGGAATTTATTATCACCATATATCTAAAATTGTGAGTTGGCTTCAGATCGCTGTTTAAGATATTCAGCATCTCTAGAAAACAGACGCTCCCATGCAAGGATTTTATTCACTCTTAATAAAGAGTAACAGTATGTACTCTGTCTTTTGAGAAGACGGTAATTTTTCGATGACACGTTTCTCGAGGCAATAGCTTCAGCTGCATATAAGTACCCTTACCTCTCTACGAACCAAGATCTGACTGTTTCATACCGCTCATTGTCTTTTGGCGAAGTGAGTCGAACACACATATATTTCTATATCGATAACTCGATACGTAGACGAACCAATATTATACCTTGGCTTGATTAATTAATACGGCTTACATACACGTTTTGCGATCCATATATATTTTCCAACTTTAACACTTCACAAGCCTTAATAATGTCTAACAAGTCACTAACTGTTAACAGCGGTGTCAAATTGGTCTTGAACTGGTGCTACCGACACAAAGTTTGCATATAAGGAAAACCAGACATTGTTCACTTTAAGGATAGCCGAATACCGACAATGCCCAGTCTATAGCGATAATAAGCTTCGTCTAGCTGCACACATGGAAGTCAGTATTACCAACCTCCCTTGATGCCTATACGCAATGATGGTCGCAGCGAGCGCGATACAAAAACTCCTTAAGCTGGTCTCGAAGATCACAATACGAAAACAAGAATCTTCTTTGAAATATTCCATTTCTACACGTATAACTAGTCCCACGAGAATAACATGGTATGACGACTGGTACTTATTTACTTGTTAATCATTCGATTTGAGAATTTTTTTCCTAACATTGAACCCCACAATCAATCAAATAATCACCAATATTACTCGAAGTTACAAACGGAGACGGAGACAAAATAGCTCAGTACCCGGCTCGTTACAATATTATATTGAATTCAGGCAGATAACATCATAGTGAAATAGTATAAGATATTATTTGTTTGGTACCAATAAGCTGATTTTTGATACTTTAATTTTTGTTGAATACACTGCACGCCTGTTTCATATCTTTTGAAAATGTATGCCATATGGTCTACTTGAAACATATCATATCACTCAAATTACTGCTTTTATGAAAGTATACCGGGAAACAACATGTCTGTCTGGCTCCTCATGACACCGCCCTGTGGTATTCATAAAGGTAGAGTTTCAATTCAAAGAATTTCGAAAGTATCACACAGTTTCCCCTAAGATTGACAAAAATAATTTCTGAATTGAAAACATGGTAGAATAATAATAGAAAGCAATACAATTTTCCAAAATAAATATTTCAAAACTGTTTTTTTGTTGTTCCTATTTTTTTTTTTTTTTCATCATACATGCATTATTTCATTTACTTTCGAATTAGATGAATCAGACATTGATTTAGACCGCAAAAATTAACCCTGAAATAATTCCAGACTATTCCGTAAAAGGCCTGTAGCATAGTGTTGGTGTACATAATGCAATAAATTGATGACAGTGATGATAAGACTTAGGATTTGAATCATGATCACAGTCATAAATGTACATATGATTGAGGTTACTTAGAAATAATAAAGCTGCCACTGATGCTGATGATGATTTGTAAGGACAAACGCAAACATAATATTGACTACATTTATTTACCAGGTCATTTAATACTATTTCCATTCAGTATTTTCTTACACATCAGGATTTTCCTATCTCCAAAACTGCATTGTTTATCATGATACACATACAATTCACGATTTCACAATGAATCAATTGTCTGCGAACCACATCAATCTTACAAATGTTATCGTCAAATACAAACGTAAGGACATACATGGAAATATTGTATGAACTTAGCTCAGTGATGGTAAAACATGACAGTTTAACCTGCGAAGTAGGAGTTGAAATTTACACAATAAAGAACATGGTACAAAATGATGAAAGTCTAGAACCCAGTGTGTACACTAATCATTAAAATGTTGGATCCTTTGCATAAGAAAAGTGAATTTTCTATCAAATGAAGGGATGTAGATATAGGAAATAGCAACGACGTGTAAAGACAATAACACGGCTAATATGAAACAACTAAGCAATGTACACTACACTTGTACAAAAATGGAGAGCAAATAAAAACTGATAAGGAGTTTATCGCTTTGGATGGGTTGTTGACGATGGAGTACATAAGAACGTTAAAAGCCAGTTCTAGGTTCCTAATATTTATCGCTGTTCCTACTTTTATCTGGTATTTACGATGGTTCAATAGGAAGACTCTCAGACCATTTAGTGTCCTACTTTTATCGGGTCTTTACGATAGATCAATAGGAAGACTCTAAGACCGTTTAGTGCCCCTACTTTTATCGGGTCTTTATGATAGATCAATAGGAAGACTCTAAGACCGTTCAGTGTCCTTACTTTTATCAGGCCTTTACGCTAGATAGATAGGAAGACTCTAAGACCGTTTAGTGTCCTCACTTTTATCAGGCCTTTACGATAGATCAACTGGTAGACTCTAAGACCGTTGAGTGTCCTTACTTTTATTAGACCTTTATGATAGATCAATAGGAAGACACGAAACGGTTCAGTGTCCTCACTTTTATCAGGCCTTTACGATATATCAATAGGAAGACTCTAAGACCGTTCATTGTCCTTACTTTTATCAGGTCTTTACGCTAGATAGATAGGAAGACTCTAAGATCGTTCGTTGTCTTAAATATATCATACCAAGCCAAAGATCAGTGGATGTATGAGAGAGAGTTGCTTTACATTGTAATTACCTCGCTTTGTTTTCTTTAAATTTAGTCAATAGTGAATGGGTGTTTTTTTGCTGCTTGTGTTAGTTTATTACTTACTAGATACTTTAAAATATGTTACAAAAGTGCTAAAGGTTTTAAATCTCAAGAGTTTGAAACATAAATGAACAAAGATTTCAAGGACATGCAGAGTTTCTTTTTATTTTCCTCACATATTTATTTGCTTGTAATCTGACAAACGAAAAATTAAAAAAAATTACAAGACATAGTTGTCTAGGAGGACTCCCAAAAACTGTGCAAGAAGTCATGTCATAAAGTTCCTAATTAGATACGATATTTGGCCATCCTAAAAATTTAGCTGAAAAACTAAATCGGTAATTAAAAATGTCCAGATCAAATCAAGATATTGTAATTTAAAATTCAGCAGTAGCAGGTGATTTTATAGAGTCACGAAAAGCAATTAGAAAAAATCCAAATTATATCCATAAGAAATTGCTTCTGAATTTCCCAAAATGGAAATGAGATGTCAGTTGATCTGATGGGTTGGAACCGATAAGGTCTTACTTCCGGATAATGTGCACTGGATTATGGAGAAGAAAAAAATAGTCATTCGGAACTAATCCTGCTTGCTTAGAGATTGCAGGCAACATGTATTGGTCGATGAAAGATACCACAATCCTACAAAAAAGAAAAGAGAAGTATTTGTTAACATCAAGTAATTAAGCAACCATAAACAGATATGTGGTTTGCAGAGGAAGAAATTCGGTTGCGAGTATTCGGTCTTTAATATTTTGAGACTCGAATAATTGGACCATGGCCCAACTGTCAAAACCAACTCGTCTGAGAAAGACTTAAGTAGAAGAAGGTTTCTGTGGTGCTGTGTATGAGCGTGGTGGTACATACATTGATAGACCTAACTAACGAGTACTCACAAGTATATTTATTTATTGTTGGGGGGATGGGGGGGGGGCTTATAAGCTACTGAGCGAGAAAGACGAGGGGGGGGGGAATAATTTGGATTTTATAATATAAGCCCTAATGGCAAACCGTATTTTAAGCAAGGTAATTTGATTTCCGAAGAAAACATTTGCATCAGATAAAACATCTGTGATGACGTCACTTACAGGTGGGGTTCTTGAAGAAGAATATCTCTTGTTATTGCAGATTTAAATGCAAGACGGTTTGAAAAATGTATAAAAAAAAAACACACACAAAAAAACAAACGATTTTTCATTATATTTTCTTTTGTTATCATATCATCGATAACGAGAGTGTTCATAAATTTAAGAAGCATGGAAAACATTTTTGTGACCAATATAAGTTTAATATTGCGCAAGCAAACGTATTATCTACATGAATACAAAATAATCATCAAACTTAAATTTTAAATTTTCAACAATAAATGTAACAAAATTTATATGAGCTGATGTGTATGTTTCCATTACTAGTTGCTTACTAAATGTCACACTAAGAACGGACTTCCTTTTCAAGGATAGGATCTGAGCTTTCCTGAATTGTTAACCTACTAGTTGAAACCTGTATTATTCCTAAAGAGACAAAAGGAAACAAAAACCATTTTTGAAAATCAATTTTCTCATAAATCCATTACGTTTAGATTATATTAGTACAAGGACACCCCGCCCCACCCCAATCCTTCTCACAAAACCCCTACGAAAACCTTTACTTTTACATACATGTTCTCACAAATCAATATTGCTGACAATGTCTCAATGTAGGTGGACATTTTATTGTTCTGTATTTTACGGAAGGTTACGTTAATGATAAACTTGACCATACCTTTAATCTACTATTACAAGTTTTATATCGCTTTTAATAATATATTTTACAATTATATGGAAGCTTATGATCCATGTGTTTTCTTCAAATGAGACATTCCTATTTTATGATCCATGTGTTTTCTTCAAATCAGACATTCTTATTGGGAAATTATGAAAAAAAAGTATATTAATACTATATGATACTATGCTATCATATTTGGAGGAAAAGTTTTCGGAAATAGTCAATCATTATTGACATTGTGCATATGAACAATAAATAGTAGAGGACATAACTTTAGGTGTCGACGCCGAGTCCTGTGTTAAATAGGGTTTAAAGGTTCGGGGGAATAAGGGGGGAATTTAACATAGGCGTCATATTTAAAGGTAATTAAAAGGTATGTTTTGTAACAGTGTAGCATAAGGTGACGGTCAGCACTCGAACTGAAATACAGTATGACGTCAGGTGAGTTTGTCTGTTTATGTAACAGTGTTGCGTGTGTTTGGAGGGAATGCGAGTTTGTCTGCCCTCTAAATGAAATGGTGTAGAGGAGTGCTGTGTTTAATAGGGTTGAAAGTTTATAGGGACAAACGGGAAATCAGCATGTTGAAAGGTATGTTTTCTTTAACAGTGTAGCATGAGGCGACGGTCTGCTCTCGAACTGAAATACCATATTAGAACATACGTTTCACATGAAGAGTTGATCTGTTGGTTCTATTGTGGACAGAAATGTATTGGGTTAGAGATTTTCAAATGGGAAAATGTGAGTTTGTCTGACTTCTAAATGAATTCCCGTATGGGAGTCCTGTGTTAAATAGGGTAACAACCTATTACATTTCTGTCCAGAATAGAACCAATAGACCAACTTTTATTGTTAATGTTTTGTTGTAATATGGTATTTCAGTTCGAGAGCAGACTGTCGCCTCATGCTACACAGTTAAAAAAAACAACATACCTCTCAACATGGACACCTCGTGTTAATTTCCTGTTTGACCCCGTAAACTTTTGACCCTATGTCCTATAAACTTTCGACCATTACTTTTCTCATGTTAATTCAACATTTGTCCCTATAAACCTTCGACCCTATTTAACACAGGTCTCCTCTACATCATTTCATTTAGAGGGTTGACAAACTCTCAATTACCTCCAAACATAGGCAACACTGTTACACACAAAGACGGACACACCTGACGTTATACAGTATTTTCGTTCGAGTGCAGACGGTCGCCTTATGCTAAACTGTTACAAAACATACCTTTCAATGTGGCTTCTATGTTAAATTCCCCTTATTCCCCCGAATCGTTTGACCCTATTTAACACACGACTCCCGCAGACACCTAAAGTCGCGTCCTCTACTACTACAATAAGACTTATAAGATCCACTACAGAAAATTATATGATTTTGTTGTTATATGTTTTTAGCGCGGGAAGTTTATTTAAAAAATGAACCTATATTACCCTTAAAAAGCATGTTTTTTTATTAAAAAAGATGAGATCTAGTCTTTAAAACACCTATTCAGACCTATATAATCAGGATTATGTTGATGTTCCTTGAAGACCTATACATACATACATAAAACACCTCACATTAACTCTCACTTGTGCTTATACATCGGAGTTTTAATAATTTAAGCCAGCTGTTAAACGACCCGTGGATAGTATATTTTTTTCTGTATATGCATACCAAATGAGTATTCCAATCTGGAGACGATTTCATAACACCTAGTCATTGAAAATATTATATTCATATATTGCACCTAATTTACAAAATTCTGTTCCATTTACTAAACTTTATTAAATTGATACATTATAGATAAAAGGCACAATCACACACAAGTACTTGACATGATTTGTATTACTGCAAAGATATGCCAATACATATATACGTCATATATACATCAAGAATTATATGAATGGATGAGAGGAAATTAGGCACATGTGATTAAAACAATCAAACACACACAAAATCCATAAAGAGGCTTGCAAAATGTTTTTTAAAAAAATCAACAAACACACACAAAAAAACCCCAAGAAAGAGGTTTGAAAAAAAAAGGAACAAAACAAAAAAAACAAACAAACAGAACAATATAAGAGAAATCAAGAAAGACAAAGGACATAGGTTTGTATGTAATAAACTATATAATGTAATTCGAACGCTTAAAAATGTCCAATAAAGCCACAACAACAAAGCAGCTAGAATATTATAAACTGACGAAATAACCTTCAGTGAGATATAGTGGCATAAAAAGGAAAAAAAAAATAAAAAAATAAAAAATAATTACATTAATCTGTATCAGTACTATAAATACAACTTTTAAGGAAGTGAGATAAAGATTTGAGATATTTATAATTGCCAATCGCAGACAGAATATCAAATATGCTTAATAGATCTTATTTTTATTTTTCATTTTATTTTTGAAGCGAATTTCAAAGGTTAACATATATAGTTCTAAACAATATTCAAAGAATGGGTGGGTAGGATATTTTCTTGTGATTGTCATTGCAACAAGTGTCAAATAAATTCTTCCATGAATGCATGTTTAGTTGCAGTCATTGAATGATTTATTTGACGCTTCTTGCAATTAAGATGCGCATATTGATAAATCACTTTGTCCCTGCGAATTTTTAAAAGTGTTATTACCTTTTTTTCACTCATAGCGGGATACATCACGTGACACAAACTTGTCACTGCAACTAGTTCCGCATGTATGAATGAATTTCTGTGATAATTGGTTCATATTGTTTTCATCATATGAAAATGTGCATATTGACCAATACTAAATTTATAGTAAACGTTATTGTCATTTTAAACTTGCAGCTGAAAGACAACTAGTCTCACTGAAAGACAACTAGTATCGCGGTTACATTAGAAGACTGTACTATAGACTCCATTCCATCATGTGCGTTGAGTAGGATGCCAGAAAGTCAAGGTTGTCTCACAAATCCTCTAGCTTTTCTATTTGTTGTCGAAAAAATAACTAAATGAATTCAAAATGAATTCTGGTCTGTCATTTCTGTACAGTAAAATATTGATTAGAGGGCACTAAATCCGGAAATGAATGTTTCAAGAACGAAATTGTTTTGTTTCAAATCACAAAAAATGAATTATGACAACTTTTTGTTTCATTTATCCTGCTGGTTGTCGTGTTTACTAGTCAGGACTGACAGGGGTCTTTTTAGGGCATACATTTGCATTGATAAAATCTTTTTACAATTATTTTGAAGTTTTGTGGAAACACATGCCGTCAGGATGTGCAGAATATCAGCTTCTAATCTAATAACGGAATGTTACTGCTTTTTCTGCGACTTATGATCTTGAAATCTTCTTCAAGCAAAATGCACATTTGTATTACTAGTATATCGAACGCATTGTTTATGTCTGTCTTCAAATGGAATTCGCTAATCAAATTTCGATCGTTGTATAAATAAAAGTAAGCAGGTAGCTACTTTACTTTCTTGGCTCCCAAGGAAGTATCTCATGAAATTACTGAAGGTTAGCATCAAAGTCACACAATATACATTTTGGTGTTACAATGTAATGATGATAAAAAGCGCCGCGAGAGATAAATAATGCTCGAAAGTGATGGCAAAATAAGGGTCATTTACTGTAAATCGAACAAATTAAAGTCAGACATAATTCTATAAACTGATTAAATGTACGGAAATGTACTTGATGAGTCATATGAAAATAGCTTATTTTGATTTCCTTCTTCAGCTTGATTAAAGTCTCTCCATCCTTTCCGGAACAGTAACTTTATCATCATGCAAGATTGATCAATATTGTACCTCATCTTCCTTGAATTTAATGTTTTCCTTGCGGCTAAATATTTAATTGCAGAACTCATCTTCCCTTTCTCCCCTGACTTTCTGTTTTATTGCAAAGAAATATGAAATATGAATTTCCACGAAGGACACGGATTATCGAGACTCAATCTAATTAAAAGCCGTTATTTCAAATAATGTTTTTTAGTTCAAGCTGAAGCAATATCATTATGTAATAAATTTAATAAAGAGAATAGATGAAAATACAAGCGTAGTTTGGCCCTAGTAGCTGTTTGTGCCAAGAACAGAATGTATACCCTGTTTTAATGCCTTGTACATTGCATTTGAGATATAAATATACACATCCAGATTCTATTTTAAGTCAATTGTAGTATTAGGCTACATTGATATATAATCATCAGACTGTTGAAATGCTTTGGATACATAATAACTAACACTGTCCGAAAAGATCTGAAGAACCTGATCGCGATGTTACATCAACTAATTTCCTCTAGTCCACATTTATCCTACGTAGAATCAAGGCTTTTACGAAATAATTTGTTTATCTTTCATACAATTCTTGGACTGATTACAGATGCTGCAGTCTGTTCTTTACGACGCTCATAAATTTGCAGTGTCTATACATACTTTTGCTTCTTTGCCGTCAAAAGTAATAACAGATCACACCCTGTTCCTTGTGTTTTAATAAGTCAGGTAATAGTTGTTTCCGATTATCATAACTTTTTTTTAAAAATGAATTTGCCAGCATCAGTATTTTGCATTATTTCAGTATTTCAAGAAAAATATCACCCAAGCCTTGTACGGTTTTATTTCATTATCAAGTAATGTATAATTAGATAAGATTACATTACTGGTACTTGAATTGAAGGATTATTGATGATAATGATAATACTTTGATGCCATATTGTATCAAACTTAAACTCCAGGCAGGGGTGACAATTATATGCTTAATTACTGAATTATTATTATTATTATTATTATTATTATTATATATATATATATATATATATATATATATATATATATATATATATATATATATATATATATATATATAGTCTATCTTTTCGTTACATCAAAATGGTAGTGGAACAATCAGTGATGATATTCGTGCTAAATTTTATAACGTACAAACAAGCAAAGAATGATAGAGGGTTACACACTCTACACCCTCAACAAACTGTGACTAGCAGATTAATGGAGAGAATAGATTGCCGGAACATAGAGGATACTTTCTTTTCCAACGTCAATACCGGATATATTTCATCGTGTGGTACAAAAAGCGTGATATTTAAACGAGTGGCGAAGCTGGTACTTACGCGGGAAAAGAAAATATCCTTTTTATTATATACATGTACCAAACTTGCTCCAGAATTGAAGCATAGAAGATTAAACTCGCTCTTCAACACAACACCCCTATCCGCCTTTTCGTAAATTCGCCTCAATTTTATAGGCTGATCATATAAATATCAGTGACTTAAGAGAGCGCTATGATTGGGATGACCTATTCTGTCGCAGTAAATTACATTTTTGACATTTAGTAAACTACTTGATAATATCTAACCACCAAACAAGTCCGATTTAGCAATGCAACACAGCGGGTTTATTACTGTTGTCAAGAAAGTAAGGGGAAATAACTTCATAGAGACGTGAACGGCGACGAGTCAAATTTCTTCAGTAAAAAATATGTCTGAAATGTAATGCAGTTTCTGTTTATTTGTTCTAGCTCGCAAAGTGTTCGTTTTTGTTGCTGCATGTATAACTTATGTAAGCACACACAATCAACATGTGAAAATATAAGGATATATTTCTCACATGTAAAAATATAACAATGAAAAATAAATGAAAATTATTTCGCCAGTAAGTTTCTATATTTCACGCTTAAGTACATAATAAATATCCAGATTGTATTGTTGATTGACTCATGATGCTTATGTAAACTAAAAAATCAAAATTATGTCGACCTTGAAAGCAAGCTGCTTCTTACTCGAGAGAAAGCCACCTTAAAAAATAAGTCACCTAATGCCTATATAGTGTACATATATGTTTCAATATGAAGACAGACATGTATGTTTCGTTATTGAAACACAAAGTTCTCAGTTATATGTGAAACTCTAATTGTAAAATCATATATCAATTAAAAATGAACTAACATGTTCTTCTTTATGCTGAGAAAGTATAAATCTAACAAAATCTGTTACATTCTTGGATGCACAAGTATTTTTGATTTTACCAATACCATCTATTTTCCTACTGTGTACCGAAATGTTTACTAGAAAAAAAGCCTTTCCCAAAAATAAGACGTCCTCGAAAATATGCTTTCCATGAAAATAAGCTGATCAAAAATGGCAGTTGATTAATATAATTCGTGGGTATTACAATTGAACTATGTCCAAAAGAGGAGCACACAGTTAAAGTACATTTGAGAGAATGTTCTCGCCAATATTCTTTATAATTAAAAGTAAGCATTTTCCTACGAAAAATATTAAAATTTCCAGCGAGAATGGAAATTGTATGTGTTACCCGAAACTGTTTGATTTATTCTTTTGTGGAAAAACAAAATGAATATAATCAGGTCTAAAGATTTTTCGTTCAGTTAAATAAGGTTAACGTCTACAAGATAAATTGATAGATGGGATTATTACTGTCGAAATAAAATCAAACGTTATGATCTTCTTAAAATGAAATGTATAGGTTCAATTTTATTTACTACTAAAGTATTTTGAATGAAAGTATTTTGCAGAATCTAATACAAACCGTGTTTTCGATTTAAATAATTGCAGCTAACTGTTTTAGTTTTATAAGAGGTAATTTTTAAACACAGCAAATCTTTAATTTCAAATATTCATGCATAAGCTGTACCAATGTAGATACGCTTTAAAGGATGTGAAAAATTATAATAACAATAATACAGGTGCGTTAATCCCTGCTGGACTGAATTCGACGGAAGGGACCTCCTATTTCTTGCCAATTGTAGGTCAACCATCATCATCTCTCGAAGTTGATATTTGAACAGTTAGCCGGCAAAATACCTATGAACTATATAACCGGGTAACCGGTAAAATAACATCATCCTGTTGTGTCCTATTCTTTATATTATGTTTGTTGGGGTTGAAAGAGGTAGTATGTAAAAAAAAAAAAAAATTTACTCTGTGTCGACTGTATTGATTGTTTTTCAAAAGATCAAATTCTTTTTCCACGGGTTCTTTTTTAACATCTCCTTCTTGTATTTATACTTTGTGTTATAAGAATTGGTTAACCAAAGATGAAAAATAAAAATAATCGCACTAAATGAAAACATATTTGGTTGATGTTACTGATTTCGAATAACATATTTTGTAATTCATATCGAGGGTGTTGGCATACGTGTATGCACACAGACTTGTTTATGCTTAAATATATGGATACGTTTACTAAGTTGAGAAAGTTCCTATGTAGAAGAATTTTAAACCCAGAAGGGAAGGAAGGATATTTTTGCGATTAGTTTTTCACCGTAAGAATGATGACTCTGTGTGTGTGTGTGTGTGTCTGTGTCTGTGGTCTTTTCAAGAAGAAAATAGATCTAGAAAAATATTTATGAGGCAGGGGAAGCTACTCCTAAGCTATGTTTTGCGACAAAATGGGTTTTTAATGAGGGACATAATTAAATATTATATCCTTTAAACTTAGTGAGATCTGTTCACTCTTGTTTAAACTGACACATTACATGGCTCATCTCTTTGCCGTATCATGGCCACTTTTGTGCTAAGGTGCTGTGAAACCCTATTACATAATATTACATACCGCTCTTAATCAACAACGACTATCTTTGTCTATTTCACGGTAAGGAATTTTCAATAAACACTCTTCTCAACATTTATGTATCTTTTAAGTAGCACAGCTTTTAAAATCTCGTTAATGACTGAAATTTACGTGACAGGAACCAGGAATAAATACATTTTGCCAAGAGCCACTCGAGGCAAAATACATAAAACGTAAACTTCACTTGATGTCCGTCCGTACGAGTAATTACATAGAGAGGTACGTGAATATTTACGTAGCGATGCACAAAAATAAAATAACTATCGCTAATAGAACATCTGTTAGCTCTGACGTGTATATGGAAAGGAGAGTTACGAACAACTCAGTTATCTAATCGCATGTAAATTACTCCAAAAAATAAAATAAAAAGGCTATGAAGGACGACAACTACGATGAATGCTGCTTTGTTTTATTTGAACGCTCTTCCAAAAGAAAACTGACGGATTTCCACGCTGATTTGATAAACAATTTATATAGAGATATCAAATTATCTCTGGGAATGAACAACAGTGGACTCCCCTTCTCATATATGCGAGTGATATATTCGGATATTAATTACTACGGATCTAGATAGGCACTGACACCCATCAATGCTGAAACATTTACTCTTGTCACCCTCTCAATGGAACAGAAACATACAATGTAGTCTCGTAAGAAGGATGCGTATCATTGCTGAAGACAGAGGAACGCGAGATGTGAGATTAAAAGAACTGGAAACTTATAATGAAAAATGCACTAATACAAAACATTGATACAAATTGGAATAGAAGAATTTAATAAAGATCTTCAGAGTCATAATGGTGACAAGAGTAAATGACCTAACTTTCTTAAAGATTATTGGAAGATGCCAAAGATCATATGGTTCAAAGCCTAACTTTATGAAAGATTATTGGAAGATGCCAACAGGTCATATGGTTCAAAGCCTAATTTTCTTAAAGATTATTGGAAGATCCCAACAGATCATATGCTTCAAAGCTTAACTTTCTTTTAGGAATTACAAATATTAATGAGAACAGTCATGTTTGTTAGAAACCAAAATGACATGTTTATGGATTGTGAACAAAAACTCTGGGCATACCATACATTATCATATGCTTTGCAACAGGTGGCGGTTATTGCAGCAAACTGTTTACAATCTTACATACTATTAAGTAGAAATAGCCTGTTTCCGAAACAAATTAGTAGCGGTAAAATCTCGTGTTTAATAAAGCAGAAAACTTAATACCTATTTAGTCCTATATTAAGAAATAAATGAAAATATGATCAGTTTGTAAATTGAATTGCATGATCGATGATAGTTATATTTTTGAAACTATCTCATATCACAGTTGAGTGACTAGTCTTGTTTGCTGTGATGTTATCAGGCGATTGAACTGTTATGTCATAACATCGTCAGACGTTATGGCACTGGCGCTAAGGATCGCCAGTGATTGTTTGGGAGAACCGTGAATTAATTCTTTCGTCAAATTTTATTCGGTAATAAAATTTTCTTCGGCTTCAAGTTCTAAAACTTTAATTTAACAACTATAATTCATGAAGCACCTCAAACAAATTTCTAATAATATAATGGATCTATTACGTCTAGCGAGATTGAATTGAGTGCTTTCCGCTCCCACATTTGTATTTCCTCTATTATATTTCACGAGTTCTTATGACTTCATAAAAAATATATATGTGCAAGTTTCATATCAAAGCCTCGATTTTTTAATATTTAGTTGGACGATGGTAAACAGATCATTTTATTCCAAGGATAATTTAATTTCAAGAAAGCCCAAGATAAATGAGAAATTCATGACTGGGGAAGCTGATCATTAAAAATTTGTTTTCCTTCCTAAAGAGTCTAGTCAAATATTAGATAAAAATGACTCACGTATATTTTTTTCAGCACTGCTTTGTTTTTCAAGCGTGGTTTCATGATCAACTAATTTGCTTTGCCAGAAGGAGAAACAGTTGAAGAGCTTTTGATTGCTGTCAATGAACTTTTTAAAACCAGCAATCAGTTGCAAGGGTCTTTAAGGTTAACCCACGAAACAACAGAAAGGAAACAACAAATGAGACACAAACAATTAGAAGCCATTTAACGTCTTTAAAAAAAAAAATTTCTCATATTCCTTTGTGTGCGAGGTAATTTTCACATTCCTTTGTGTTTGGCAATAGTTTAGTACAACGGTTTAGGCTTTCTTTGTTTTACATCAATAGATTGCTGTCTTTCATCTAATGATCCACGCTACCATCGTTGCAATGCATATAATCTGCTAAAATC
This sequence comes from Margaritifera margaritifera, assembly GCA_029931535.1. Lineage (NCBI taxonomy): Eukaryota > Metazoa > Mollusca > Bivalvia > Unionida > Margaritiferidae > Margaritifera > Margaritifera margaritifera. The sequence continues at coordinate 1,677,389 of JAQPZY010001591.1, forward strand.
CCTACATTTCATCATCAGTAAGTCATAGTTTCACTGCGATGGCAAGATAAATATTAGTTACAATGCATTATCATACAAAATATGCAAAGTGCCATTAATTTTAATTAAACTCCAATAGTGATTTAATTCACAATAATTTTAAAAAAATAAACCTCATAAACGTCACACAAAAATGGCGAGATTGACATCGTGAAGATATGGCAGGACGACGAATATCTTGCTTTTGCATGTTACAGTCATCACTCCTGATTATGCAACGATGGGGATGATTCTTTTTACTTTCACTATCTTTGTATTTTATATTTTCTTTCTGAAAGTAAACCAAAACACTTATAGGACCATACTTTTATTTGTTTTAATCATATTTAAGCTGCATTGCTTCCGAAATTAAATACTACATTGAAATGGTTGCAGTGTCCCATATTGTTTCATACATAGGTACATTATCTTCAATTTCTCTCTCTCTCTCTCCCTCTCCCTCCCCCTCTCTCTCTCTCCAACTGACCAGTAGATTTATTTTTATTGCTGTGTGCTTTTCAACTAGCTACTGGAACATTTTGGGATTTTTCTACGATTTCGACACGGTACTGTATGCAGAATGGTTCCATTATATAACATTTTCAATAGTTTTGAATCAATTCATCAATCATCTATACTACATATTATTTTCCGTTATGAATAGGCTATACTTATATGTATCATTCGTGCCTTAATACGATGCACATTTGCAATTACTTGCCTAACGTTTTCGGCTCGTCTTTCATCTCTGTAATGCCTTTTACACGGTACAAACTCTTAAGAGTTATTTCATGAGCAATATATGCTGCATTTCGCAATAATGTTTCCATTTTGGAGCAGATCTTTCATATCTTCTTGTCAAATAAACATTTGCCTGCAGACATATTTGCATTTTTTTACGGAACTATGCCGAAAGAAAAGCCGTATATTTATCAGGCAGCCTTTCAGAAATGGATAGAAAAAAACTTATCATCAAAGAAATCAATCTATTTTAAGGGAGTTATAAACGAAATTATGTTTTGTTACTGCGGAAACAATTTTGACAATTTAAAATAATGAAATAGAAAGAGATATTCCTTCATCTGAACAAAAATGGGACCTGTATAATTACCAAATTTGAAGAATAAATACAACTGGTTGTCAATCAGATAACAAATTGACTCGGTCTTTCTCTCAAGGCAGAAAAACCGCACTCAAGTACAGTTAAACCTCTTTAATCCAAAATATCGACTTATCCAAACCACATGTATGTCTTCCAAGCATGCACATTTAGTACAAATCAAAATATCTTATCCAAATTCAAATGTATCCGAACGATTTTCTTGTCCCTCGAGAAGGTCTGATAAGCGAGGTTATTACTGTACCCATACGTTGCCTAGCGTATATTTGGAGCAGCCCTTATATTAAATTTACGAGCGAAAAAAATATTTCATAAATATACAGACATTATGAAATACTTTTTAAAGATACAAAGCATATATTCAGAAAAGTACACGGTAAGGTAAATTATGCGTATGATCTAGCCGTAGACATCTCGACGAAGATAAAACTCTATGAAATCTTAGTAAATCAACAAAATTCCCGGGGGAACCTTGATCACATTGCTTATGACAAGTCATTTTAAAACTTTTTCGTCTTCTTTTTGAATAGTCTGTATTTTTATATCACATGTTATTTGCTAGAAATTCTTAATAATTCATTTTGCTCATAGACAGGCTGATTGAAATATTATATTTAACCACATCATTTATGTTTTTGTTGTGTGGCATGCCTTTGTCACCCGTTTGTACTTTGTTACAGGATTAGGCTGATTCTCTCTTTGAGTATAGACGTAAACAATTGTCCTGATCACTCTCAAGGTAAATAATGTCTGACGGACTTTATGTTAACTTTGCGAGTGATTAGGTCAGATTTATAATTCCGATTTTTCATTTCCTTTCAGTTTTATTAAAAAAAATCCCACGTGATTTAATCTAACACATGGTTTTCTCTTATGAGCCTTTCCAAACCAATCCAGAATATCCATCCATGCCATCTATTTAGATCTATGGTAAAAGAGTCGCTGACGATTGGTCAAAATTATTTGTAATGAGCGTTTTTATTGTTACATGTAGATGTATATATATATATGTATATATATATATATATATATATATATATATATATATATATATATATATATATATATATATATATATATATATATATATGTTTATCTCTAGAGGTTCTCGGCATTTAGAAATTCCTATTTAAAGGTATGAATCTGCTTTTGTCAAAATTGTATAATAGCCCAACACTCTGATTTCAAGGCTTACACGACACAATGTCGATACAAAATAGCAGTGATCTATGAATTTATACATTAGAAATTGAGAAAAATATACAATAAAGAGCGCTTCTTTTATGTGAATTTACGATAGCGGCAACTGCTGAGTAAATATTTTACCTGGGAGCTGCAAAGTTTGGAGTGTAGTCACAGCAGATTGATTAAAATTCGAACTGGAGGTAGTGCTCAGAATTTACCGATATGTGAAAAATATAAGCACATCCCGAGACCATTTGCAGCCAATAAGATAACTGTAAGAACTGTTTTTGCCACATGATTTGCATTTCATATATATACAGATTGAAAGATTATTATATATGTATACATATATTGTCAAATGTCTCCATAATTATTTGTACCGCAACAAGTAACAATGTCCAAGTTTTGTCCGTCACACTCAACCATTAGCTGAGCACTTCACTAAACCAGATAGGAGCACTAAACTTTACTTGGTATATCTTATATTTTGAGTACAGTAATCCAGTATGTTTTAATATTTTGTATGTTTGACATAGACTCTAACGATCTGGACCTTTACAGTCTGAAGGAGGTCAAAGTGTTGGTTTTAATTTCTAGAAGTGATCGACATAATCGAACAATGCGATCAAACCTTGCGCCAGAAAGGTCATCTAGCAGGGATAAATGTGTTATCGCGTACTAAAGATTAGACTCTGTTATAAGGACATGAAAATCATCGACATCTCGGTCATATGTGTAATTTAGGTTTATTAGTGCATCAGTACGTTAGTGCATCCCGTCAAAGTACTCCCCATGTACTGGTTCTGAGAATACTTGAACTTGCGAGAGCAATCCACGCCAAATGAACGATGGCCAAGTGTTTTTCAATATTCCGTCAATAACCTTTTCATTATATACTTGAAAAAAAAGTTATGAATATTAGTGCACTGTATAACAAACTTCTTTATTAGTGAACAGTGCATCAGTGCATCCCCTCAGAGTACTTCCCAAGTACCTCTACATACTTTCTCAGTCTGATTATCCAATTATTAAGTGCCATTTTTTATTCACTTTTTGGTATGTTGTTCATACACTGAAAAACTGCACTTCCAACAACATGGCGGCTTTAAAATCGTCTGCCCCTGAACGAATCTTTGATAAAGGGATTCAGCATCTGTTACGAAGGCGGATTTATGCACCAGTGCCTTGTCATGGAGTAGATGGATACCTCAAATACCGGTGCGCGCACCGGCGGTTAAAGTAGTGTTTCACAACTTTTGGCAACACCTTGGAGGTTTACAAATATCCAATGACACCAGCACATGTATCTGGACCGTCGAGTCTTTTGCATCGAAAAATAATGTGTATACAACCCTCTAAATGTCGAGCGATTTGTGGTCTCTGCGCGGTTTCTCCGATCCAAAGTGTATTATTTTCTCTTCAGTCGGGTTCAAAAAAATAAATTCATGTTTCATCACCTGTGGCAATTACATCTCTGGTCACTCTTTTCATATTTGGGGAGTAGCTATTTGGCGATTTTAACCCGAGTCAGTTTTGATCAGCCGTCAGCAAATGCGGAACCCATCTTGCACAAACGTTTCTGAGCTTCAAATGATTCTACAATATGTTAAAAACAGCTGGCGAATTAATGCATGTGACAACCGAAATATCTTCCACTGTGTATCGAGCATCTTCATCAACTGACCTCTTCATAGCAGCCACTTCCCGCTTTTCTTCTGAGGACTTGCTTGATATTCGACCGTCGTGCAGGTTCAATATCTCTGGGTTCGGTTGAAAGACGTGATTTCGCGATTCTTTGAGCAGGTTAGGAAACAGCAGGATTTTCCTGGGAATCTCCGCTGCATAGTTGGTCCTTGATTTGTCCCACCTGAAGGACCTGGATTTGCGATGTATTGGATGTACTCCTAATGTATTATGCTCGGGTCACGTATTTCGATAAGAAACAACTAAAATGCAAACGCTTGGACCCACGGTGGATCAGCAGTTAACGCGCCGGTTTCGATTCCAGAAGAATATGGATTAGAATCCTATTATCGGATCAGCCGGGTCAGCTTTTGCATTGTTTCCCTGGATGAGCCACTTAACTCTGATTGTCTTGACACGATGTAATCCTTATGTGTTGATGTTCCGTAAACAATCAACAACATGCAATAGGTAAGTACATTTACATCCTTTTTGCTTGTACTGTACATGTATCCTTAACCTTAAATCAAAATTTTTGCAAATACTGATTTATTTTTGTAGGTGAAGTCGATATTTCTTAAGACAAATAGTAAATAGCTGAAAGGATAGATACACAGATGAATGGTAAGATAGTTGGATGGATGGATGGATCTTATTATCGATTGTTTCTCTCTGTTTGTGTCATCCTCTCCTTGTTATTAAAGGAATATAAGAGTATGCTAGAGAATTCAACAAGTATCTTCTGTATTGATAAATGACTAGTTTTCTTCATCAATATAACAGTGGTATCAATTCACGTCATAACGTTTTGAGAACCCGTTTAAACATGTAACAATGCAGGCATTTTTGCGCAGAGGAATATTACTGTAAGCAGTAATATTTACAATAATATTCCTCTTTGCTAAATGCCTGCATTGTTACATGTTGTTTTTATAATTAGCGGTTGTCCAAGCGTCGCCAGACATTCGACTGTACCAGCACCTGTTATTGGCAAGTTATTTTTGTGAGTTTTATCTTCCTTGAAATGCACTTCTACCAGAAAATTAATATGCATGTATTTTTATGATATTCATTTTTATTCATCTATATACACTTAATTTGATTAATTTTCTTTGTTAAGCGCTTTTGAATTTGTAAGGAGCACACAATTTAATTCTACAGTAAGTAAGTTGTATTGTAATTCATTGAGGAGATATAGCTTCAGAATTGCTTCCAACGGAACAGAAGTTTCGTTATGTATTGCAACATCTTGGACAGAATCATTGCTACAAAATGATGTTAAGAGCAAGAAAATTGCACAAATAATGCATGAACATAATTTACGAAACGCAGACTACTCAGAAGAATGCTGACAATGGCTTTCATTGCTGATAGGATCTTTTTCATTTTTATGTAACCAGTTAACATTCCAAATTCCACTGTTGATATCCCATTAAACCCACTCGTTACATACTTGTTTAGTTCCAAGAAACAACAGATCTTGTTTGCATTAGGAAATAATGCATGTTCTCTAATTTTATGTGTCTGGAACTGAGACTTGAATACAAATATAAAGGTTTTGCATATCAACAAGTTTCATGGAGAAACCTGGGTCCAAACCAGTTATCATTATTTTCGACTAATTTGTAGAAAGGCATTTAGTTTGAAGAAGTTTATTAGTTATAATTTTAACTGAAAATAATTCCCATAAGAAATTGTCCGTTTAAAGAATTAGCACTACAGAAAAAATTGCGTGTCAGAATATTCGTTAGGAAATATAAACAAAAAAGAACCGCATCAGAGATTGCATTGCTGGACTTTATTAATCTAAAGAAAAAATAGTTTATTAACCCATGTACAACGTCAATTCAGCTGCAAGCAAAGTAGATCCAGGTCTGGCCTGGATATCATAAAACTCAAAGTTTTCATTATCAGCCAATCGGGAACGAGCTTTCAAAAGTAATATCATTTGTGATTGGCTGAAACAAAAATCTCAAGCTCAAACACAAGCCCATAAGTTTTATGATTTAAAAGCATGTCCTTGAGATCATACAACTCTGAGATTGAGTTGCAGTTTTCAGGCCAAGCTAATCGAAACAGACCCTATTAAAAGAAAAGTCCTTTTCGTTTGGTTGGCACAAAATCTCAGATTGAAAAAGCATATGATCTTCAGGCTTGCTATCACGTGATATCCCAGAAGCGCTGAGTCTACGCCGTTTGTTGCAGTCATGACTAGAACACATATATTGAATTTTGGCAGCATTTGTGATGGCTTTAGACTGATAAAAACGGTATTCAAAGACAAATTCAATCTAAACGTAGGAGTTATTACGTGATATATCAGACAGTTATCACCGCAAGGGACACATTCATGCAGTAAAACGATGTAACTGTCTTTCGCATATTGAATCAACAGGTGTACACTATTAAAGCATATGTAAGGTAGAACCTCTATGGTAGAACCTCGATGATCCTAAACTCCGTTTATCTAGAAAATGTATTCATCCGAATTATATGTTCGTCCCCCTCCCACCCAGTCTCCACCCCAAAAATACTGATTTGCTATGACGTAACGTGGGACATCCAAACTCCGGTTATCCATTATCCAAACGTTTTTCGTTTTCCACGATAATACGATTTTACTGTAGTTGCAGATAGAGATAGTATCGATAGACAAACATGAATATGATCTCGGAGACCGCTTCTGTATGTTACCTACTGATACAAAGCAGTGTCTGACATGATTATAACAACACGAGTTTGTACTCTCTTAGGTAGGGCCGTCGCAAGTTTGCGCTGGGAGAAACGGCGCCTTCGGCGGCCCCCACTCAGGAAAAAATACCGCAAAATCCGCGAAATGGCGCCCCCCAGGCTTATCGCCCCGGGCGACCGCCCGCCTTGCCCGCCCCTTACGACGGCCCTGATCTTAGGCATTTAGACTCGAGGCCAACCAGATCTATAGTAATCTGAGATTGGTCTTCTCTTCTACTCCATCTAAATTCTTTTAGCATGTAACACTTTGAGTTTACATGCTTCTACTACTATAATATGTAATTTTCCCAAGGGAAATGATAAGATAATGGATAGAATATTTTATTTTTTTTTAAAAACTAAGCCGAAAATATATTGTGAAGTCTCAATGACTGTGAAACGTAACTTCGCAAATCATCGTTGAAACTCGCCCCTAAAAAACAGCTCTTTATCGCTTCATCCGAAAACTGATGGAATTACAAAATCGACTTGTAAAGTCTTTAATCGTTAAATCTCAGATATGGATATCTATATTTTTTCATGATTTTTGTTTTATATTCATGAATGTATTTGACCGGAAATAGACATCCCATTATGAAATCATAAGATCATGAACACACAATTATCATGAAAAGTTTTAGCTTTCGTTTTCGAGAAAACCATCAAATTTGACATCTGAAGAGAGAGAGAGAGAGAGAGAGAGAGAGAGAGAGAGAGAGAGAGAGAGAAAAGTGATATTTGAGCTTTTATTGAGTAACAATGCCCACCAGATCCACTAGGAATTTTGGAAGCTGCACCCATGCCTCAAATTCAGTCAAAAGTTCCAACCATCAATATTATATTGTTTAGCTTAACATCCCAGGGATATTTGTAAAATATAGTGCTCTTATTATCACACACACACACAAACACACACACACACACACACACACAAAGAAAGAAAAGCGCCTATGTTCTAACTCTCTAACCTGTGGCCAAGTGTATTTGGGCGCAGGGTGCAGTATCTCACAGCACGCTCATCCCAATATATATTGGGAGCGTGTGGTCGAGTGTATATGGGAGCAGGGTGCAGTAACTCATAGATAGAGAGACAGAGAGACAGAGAGACAGACAGACAGAGAGAGGGAGATCCAAATATTGGAGTTTTAAAGCAATCTGGCCTCGAAAAAAAAAATCTAACTGAGTGCGTACATTATTCCATTGCCTATTACTTGGTTGGTTTCCTTAAGTTTTGTATTCTGTGTCGTTCTTGTTTTATTGACAATGTAGGCTGTTCATTTTCAGAACAAATAGCTCACCTTGCATGCACCCAGAATCTTCTGAAAAATACACGAATTTCAGAATAAGGTAAGCCAAACTCGCGTAATCTGCAACGGTAACTAAATAATATTTGTTGTTTGTGGTAAAACTATTTCATTCCATTCATCATTGGCAATATTATGATTCCGAAAGAATTCTAAAATATAGGGCCAGGTTGTTTTACCTGTAGGCTTTTTAAACATGGTCAGCGGATTAAAAGACACAAAGATACAGAAAAATTTGAAACAGTTCATAATGCTCATTACTGGGTAATTCATTTTATATTAATAACATAAGTACAAGGTGAGATCGAAAACACACACTACTATTATTGTCTCTAGATGGCATGAATGTACAATGTAATTTCCAGACGGGTTTTCAAGTTTAGAGGGCTTAACTTAATGAGAACATTTATGAAGAAAGGAACCAGAAAGTTGAAAGTACACATGCGCGATGTGAAGAAGTAGTGTGGGTTGGATTCATTTACTTGCTAATAATATTGTCGAAATCAAATCATTAAAAAGAAAGTAAAAAGAATTGTCGTATACCCTCAGGTAGAAAGATAAAAGAGCCATATATACCCATATATATATATATATATATATATATATATATATATATATATATATATATATATATATATATATATATATATATATATATATATATATATGGGTGTCAATCTGATACTGGATGAAGCTTCATAAGGATAATTACCCAGACCGCGAATGTGAGGTCAGGGTTCTCCTGCAACGGTGACAAAATTGATCATCTTTCTACAAATTATAAATCAGACGTGACGAAATTATGATACTTTGATTCAATTATGTTTAAAATATCTTCTTGTATCGTTAACATTAATGTATAAATGGATTTCTTTTTCATTTAATACCACATCTATTAAGAGTGTCTTGAGTGACAGGATCAGGTTTTTGTTGAGGGTTGTTCGAGTGAAAATGTCAGTGAAGCTGAGATCCCAAATTAAGCATCTAAATGATGAGGTTTTCTTGGGAGCACGTGTCCCTAACCTAAATTAATTTGAGTAATTCTTGTTGCTTTTTTAACCAGTTTTTATCCTTCCATCCAACTTCCCTTGACATTTAGAGACCAGTTACTTGGGAGGTATTGGTACAAGGTTTAAATGGCCCAGCAAAGTCTATTTTTTTTCTCAGAAATAAGGAGAAGACGTTGTTGATGTCATCCCGTGATTAAACAACATGGTATAAGGATGAATCAAATGATGTGCCTCCAGGCGCTAGAAATGCATTTAATTTAGATTCAATTGATAAAATATATACTTAGTAGTGGAACTGAAGGCACAATTTCGGTGAAACTAAGACACAAAATTCAGTAACTAAATTAGATGTTTTCGTGAGACTCTTTGCCTCCCTCAAGTAATCTTCTTCTGTCTGAATAGCAGATCTCATTTTATCTTCAAGCTAGGTTAATTATAGTCATTTCAGTTTTTGTCATATTTTGTCTATTTATATCTTCCATCTTCTAGTTGGAAGTCTGAGAGCAATTTCCTGTGACGCATTTGAAAACGCCTTATATAGCCCTACAATGTCTACAATTTTAGAGTTGTTGTCTTCGATTAATTTCACAAGTGTATTAAGGTGAATCAAATGAAGTATATAGTCTAACACTAGAAATTTCTACAATTTAGATTCAATGGATAAAATAAATTCAGAGCGATGAGGCACACTTCCTGTGCATTTGAGACGCAGAATCTAGCAGCTAAATAAAATTGTTTTTATGAGAGCATGTAGGGCAGAGGAGGCAAAAGAGCGGGAGCGACAGAAAGAGTTGAGAAGCAAGAACATCTCAACGCCAGATGGCAAATAGTTCAAGAGAGGTTACGTGCCCGGAAAGAAGAAGAAGCCCTAAAAATAATCAATCATTGGAGCCACTCGAGATGGGGCAGTAAATGTGCAGAGTGTAGAGCTCTCTCCGGGAGGCGTGATATGTGTTAACCATTTTTGATTAACCATTCAAGCGGCCCTTTTTAAGGTCATCCAGTTTTCTTAGAAAAGAGATACTACTAAATCATTGCCAAAATACTGTGTGTTTTATGTTTGTGTATGTCTTTTCACAACCAAAACTTAAACTTCCACTCCACTCTTGTGTGATAGTATGTTTGTGTATATGTGTGATAATATATAAGTATCTTTATGTGTATGTGTGTGATTTCACTCCCCTTCTTTTGCATTCTACCCTTGTGTGTGATAGTATAAGAATGTGTTTGTGCGTATAGTGTATGTGTACATTCCTACCGTTTTCGTTGGTTACTATGTGTGGGTTCTGGTCACTCCAACAGCGTGTTGGATAGTAAGTGTGGGTGTTGGTCAGTAGATAACTGAGTGTTGGTCACTACAACGGCTTGTTGGATAGTAAATGTGGATGTTGATCAGTTGATGAGTGGGTGTTGGTCACTCAAACGACGTGTTGGATAATAAGTGTGGGTGTTGGTCAGTAGACAAATTGATGTTGGTCACTCCAACGGCGATTTGGATAGCTGAATGTGGGTTTTGGTCCATACTGACACATAATGTTAAACCTATGGTAATTTGTAACAAATCCATTTTCCCTTGACCCCATATCGATCCCTCGTGTTAAACCAATGGACAAGTTTTATTGGGTCAAAATGGAGGCGTAATGTTAAATTTCCATTGACCCCTTATCGACCCATTTCTTTTGCATAGCGTCATTTGTGACGTCATAAAGTGTTATTACACGTGTTACATATATAAAAAGTATGACATGGGTATATGCAAGTAAATAAGACAGTAGTCATGTGATAAATCACAATAATATCTAGTTTCCATATTCACGGTAGGTCTCCCTCAGTTATTATGTCAGCAACAATAAGCAATGTTGACTCTCCTCTGTTTTCTGAAGTTTATGTTTGGTAAGGTAGTAAAAACGCGATATAATTGAATTTAGTGCGCGTGTCTTTCAAACAGAAAATAAATAAACACAGGGGCAAATCTTGTTTGTTGCAAATTAGTTCCCCTTTGGCGCCTAATGCTTCCAATTATCTTTGATGACTTCCTCTTTGGCAACCTGTATGCCTTTACCATGTAAATGCCCTGCTTAACATGTTTGAAGAGGAAACCACTCACAATGGTTGCAGAATAGGTTTGATGAAACAAAGTATTTATTATGTAAAAGGCCATGAAATATTCTTGCATTGCAATACATTCATGAAAAATGGAACCAAATGGAGAATTAAAAAAAGAGTGATTGAATTATTTCCCTCAGGACTGTCACTCAGGCATTGTCCCATATTTTGTAAAGACACGACGCTGATCAATTGAAATCTTAAAATGGCCACATTTATTCACCCCACGAGAGTAAACGATGTGGAATTGTCACACATATCCTAAACAGCAGACGACATAAATTAAAAATATCAACAACAACAACAACAAAAAAATCTCAGTATATCACTGCGCTTTTGTAGCAGTCTTCTTAAAAGTCTGGTTGTGTACATATGACGTTGACATCTAACTGACATTGTACACACATATACTACTTTCGTTTCTGATAGCCAAGATTTTTGACATAAATTGATTGCTTAGATAACTCGCGTTAAAAGCCAATCATTAAAGCGGTCCAGAACAGTAAAGCAGTAAAACGGTTTGGAATCTTATTCGCGATGTTCAAATACGCCCTGGTGAATTTTGTTTTTTTAAGTATCCAATCGAGGTCGTTATAGATTATCCATTTGCAAGTGTTTCTTAATGTTCAAGGCCAAAAACAGAGGAAACCAAATACGTCCAACATCAAGGAAGAAACTACAACCAACAAAAGATTGTCTGTGGAAAGAAGGTAAGCAGTTAGCAACGTCAGCTTAATAGTGCGTGTTTTTTGTAGCAGGTTGTAATATTTATCTTTGTAAGCTAAGAGACAGCTTAGGGAAATGTGACCGATAACACTGTTAACTTTCATGATTAGTCTGCGTTGATAACACGATTAGAAACTACAACAGTGGAATAGAAAAATAATGTGAGTTGGACACAAAGGCTCAGAAACTAATAATATTATTAGGTATTGATTTGTTCACTTTCTGTAAAACTGTCTATGGTCAAGCTGCTGGTCGATATATATATATATATATATATATATATATATATATATATATATATATATATATATATATATATATATAGTTAACATTATCGGCACGATGAATGACGAACAATGCCAACTTTGTTTATCACTAGGTTGAAATGACCATAGAAGCTCAAATATCGCTGCTTAGTTTGCATATACTGTATGTGCATATAATGAAATCTTATTACCAACTTTCCATAATTCTGCATGTTATGATTTGTTACACACTTTGAAATAGAAGTGAACGAAAAGGAACATGCATTTATGAATTTTTTCGTAGACATTTATCTACATAAGCTTGATTTTACGAGGTTGGAAATCTGGCTATGGTCCAGGAATATTTTGTTGAGGTCAAACTAATTATCTTCAAAAAGCAAACTTACAAATAAACAGAATACCTTAAAAATACCCAATTCTCACTAACAAAATGCACTATCGTCTATAAAACAACGCAGTTCTGTGCCTACAAGCACACATACATTTATATACTTAAATATTTGTGTGTTTTGGTGCGGTTAAGAATCGAAAATAGATCTCTTTGTCTCTCTCTCTCATTGTCTGTCTGTCTGTCTGTCTGTCTGTCTCTCTCCCTATCTTGCTTCTATGAAGCAAGATAGGGGAAACCATTATGAATGTTATGAGTTACATTCAGATTTCCCAGAAAATTATGGACAAAAACTCATCTTTATATTCTCCCTGTCATTGTTCAGGGATAAACGTCTTGTCAAGCGACCTTGACATCTAAAAGTTGTTGTTGCTAAAAGCTTATATAGGCTGCTAAGAGATAATAAATCATGTTCTAAATACTATATTCCAAGATACGAGACACAATAGTGATCAATATTAGATTCAACTTTAGTCTTTTGGGTTTCATCTTTATGAAATCAATACCAGATATATGCGTTCGAGGACCTATATTTTTCGTACGGATTTTTCTTTCTTTTAGAAAGCAATTTTGAACTTTAATTTTTCTACTGCTAGAAAACAATTTTCTTCCCACGGTGCTGAATCGCTCGAGAAAAATGTTTATCTCTTGGAATGGTTGGTTGGTTGGTTGGTTGGGATTTATCATCAGTTTGAACACATTATTGGCTATATTGTGCCGAAGTAACTGGAGCTAATTGTCTTTCCCAACGATACGCCAAGGCAGCCTATCCGGGCTGGGCGAGTATCGAACCCGCGACCCATGGATTACAAATCTGACGCTCTATCAATTGAGTTACTGCGGCTCCCTCCCTTAGAATGAAAAACGGGGTGTTTACACCCTTCATTAAAAGTTGTTTGTATTATAAAAGTCTGCCGGTATTTCAGTGTCTGCCGGTATTTCAAAGTCTGCCGGTATTTCAATGTCTGCCGGAATTTCAATATCTGCCTTTATTTCAATGTCTGCCGGTATTTCAATGTCTGCCGGTAAGAAATAATATATTGAATATGTAAATTATCATAGCCTTAATCTTTAAGAGTTCAACTTTATTTTCTAGAAGCTTGAAGTTATAAAAGGTTGAGAGATTGCATTCAAGAACGTGTAGGAAAATTATCAAATTAGGTAACTTGATTTCAAGTGACCATTCGTTCTTGTATCTCATCACTCTGAGAATCATAATTATTATCGTAGTCTTTAGATCGTCGCCAATTACATTGCATCATCTTCGTCGTTATCATACAATATAAAGCTATATTTATGTTATAAAGTTTCTCCACGCTCAAGTTATTTTCAGCTCGAAAATATCTCTTGAATTACTAGTAGTAGTCAGCTAAGTTCAAACATGTTCATATTATATATTCCTACATGATCGAGCTTATAATGGAAACAATCCTCTAGAATCACTGTATTCGCACTTTTAGGCCATGCATGTGTTTGTTGGATGTTTGAAAAGGTATACCGTATATACTCACGTATAAACATATACCAACTGCAAACTGTATAGACCCAGATCTGCCGTCGCATAATGCACCGGCAGATCTGGATCTGTGCAGTTTGTAAGTACTAATCAGTAGAACAAACAACATAGACCCTGATCTGCCGGCGCATTATGCGACGGCAGATCAGGGTCTATGTTGTTTGCATTTGGACCCCAATTATACGCGAGTACAGACGGTAAGACACCTATGTGAAAATAGCAGATAATAACATCTGCTGTTGGCATAGAGTTTCATTCTTATATTGCGAAGATCAAAGCATGTGGATTTTCTATAAAGGAACTGAATGTTTATCTGGGGCTAAACGGACCAATCATGTGCGTAATTACCACTTGAAGAACACCGCTAATGAAAATGTACAGTTGTAAAGGCTACCATAACTAATTGGATGTGTCAGTTTATAAATACTATAGCATATGTCTCATGAGTGCAATATTATATTCTCAAACCATGCCTAAATACTAACGTTCGTATATAATTGCTTAAGATGATTTTGGCTGTACAAAAGCAACTACAGTTATGTTACAGACATTTGTAGGCAAGAAATTCGATTTAGGGAACCTCTTTACTCTGTTTTCAACAGCAAAATTGCACCTATTCGTTTCGTTGCACTGGAAGGTTTCTCACTAGACCCAGATTCAAACTGTTGGACATATTTTGTTGATTAAACTGTCCATAATAAATAAAGACAAGAGGGTTTTTTTGAAATTATTTTAAGAAAAAAAGTTTGCATGGAATAAATTGATATTAAAATGATATTCGTAATTTTATAATCATTGAAGAAAAAAATATATATTTCTTCTTTCGGCAGGAATGCAACATGTCAGGAATAGACGAAACTGTAATCAATAATTCTGCTGAAAATATTTTATGTTGATGAAAGGTGATATTAAACATTATGCATACATGTAATAAGATAGAACGGCTATGACAACAAGCATAGTTCTGGATCGGGACCTTCTCTCGTTGTGTAATAATAATAATAATAATAATAATAATAATAAAGTTGAATTGTTACAAGTACACCTTCTTGAAGCCTGATACGGACTCGATTGGACGGTCACCGTGCAAATCGTATATTTTAAATTCCAAAAAGGAAGTAAAATCTCTCATTCTTTATTTCACAAGAGCAGTTTAGCGCTAATAGACGAATCTGTAATTTTTTTATGTCAGAATAGAGGTCGAATTCGCCTAAAATTGTGTCACGTGAATAGTGTATTTCAATAATGCGTGGGTCAAATTCTACAGCATGTGATTTTCCGGAAAAATAAAGTTTTTGCTTGGAGCAAGTGTTTGACACAAAATATACACAGGGGCTCAAAAATGATGTGTTAATTATATTTAAATTATTAATATACTGACTAATGTCACGAGAATGAACTACTCTCCGTCTTGAAAAACATTATATCAAATTGATTAAATAGTTTACACCTTTCCTTGAAACTGAAAGAGGTAGAAAACCATTGTGATCCAAATAGAGACGGGTGAACCTCGACCGGAATGCATACCATGCCAGCGTCCACTGACAGTGAAACACATTCTTGTCGAGTGTGCCCATTTCCACCTTGTTTTTTTAGCATTATGATGTCAAAAGCCAATAGCCATTAGGCATTATGATGTTAAAATCCAATAGCCATTTTAATCATGAAGCTGCATTTTTCGATGAGAGCGATGATGAATGAATATAATCGTGTCTGTATTTTATGTTCTATTCTAAAAATTAATTTCTCATTTTTGACAGATATCATTATATGTAAAATTGAAACCTTCATGTTGTCTTCTAAAGCGGCTAAGTGCAAAACATGATTGAAATGTTCGTGATATTTGCCATTAAAAGCTGTCATGACCTATATATGTGCTTCCTTTCTATTTGTCAATATATTTCTAAAAACACTCACGACTATTAGTTTGAAAACGTTACTTTCCATCAATCTCGAATAAATAGCGTATCAGAAATAATTATTCACAGCATTGTAGAACTCCATTTGTCATATTGACACAGTCAGAAATACAAACGAGTTTTAATTTTAAGAATGCTACTGTGGCTGCGCAAGATGGCTCACACTGAGTAACCATTGATCTAAACAATGTTACGGTTTCGTTTGTTTCCCTGATTTCTGTTTATTTTTGAAAAGACAATTTCTTCACATGGTATTGGACGCAATATTAAAATAACTCTTGAGTATAAAGTTATCTGCAGCTTAATGAGTGTGTTTGTCTCCTTCTGTGTGATCTAATAATGCTTTAGTTGCAAATCTCTTGATGTATAACATAATAATAAACTAATGACTTTGTATCATTAAAAATTTTGTGACTAGGTGTCTCGCCGATCACTCTTAGTGAAACATGTCAAGAAGCCAATCATTTAATCAGACAAGCAAATTATACATTATCTCGTGTAGCCCTTCAATGGTTGTGCGTATTACGTTGTGTTATTCCGTCCATATTGAATTTTTTCGACTTTTGTTCCCAAAATCACTTAACTAAATGTTAAAGAGATAATAATTCTGGAATCCAGCCGTTCTGATTTAGACTTGCTTAGAAACTATATTATTCACTACGATGTACCGCTTTTGATAGGTAATATTAGACTTTGATAGGTAATATTAGACTGTGATAGGTAATATTAGACTGTGATAGGTAATATTAGACTTTGATAGGTAATATTAGACTGTGATAGGTAATATTAGACTAGACTTTGATAGGTAATATTAGACTTTGATAGGTAATATTAGACTTTGATAGGTAATATTAGACTTTTGATAGGTAATATTAGACTTTGATAGTTAATATTAGACTTTTGATAGGTAATATTAGACTTTGATAGGTAATATTAGACTTTTGATAGGTAATATTAGACTGTGATAGGTAATATTATACTTTGATAGGTAATATTAGACTTTGATAGGTATTATTAGACTGTGATAGGTAATATTAGACTTTGATAGGTAATATTAGACTTTTGATAGGTAATATTATACTTTGATAGGTAATATTAGACTTTTGATAGGTAATATTAGACTTTGATAGGTAATTTTAGACTGTGATAGGTAATATTAGACTTTGATAGGTAATATTATACTTTTGATAGGTAATATTATACTTTGATAGGTAATATTAGACTGTGATAGGTAATATTAGACTTTGATAGGTAATATTAGACTTTTGATAGGTAATATTAGACCTTGATAGGTAATATTAGACAGTGATAGGTAATATTAGACTTTGATAGGTAATATTAGACTTTGATAGGTAATATTAGACTGTGATAGGTAATATTAGACTGTGATAGGTAATATTAGACTGTGATAGGTAATATTAGACCTTGATAGGTAATATTAGACTGTGATAGGTAATATTAGACTTTGATAGGTAATATTAGACTTTTGATAGGTAATATTAGACTTTGATAGTTAATATTAGACTTTTGATAGGTAATATTAGACTTTGATAGGTAATATTAGACTTTTGATAGGTAATATTAGACTGTGATAGGTAATATTATACTTTTGATAGGTAATATTAGACTTTGATAGGTATTATTAGACTGTGATAGGTAATATTAGACTTTGATAGGTAATATTAGACTTTTGATAGGTAATATTAGACTTTTGATAGGTAATATTAGACTTTGATAGTTAATATTAGACTTTTGATAGGTAATATTAGACTTTGATAGGTAATATTAGACTTTTGATAGGTAATATTAGACTGTGATAGGTAATATTATACTTTTGATAGGTAATATTAGACTTTGATAGGTATTATTAGACTGTGATAGGTAATATTAGACTTTGATAGGTAATATTAGACTTTTGATAGGTAATATTATACTTTGATAGGTAATATTAGACTTTTGATAGGTAATATTAGACTTTGATAGGTAATTTTAGACTGTGATAGGTAATATTAGACTTTGATAGGTAATATTATACTTTTGATAGGTAATATTAGACTTTGATAGGTAATATTAGACTTTTGATAGGTAATATTAGACCTTGATAGGTAATATTAGACTTTGATAGGTAATATTAGACTGTGATAGGTAATATTAGACTGTGATAGGTAATATTAGACTTTGATAGGTAATATTAGACCTTGATAGGTAATATTAGACTGTGATAGGTAATATTAGACTGTGATAGGTAATATTAGACTGTGATAGGTAATATTAGACCTTGATAGGTAATATTAGACTGTGATAGGTAATATTAGACTTTGATAGGTAATATTAGACTTTGATAGGTAATATTAGACTGTGATAGGTAATATTAGACTTTTAGCTGCAATCAATTTTATTTGTAATCAAGGCTATAATAGATATTGCATAGCAGAAAACAGTCATTCCAAGGAGAGTGCACGTGAAAGAATAAAAAGCAAATGAAGCACAGATGAAGATCAGTAGTACAACATACTATCCCATGGAATAAGGAGAGTACCGGAGTTTTATTCTGTCAAGTATATATTTAAACAGTTTTCCTATTCTCAGACAGTGGCACTTGATTCATCTGCAGCTGCAGTCATGGATTGTAAAGATATTGATAGAATGTTTGAACAAATGCATTTCCAATTATTCTGCAATTCATAAAATGTTAGAACTGATACATCTTGTAATGAGACTAGTAATATTCAGTGGTAATGATTACTCTTCCTCCTTACTAGTACAGAGATGATTTGCTGCTAAGTAATACCTTTAAAGCATTATCATTAAATCAAAATGCCATTTCCATTTGTCTTGTACATAGCAGGGTAAAACGAAAGAACAAATATGCTCAAAATACAAGTGTCTCGTGTCTTTAGCTTTAGATATCATTCTCTAAAGATGTATGCGTCTGCGAGTGGTGGTGGCTGGTGGTATGGGAAGACTGGGTATGTGTACTTGAAAGTTTGTAAGTGTTTGTGTTATATAAGTATACTTCAAGTCAAATTTGATTATAACCGTTAAAGACTTTGTACGTAAGCGTAATCATGGAATATCACTTTCCCGCCTGCATTTTATGCCATATTTTTGTTTGTCAGTTTTCAGATGAGTTTTTGTAGCCCACTCGAATACATGTTGTTCTGCATGAAGGACGAGATTATATCAATATTCTTGGATATATTTGTATTTAGGTCATTGGATTTGAGAAGTTATCAATATTCTTAGAAACATATTTTACTTGGACATTGAACCTAATCATACGAAGTGTTGAAATGAGCTAGAAATGTCATTTAATTAGAGATTTGATGAAATTCATTGAACCAAGTCATGCGAAGTGTTCAAATGAGCTAAAATGTCGCATAATTAGAGATTAGATGAAATTCATTTATCCTAATTATGCAAAGTGTTGAAATGATATAGAAATGTCTCTTAATTCGGGATTAGATGAAATCCATTCAACCTAATCATGCGAAGTGTTCAAATGAGATTGAAATATCTCCTAATTAGAGAGTAGATGAAATGCGTTGAACCTAATCATGCGAAGTGTTCAAATGAGTTAGAAATGTCTCTTAATTAGAGACAAGATGAAATGATGAACTAAAATAGAAATTAATCTTGCTTCAATCTTGAAGAATACACGGATCTCTAAAGACAGCCACGCAAGATTTGTAAATGGCAAGATGTGATACAATAGCCGTTTAGGTTCAATAAAGTGAATTTTTGTGCTAAAAGAAAACCAACAAAAACAAACAAATGTATGTACATTGAATGCTCTTCATGAAATTCTCTACAAATTCCAGCCGAAACGTACTGGCAAGGACATGATCGACAGGCATTAAATGCAACATGCCTTCTTCAATTCCGTCAGCTTATCATACTAATTACTATTATATATATATATATATATATATATATATATATATATATATATATATATATATATATATATATATATATACACACACAGAGGCTAACTCTACGTTCGACCTAATCACTCTCATCCTCAGAGTACTATGAAGGACGAAGCTCAGATATAACACATCATCGTCGAACAATTGAATTTTAATATAATGTCACATAGAAGCAATACTTAGCAAAAAATAAACTACTGAAACTAAGAGAAAACATATTAATGAGAGATACAAAGAACACATGTCAAAACCCAGACTACACTTTATAGGTATGTACAGTAAATCAAACTAAGTACACACACGTTTGGATATAGGTATACTGAGAGATCTATCTCTGTGTAACTCGTCTTTCATTATCTGTTTTGCAAGCAAGATATAACTTATTTGTTTAGGTTATGCAAGGATCCTGACAATAGCGGAACTTGATATTATGTCAACAAACGAGGCGTTATGACCTATTTCGTGACATTGCAAATAGTCACTTAGGTTACATGATTGTAATGCTACAGAGGCCTATACAATACACTTTCTGTTGTGATTCTTTGGGGAAAATTGCTGCAAAAGTAACATGCGATTGTCTGTTCTGAGCTATTCATATAAGATTTGAAAAGATTCCATAAATCTTATCTATCAGAATTTTACTATTTCATGTTCATTTTCCTGTTAATACGCTTCTACAAAAAAAAAAAAAAAAAAAAAAGAAGAAGAAAACTAGTTTTAGATGACTCTTTTCCGTTCGACCTTATTCATCCGATAATATTTTTCCCACTGAAAGATAACCTATTGACCCGGCCAGTGATCTAGCATCTAAATCCAAACAATAAGACCTATACAACAGATAAGGATCGAATTGTGTACAGGTCTGATTTAAACACAAAAGATTAGTTAAGATTGCTGCCTCTGTTGGTGATTCGCCAGATTTATAAATAAGAAACGTCCTAACTGACTGCGCATATCAGGTCATAAGGCTATCTCTGTCTGTGATTGGCTAGCTTTATAAATAATAAATGTCATAATTGACTGCACATGTCCAGTCTTCAGGCAAACATTAAAGAAGAACTTTCTAGACGAATATGCACATACAAAGCGACCATTACACAGAGCAGCAGTTAATACTTAAAATAAAGTATCCCGGCTTCTACTAAATGAAAACAAAGTTCAAATGATTTAAACATTTTTAATATAAAGTGATTCATACATTTTCCTGTTTTTAGTAATTGACACTCTTCGTTCTATTTATTTTTCAAACCTCATTTGATTTTCTCTAGATACAAGATAGTTTGACGCCAATACTGAAAAAGAGGAGTAGATGTGTGAGGAATATTATTGTGCTGTACAACAAAGAACTACAGACACACAATCTCATATATAACATATAACAGGCGCTTTCCTTTTTGTTTGATCTATAGATGTAAATAGGATAGGTATCTATAGGATACATAATCATATGAAAAAATTATATATGCTGACACCAATATAAACTAAAAAATTAGAGAGTTATAATTCGTTCCAGGCCGGAATCGTACCTGTAAGAGCAACTATCGCCTAGTTCTCATTTATCAGCGTCCCAACTCACATGGCAATGTGCTCATCCCCAAAAAAAGGATAGAACAAGGTCGAAGGTGGCCGCTAACTCACTTGCTAGGCAAACTAAGTTTATGACTCAGCTATATGCACAAAACCACTGGATCTCTATTGAGAAATGGAAGGTATATGTATTGAATTATGCATAGAATTTTCTCATATTAACCAGGCCCAGCATCTTCTGTACTTTGGCTAGAGTACTTGTACAGCAATTATCTGTATTGTCTTCACTGAATTTGTAGGTCGCAGACCTCAGCTTAAAGCAATAGGTTTGTATCTTGAGATAGTCCTTGTTTATTGTGCCCTTTCTACAAAGGTCCTTCTGAAAGTCATTGTTAAATGTGCAGTTTATACTAACTCTTTCAGAAAGTCAAAAGTTTGCTTCAATACGTAAATGACTGTGAGGTCTTTGCAAATCAGGATACATGTTTGGGATCAGACCATTGTGTGTCCTACAGCAACCTCTCTGTCCCAGTCGCAGAGTATGCCGATCCTCTCTATATATCTTCCCCTTCTCATTCATGGCATACAGCTGACACAGAAAGGCACATATCTTACCATATAGAGGTTGACAAAAGATTAAACAAATTGTTATATTCCATTCCATTAACTCCGAAACAAATTGAAGGGTTTAATAATAAACTTGGGGTTCTTATAAAAAAGGCCACAATAAATACTATCCCTAAAATAGTCATCATCCATATACAAAGCCTTAATGGTTACCTAATGTTCATGAAGCACATGAAAGGGCTAGAAGGTTTAGAAGGATATGGATTGAAAATGGGAGTCCCAGGGACCTAATGTATGTCACCTACAAACAAAATAAGGATTCCAAGAGAGAATTTAGGAAAATTCAAGAGCAAGCTAATAATGCATAGAGAAAGTGTGTTTAATGACTTAGATGAAGCAGCAGGGTTAGTTATTAGACTTTTCTGGAAATTATATGGTAAAGAACGTAATAGAAGCAGACACTCTAAAAGTTGTTTCGTACTAAAATTTGATGGAGAAACAGCATGCAATCCCCAATATATAGCTAACGTACTTGGCAAATACTTGAAACATCTATATACCCCAGAGAATAATCCATTCTCTAGCTGTACATTGAATAAAGAAACCGATCTTAAAGATCCGGGTTTTAATGAAAATGTTACATTTGCAGAAATAGCAGCATCCATAAAACATCTTAAGTTACGTAAAGCGCGGGGGATAGATGGTGTACATAACGAGCATACAAGATATGGTGGAAAGAAACTGACAGAAATTATTACAAATCTATTCAATGCGATACTGAAAATCTGTTATATACCATGTGACTGGAAAATCGGCATAATTGTACCAATCTACAAAGGAGGAGGAAAATGTAAAAATTACCCTGAGAGCAAAAGGGCTGTATCTTTGCTACTTGTTTTGTACCAAAAAATATTAAAAATATGTTTATAATAGATTTAATACATGGTTCAAAACGAAAATGCAAAATATTCCGAACACTCCACAGCAGGGCTTCCAAAATGGTTTGAGTTGCATAACGGCATCGTTTCACTTACATGAAACTATATTTGCTAACCTCAAAATTCTGTGTCGCATTTTTGGACATAAGGAAGGTGTTTGACACCGTATGGCACGAGGGACCTTTCATAAAGCTTGATCTATTGGGAATTACTGTCACACTCGTCACTGTAATTAAGGAATCATACTCTAATATCTGTAGCATTGTAGCTATAAATGACACTAAATCTGAGCCTATACCAGTCAGGCAAGGTGTTCAGCAAGGTGGGGTGCTTTCTACGCTTCTATACCTGGTATGTGTCAGTGATATGTTAAACCTGGAATTAGAGTCAAAAGTCTATGTCCCATTTTTGGACATAAGGAAGGCGTTTGACACTGTATGGCACGAGGGACTTTTCATAAAGCTTGATCTATTGGGAATTACTGTCAAACTCTTCACTGTAATTAAGGAATCATACTCTAATATCTATATCCCTGTAACTATAAATGATACTAAATCTGAGCCTATACCAGTCAGGCAAGGTGTTCGCCACGGTGGGGTGCTTTCCACGCTTCTCTGCCTGGTATATATCAATGTTTTTTTTTTGTTGTTGTTGTTTGTTTTTTATACAGTTGTTAGAAGATTCCAAATTAGGAATAATAGTAGGATGAATTTCTTCTGGAAACCCTGCGTTAGCTGATGATATCACCCTTACAGCGATAACCCCTGGACATTTACAAGCAATGCTTGATATTGCTCAATGTATTCGGTAACCTGTCAAATCAATGAAAATAAGAGTTGCATTATCACTTGACACGGAACAGACAGAAGAGAGACTGCAATTTCAAGTGAAAAATCGGTCCAAACATTATTCCGATTTTGCAAACTACCGAACACGTAGTCATCTGTATGAGCTCTGACACCAGTTGCGTAGCAAAAGTAGAAAAGGCATGTTCAAAAGGAAGAAAATCACATTATCAGGAACCCCTTAACTGCTGCTGGTCTGTATAAAGTATATTGATTTCCAACAGCGCTTTATGGTTGTGAGGTGAGGTCAAAGATTGGATCGAAAAACTTTCACAAATTAGATGCATTTCAGCATCAATGTGTGAAGCAGATTCAAGAATTCTCGCGTAAGACCAGATCTACAATGAGCGAAAGCATGCTTGGACTGAACAGAATTGGCGCTGAAATTGATAAAAGAAAGCTCAATTACTTTGGAAAATTATGTCATATGCCTGAGAATACTTTGTCTAAAAGAATATTTTTAATGAGATTGTATATGTTTCTTTGCAGGAATAACCGTATGAAACAAATAGGATTTATTCCCGATATATAGAATTCTTCACAAATATGACTTGAAAGACTTTATTTGTGTTTATGTACAAGATAAGATCTTTCCGGCTAAGAAGGAATGGAAGCACATTGTATGGAACACCCATAAAGGAATATGAGAATAATCATTTCAAGCACATATGCTTTAACGATTCATCGTTTCAAAGATTAAAAAATATACATCACTGCATTAAACCCACCATTTTGTGGAAAATACCAAGGTCAAACAAAGAGCTTAAACTGGTACAAATTTTAGCAAGGTTTCTGGTCACTTCATACAGCATGATACTTCATAATTGTCAACATTGCAACACTTTGTACACATATATTATTGCCCATATTCTTATCTCGTGTTCAAAAACACAAAGAATGAGGGATTTATATTGGTCGCATATTATCAATAATTTTGATATTCTACTTGGTGAATATCTTCATAATATATCTGACGAAGAATTTGTTCAGCACTTACATGGTAGGGAATTCCCCTACACATGTGGACTAAATGACCCCGAAGTCTAGAGAAATTTTATGATGTTAACTGCAATATTTACTCAAGGATGCTTACAAGAATTTTGCAACCAATCGGAATATGTGTTTCTTTGTTTTTTTGTTGTTTGTTTTTCAAAAAAGATGCTAACTAGAGAAACGATGATAAATGAATGAATTAACTCAAAATTATCCCGCTGGGTACCTCACAGATAACTTGACTTCGCAGCATTGACTATATCATTATATAACTGTTCATACTTTTGATGTAATATTTATTTTAGTTCTCAGCTTTGAAAATTGTATTGTGTACCTCATGTATGTGTTGAGTTGGAGAATGTATGAATGACTGATGTAACTTTACATACCGCCATCAAGATTAGGATGATATAACACGTGTCAGCATTTCACACATAGAATGGATAATCTCGACCTTAAAATGTTTGCTTAATGCCTTCTTAATTGATTGTGTTATTTGATCCATAGGTACTATTCCTTATTGGGTGACGCTGATATGGTACTGGGGATCATATCAATCGAACATACAAAATAACTGTATTCCTATTTATGTATGCATGAGTTTGTGCTTTTATAAATGTAACTGTACGTCATGTCTTTGTCATTCTCGTGTCTGTACTATTACTCTATGTTGTTTTTAATCTCCTAAAGGAGGGAAAAAAGATGGATTGATTGCTTGATGTTTCTTTTCTAAGGAAAAAAAGATGGATTGATTGCTTGATGTTTCTTTCCTAATAAGTCCTTATGAAATTCATTGTTTAATATGACAGTTCTACTAGGCACTTCAGAAAGTCAGTGCTGAATGTGCCTTGTCTACTAGGTCCTTCAGAAAGTAATTGTTTACTGTCCCTTCACTATTAGGTCTTTCCTAAACTTAATGTTTAATGTGCCATTTCTACTAGGTCATTACGACAGTCATTGTTTTATGTGCACTTTTTACTAGGTCCTTCTAAAAGTCATTGTTTCATGCGCTGTTTCTTCCAGGAGCTTCAGAAGGTCATTGTTTCATGTATCTTAACTACTAGGTCCTGTCACAATAAGGCTGATATTACGATTTATTTTGAATCAGTAGTACGCCCTGGTTGAGGAACACACACACACACACACACACACACACACACAACTTTCGCATTGTTTTAATCTTCCTTTTTATTGGTTAAAGAGAGCGGTCGAATATTTAAGGTAAAATGCATCACTGAGAAAAGTAAAAATGCACTTAGCTAAAGGCATATATTTTGTATCTTGCTTTAGATGGCTAGAAATGCAAACCATAAATAATTAATTCCGCCCCTTCGCATTTTGGTACTAAAATAAAATCATAATTTGCCTAAATTCGAAATAATGTTATGATTTTATTCTCATTGTTTACCACAAAAAGAAGCCTGTCGTTAACAAAACAGTCGTTATTGACATGTACTGATATTACTTTAACATTATTATTTTAAATACTATATTTAAAAAAAAACAAGATCCGTGGCAGAAAGGAACCCTTTGTTTATAGTATTCTATTGGAATATTGTCCACTTTCAGAAATATGTTACACTAATAATAAATTATATATTAAACCCACTCCTTTTTTAAGTAAATGAATGGAAATATGCACTCAAATGGTTCTTCCGGTCTATTGTAATACACTTTCAAGTAAGACTTCCTGGTAATATAAATAATGTAACAATGGCAAAGAAATTACTTGACTTGGCACCGGAGGTTTGATTGACTATTATGTATGGGTAATTGGAAACCAAATAATCTACATATTCTACATATATCAGTCTTTAAGGTCGAAAGAAGCCAAAGTATTGCTTGCATAATTACCCTTCCTTGATGTGATTCCAGCTATATGAAGTATTTAATTTTCTATATTCCAAGGATAGAAAGATTATCTTACTACTAGCTCTTTGTAAGCGCGGTAAAATGCTGTTTCGTCTGGTATAATATATTTTGATCCATCACTAAAGTATCTCTGGGTCAGTGAAGTAGAATTACTTTAGGACACGTGCTGGAGTTGTCGTACATGCAGGGGTCAATATTCAGAATTTTGGTTTGGTTTGGGGCTTTACGGCATAGCAACACAAGTAGTTTATTTATTGTCGAGGCAAATGGAGTAAAGTGCCTTGCCCAAGGACACACCACGGCAGCTGACCTAGACTGGTCCGATGGTAGGATTTGAACCCGCACCTTTCGGTCGTGAGTCCGGCACGCTAACCACTGAATTCAGAGTTTAGTGTGCTAGGCATATGTTTCTTTTATTATTGTAACGAGAAGGAAGTGGGTATGTGGATCACAGTGGCGTCGAAGCGAAAATGAAAGCTATAAGGGATAAGTAGTTTAAAAGTGACTGAAAATATAATAATACATAGAAAATTGTATATAGTATTCCTTCGTTGACCGAAATCTACGGTCACAGAGTATCTTTCTGCAGTTTGTCAACTTTGAAAGTCCCATAACTCAGTCCTTCCAAAGTCTTTAAATGTTGTATGCAGTTATAAAATGCAAAGAAATAGATCTGACTAGCTTGAATGCATTATTTCCATCATCACACAAATTCATCCCTGATAATCACAGTTTGTTATCTGTTGTGTACATGGTCATAACAAGAATGACCTACTGTATATGCTCGCGTATAATCCAGTGCCAACTGCAAACTGCATAGACCCAGATCTGCCGTCGCATAATGCGCCGGCAGATCTGGGTCTATGCAGTTTTTAAGGACTAATCAGTAGAACAAACAACATAGACCCTAATCTGTTGGCGAATTATGCGACGGCAGATCAGGGTCTATGTTGTTTGCAGTTGGACATATATTACAAGCGAGTATAGACGGTACTTCTTCAAATTAGGAGCTCCAATAAAATCATTCTGCAATAATCTCTTTCACTGTCTGCATATGATTTATTTTAAGGAGTTACGGACAAGAACACAAACAAGCTACGTATGAGCAAATGTGATAAGTAAATCAGAACCTATTGAGGTCATGGGCGCAACACACATTTTAGTTCATTATGATATATCTCAAGTTTTATGCCCGAAATAAATCCTTACACTCACACTTGTAAAACAGACTGTACGAGAGAAATAAAAATACTTCTTGTGACAAGTGACTGCATCATTATATAAATTGATATTGCATGTTAAGCATGACAATGAAATCGATAATTATCGGCGTCAGATGGATTCGGATCTAAACTCCTGCTGCGAGTATTATGATTTACAGGAACAATTCAGACGTTTTGTTTTTACGTTGACGATACCTTAACATTTGGATGAAAATTGTGCCACAAAATGCGTTTCTGCCTTTGATCAGACATTACATACAGCTTAGCCAGGCGATTGGTCAAGGTTTGAAATGCTTTACGATGAAGTCTGTCGACCTTTTGAGGTAGGTAGCTCTTCTTTAAAATGTGTCCAGGTGGTGGTCTGTCAACAATTCAAGTTAGGTAGGAAGGCTGATTGTTTTCCTTATCGATCTGTTCTGCTTGATAACAACATTGTGGTACAATTATTCTTTAAATATTTTTATTGTTGTTTCAACGATTTTACACAATTCCATCATTTGAAGAAAGTCTTAAAGATGAAAAGAAAATAAACCTTTATTCCACACTACTGAATGAATCATGTGTCGGTAAAAAAGTCTATCATTGATGCTTCATTTTCACCAAACCGCTTTTAGTTTGTGGGGTATCTTTATTTTGATGATAAGTTTATATTCTCTGACAAATATATTTTTTCTTCACATTTTGAGACTTTTATGACAATATGCATGATGTGCATCCATCATTTGCAAGCATCTTTATATAACTGTAAACAATACTATATTTTGTGACACAGTTTTCATTTTATTGAGAAAATTAAAGTTGAAAACGAAGTTGTGATATTGCATGTCAAAGTTTGTCATATTTAATATTTCTCGTTCTTACATTCTGGCAGATTAACGTCGTATTTACGCTGCTTACATTTAGTTAACGCTAGTAGCTTCCAGAGAGAAAGCTCACACACTCCAAAATTCAAGAAATTGTGGAACAAAGTGTTGAAAATGGAGGCTTTACTTTGAACCTTTCAGAACGCTTATATTATACACCCAGAAACTCGTACTGCCATATTTTAACCCAGACAGTTTCCATTGTCAGTCTTATAAAAAATACACATCAAATTATTTACATCTGTGTAACGGAATAAATCAATTATAACCTAGTATTGTGATTTCTTGAAAAAAAAGATACTGTGCAATCATATCTATGTTCAAGAAGATCATTGACTGTTGTTGTTTTGACTGAGCAGGATTATTAAGTGTAAACTATTCTAAAAGTTTTACACTTACCAAAGAGTTTTCTTCTTGCTTATGAAAGCGTGATTTATTTCGGTAAGTTTCAGAAATCGACAAAACCACTGATACACAAGTTGTTCTGCCGTATGCAGAGGCTATTTGTAAGCGATCTAATGTATAATATGAGGTCCGTGAGTACTTTTTCTTTAGCGACGTAAAAAAAAGCATAAATATAGACTGATGTTATAGTGTTTTATTTAAAGAGGTTTAATGTCAAAGTATTATAATACCTTTATGATATTAAAGCCAAAGCTTTGTAACAGTCATTGTTTTTCAGTGTCAATGGATACATTTACGAAAACATTCAACACACATCCCAAACATGTGTGTTGAAATTGAAATTGATTTGATGAAACTTCATATATTTAGAGACCACTGAAGGTTATTCAATACTGATTGAAGATAAGAATATTGGGATAGTAGTGTGAATATGCTCAGAACATTTAATACATTGTCTTAAGTAAAATTTATTCAAATCAATGCTCCGGGTAGCCGATCTATTCAATCGATTTATGTTTCCATCCATATTTAATTCTTTGGTATCTTTTCCTTATTTTTCAATACAGATATGTAAAAGAGACGAAAGCGTCTTTTCTTTCTGTCTGTATAATACAAGTGACTTTTGATAAACATTCTGGCGGGAAGCAGACATATACTTATTACTTTGAATTCAAAATATTGGTATCGTGTAGTATTAGATATTAAATATAAGATTTAACTACAATACAGGCCCTCGCACGTGCTCTCACCCTTCCGGTGTCAATATCAGACAATCTGCACGATAATTGTGCCGAACCCAAATCTGTTTTGCTTACAATTGCTTAATGTTCCATAATTAGAAAGAAAAAAGTCATACAAATACGGTGCATACTTGCTGTCTTGCATCAGTGCCCCGTTTTAAAACTCGCCAAATTACTGATTTGCTGACAACTGCGTCACACATGCAATGCTCGTGAGATCGTAGATAACTATCATCCTCTCATCCTGAGTGAAAGTACGGAATCTCCATTGAGTCGGTGTCTATACACTTCGGTGTTCCGTTAATGCAGGTATTAATGAATGCGATACCGATTTTCATCATCACAATTTCAAGTGCTTCCTGTTGGAAGTTCATCTTAGCAGGACAGCAATAGGTCATTCATAACAATTGGCATGCCATCTTAATACTTTTGAACTTCTAATTAATTAAAATTACTTCAGTATAATCTCTACGTAAAGTTTTATGGCTATAATAATTTAAAAAGTCCTCGATAAGCACTCGATGACCCGTATAGACAGTTGTATTAGCGATAACCAGTATTATCTGTTTCAATTTAATACACTTTTTCAAATATACATTTCCATTATTCTGGAACTATTGATTTTGTTATATTCCCATAAAATTTGAGAAAGGTATGGATATACTATGTTTGGTATATGCTGAATATTAATGAACAAAACGTGTATGTATTACTTAATGACAGATGCCCAACACTATAAACCGTTTCGCATTTGTTATTGATTTCTATGTTTCTTAAAAGAAAGGACTTTAAAGCTTATTTAAAATATCTAAACTTTTCGAAAAAATTGTATATTGTGGATAGCTAGAGGATAATTCCTTCATATTTGCCGTTTCCCAGCTGAGATATATGTCTGATACTTTTTTTATGAGGATTACTAAAACCCATTCAATATAGGTTCTGTATCGTTTTCTACTCTGTGAAACCCGTGCGTCATTTTCACTAGATTGCAATTTAATTCGAGTATTGGCTATTTACCAGAACCATCAAAGTATTGATTAGTAATACCAAGTTTTGCTAACAGAAAATAGGTTCCTAAATGCGCTAAACAATCCTGATGTTAGATTTTTTCATTTATGATGTTCAATTTCTACCATAGTATCATTAAAAGTAGTTGACCATTTAGATCAACTTTATGATGATTAGCCTAACGTTAGGCAGACCTTTGGCCTGAAAATGAGAAGCAGCTCGATATTGTATATATCAAAATATAAGCTTTCTCCCGACATATTTATCAGTTATTCCTCAAAAATTAGTCTTAGAAATTGATCAAGCAAATTTATTCATTTTAAAAGAAATCGCTTTGACAGGGACAAGATTTATCCTCGGCGGTGCAACATTCTATCATGAAAATTATAATGCTTAAGCGCCTGACAAGTCAAAGTGTTGCTTGTAAACAGTCCTTTAATAAATACGAGTTCTTCTCTAACAGAGTGTATTTTTAATGAAATATGTATGTGACAATCTGCAAATTGTGGCCGTAATAATGCGTATTTAAATGTCTTTGGAAAGAAACAGACACAAAATGAATGACTAATAATACAATTCAAATTTCGTATTCGTGGCTACGGAACGTATAGCAAATTTTGTAGAAATATGTGACATAGAGAATAAATAGACTGTGCAAACTAACGAATTTTCCGCAGTCACTATACAGCCATTATTAAAAATTTTTTTATTTATAAGCGCTATTTGATTTCAATGTCATTTTTCTCATGGCTCGCTATGAATAAATTGCGAAGGTTAAATTTGAATGTGCCATATTCATTTCCAAATATATTGCACGCAAGAGGGTCGTTGGTTGCACACTACAAAAGCACACAATTATGCATTGTCTATGGAATTAGCAATACTTGCTGTGCAATATCTTCTTATGGTAAATAAATCCAAATTGAAATACGGAACACAAATAAGACATTTAATTTTCAAACATCATTAAGCTGTATGTATTAACGTTCAAACATTATAAATGGTTTATGTGCTTCTTGACATTATCCTAATTATCAGTTTTAGACCTAACACTTACTGCAGCTTGTCATCCATATATGAATAAAATGTTACAAATATGTAATATTTGATATGTAAATATTTCCAATACAGTGGGAAGTAAAATCGATTAGACAAAACATGGGATGTGAATCATAGCATTCGTCTACTGACGTGATGTTTACATTCAACAGATTCAAGAACAAAGATAGCATCAACATGCACATGAAAACACATTCAAGATAATAACTCGGTGCATCTCTCCGTCAATACACACGTACTGATAAGAGGAACGTCTGAGGTTTATGGAGTTTGTAAGGTATCAGTACATTGACATGGGTTTTATAATTTAAGGAGATAAATTAGCATCTATTCACGCCAAATTTCCCTTGCTACGGCCTGTATATTGTATATCTGGGGGTTTCTTACATTTGGATTTCTCTCTCTCTCTCTCTCTCTCTCTCTCTCTCTCTCTCTCTCTCTCTCTTTCTTTCTTTATCTCTCTCTCTCTCTCTCTCTCTCTTTCTTTCTTTCTTTATCTCTCTCTCTCTCTCTCTCTCTCTCTATATATATATATATATATATATATATATATCTACAGTGTGTGTGTGTGTGTGTGTGTGTGTGTGTGTGTGTGTGTGTGTGTGTGTGTGTGTGTAACATGTCATAAGGAACTATCTAGTATCTAATCAACACTGCATTTTCAGTTTTCAGTAAGATGTCAGAAATATTGTAAATGTTGACCGACTTATGAAAGACGCGCGTCCAGACTATAAACTTAAATGGATTTCGGCCAGTACCGCTGGTTTATACTCAGCAAATTTGGTCATTATACATTTCCAAGGTGTATGACTTAACAGTTACACGTTTCAACGTTCTTGGCTGACACTGATCTAATCAATACTGTACTTGTCTTTAGTAAAGAACTATTAAATTTATGCTCAAATCTGAATCGTACCGTGTAGCATTGGTGCATTCCTCCCTGTTTTGTATAACGATGTAAATATATTAACACCCCAATACAAAACAGGGAAGAAAGAGGGCCAATCCGGGATCTATAGATTGGCGCTTTCCTGTCTGTTTGGTATATGGGCATCAATTTATAATTATAATTTTACGTATATAGCTTGCATTTCTAGATAGAAATCCAGTGGATTTGTCAATATAGTTAAGTGCTAAATTACCTAGCGACTGAGTACCTTCGTCTTTGTTCCATCCATCCACTTCTTGATGAATACTGCCTGCTTGGAACGAACTATACTATGACTCTCTAACATGTTTGATTATGTTGGTGTTCCCCCCCCCCCCTCTCTCTCTCTCTCTCTCTCTCTCTCTCTCTCTCTCTCTCTCTCTCTCTCTCTCTCTCTCTATATATATATATATATATATATATATATATATATATATATATATATATATATATATATATACTGATAATACACGAATGTGCAAATAGTCTCATTGTTTGGAATGTTAACAAAGGGACTATCCCTATCTTTTGGAATACAAAAAACTATCATTATATATTGTGATGTAAAAAAAAAATGTGTGCGTTCTGTCACTAACATAACTGAAATATGAAAATAATGAGACTTTATATTTGACATTTGGGTTTTCAAGAACAATAATACTATAAAAACAACAATCCCAATAGTTTAATATTGTTGCTAATTTGTCTGTAGTTAAGTTTATATTCATCACTTCCTTTTTGGATTCACACGTATCTAAATCTGGAAATTACATCGAATCTAACCCTTCGGCTTGTACACAGTGCTAAATTTAAACAAAGACATTATCACGACACCGGAACATGTACGCCTGTGTAATTTGTTCCGATAAGCAGCGGACCTACCGATAATATAAGCGCCTGATTTCGTTGTAATTTAGTACGCTGTGCGCCTTTTTTGTCTTATTTCCGTTAATTCTGTGCAATTTGTTTGAAGGCTTTTAGGCTATTTATGTAATCATTTTGGCTCTGGAGTGGTTGATTTTCTTTTCACGCAACTTGTCTTTTTCTTTTTCAATAGACAATATGTAGCGAATTATTTTTTTTCGGTTTTCACTGAAGAAGAATACGGCCTTGGTAATTATTTCCATCCTGTTTTGTGAAAACAATATAACTTCTTGTGATATGCGTATCCATCAATTGACGGCAAATACAAGTTGAAACAGAACATCTCTCTTTCTTTAAAACGAGTTTGAATATCCTACATAGAATAGGTCATTCGATAACAATACACAAACGCAAACAAGCCATTTGGTTTATGTCTGCCGCTGAGTAAATTATCGTCTACATCTATTGCTTCCAGCGGTTTCAAAAATAATTACGCACATAATTATTAAAATTTAATCCACTAAACAAAATTCTAGGGGACGATTGCATATGAAGTTTCAGTCGATGTTGTATTACTTATTATTTGTCGCTTGCCGTTTCATTTTCCACATACAATTCTAGCTTTTTGCACAGAATTTCGTGTTTTCTGAAAATACAGACAGTTCATACAAAGATGTTTTGGATACATGTAGGCTACTAGTCGCAGAAGTAGAAAGAATGAGATAATTCAGGTATTTTTCCAACATGAAAACAGAGCCTTCTCTCATGTCAACTCCAGTATGCTGGCATTTCCTTCTTCAATGTTTGTTCTTACTTTTCCATTAAGATTCCCTGGGGAAAGTTCATAACAAATTACTTTACTGAGGAAAAAATAAAAATACTATAAAACATTATAGAGTACTTTATATGCACCTTGCTGCTCTGTTTTAGATGGAGCCCTTGGTGGCTGAGTGGTCTAAGTCGCTCGCCTTGACAGATTTATACATCTCACCTCTGTCCGCGTGAGTTCGAGTCTCGGCCCAAGCAACGTGGGTATGTGAGAAAGCTTGCCAGTAGCTTCCCGTGGTTTTGTAGTTCTGCCCCTATTCTTCCTCCACCAAATATACTGGCCGCAACGTATAGCCTATCATGTGATGAAAAATGGCGTTAAACCCCACAAAAACGAACGGATCTTATTTATAAATATTACTCTGATATCGTTTAGGATACAGTCATAACTATGAACCGACGTACGTTATCAAGCATGCACTGTTATCCGTGTCTCAGCATCCGTTCCTGTTCTGTTGATGTCATTTAGTGCACACTGTAACTATATAATCAGTCAATAATGGGCCTGGATATTGTTATTAAAAGATAGCATAAATATCTCATGACATCATTAAAGGATACTTTGTACAACATATCTTGTACTTTAACAGAAAAAATGGACCTAAAATGTCAAATCCAATCAAAGCCCAATCTTTAATTAATTAGTCATAACATATTACGTACATTTAGTAAATGACCCTAAAGTGTCATTAAAATATATGTTGAACATAAGGTGGATCTAATTGATTTCAGCTGGTGCCCAGTTGGTGTCCAGTTGGTGCCCAGTTGGCAATATATCTAAAACATTTATCATACTAAAAATGTGAACAATTATGAATTTTATGGATTTGTATTCTTAATAACTCTTTGGATTACGATATCGGAATGGTCAACCCTGTTATTTGATTCAGCAAATAGAACTCCTCTATTTGTTTAGTTTTCAAGCATTAAAGGTTATTTGTTCCGGTAAAATAAAAAAATGTAAATGTACTGAAACACTATTTTGAAGACAATTTAAGTAACTGGTACAACATATTTACTACTCGGGTATAAGTAAAAGGCATCAGTGTATGATTCGTCATTTAGCTGGAATATAATAATTTGAAAATAATAACATTTTGTGTATAGGGCCTTTAGGTTATTAGTGCTATTTTTGTTAGTTTACAGCATGATCAAAAGAGATTACTGGCAGACTGGTGCTAAGCCTTTTTTTACGTGTCACTGTCATATTAATCCTATATCATATCAATTTGTCGTCATGTAGGCATGCGGGATACGATCATTTATACTGCATGAATGGCATATGATTAAGTACATCGAAATCGAGACTCAAGGCATGTTCACTGTGGCTTACTCAATTTTGTCTTAGATTTCAATGCAACACACATACGCACAATGAAATAGTTGAAAGTCGGGGTTTCGCCTTTATACCCCTATTGTGATTATATTGACAATATGCCAATATTAGCCTGTTGCAATAATGTTGCAAGGTAATTATGATACAATAGTTATTAGCTTTCCTTCTGTCGATGAAGCGAAGCATCTGCAGCTAAATTTCTTTAAGTAATCATGCGTTCTCATTATTTACACATATTATTTTGCGTTGACGTCCTGGATATATATTTACTGGTATAAAATCAACTATAGATTGTACAAAATACGGTTTATGTCCTTTACAAACGGGATTTCCTTGCAGCTTTTTTTTTATTAGCAAAATTGAAATGCGACAAAGATTAAGTTAAAAACCAGTCCTCTGTACTGTTTGCAATGGCCGGTATACCACCAAATTTGCGATTTCGTTTACTCTGCTACTGAATACATCAAGGAGCAAAAGCCGTGGCGAATATTGTTGTGTTCCGTTGCGTAATGGAAATGCTACAATCCATAAAGACTTAAGCTTCCAACATATTCCATCTTTGAAGAAGGAGCTGCAAAGTCGATGGATTATTGCTATATGTGGTGATGAGAGACCGCTAATCAAGATAAGGAACGACCTTTTCGTTGGTTGATCATTCATCCATTTCCTTTGAAAATTTCAACATCATACTTTATTTGTGGTATTTTCCATGTAACAACAGCCAATCAGTCCAAGAACAGCCAAACTGGTTTTCTAATACTAACTCGTAATTTGTTTATATTCTCATCATAATTCACAAATCCACCCACCTTTGACATAGCATCTCGATTACCACAATTACGGTGTGAAGTGAAAAATTAAAGCAATATCTATGAATATAGATCATCGTAATGGGTATTTATTGACGTTGGTGTCAATACCTTACGAGGTTACATAATAATAATAATAACACTAATAATAGTCATCATCGCCGGCATCTTATTTACTGGAAGGAACATATTTAGATTATGTTCATCTGTATGAACTCAAAAGAAAATTAAGGAAACACGCAGTTAAAGACAAACAGAATATAAATAACACCCAAGTCATGAACAAGTTATTACACATACAGTACACTGACAGATAAAAATATATGATACACGATTTGAGAAAGAAGACTCAGTTTGAAGAAGCCTTATACAATCTACTTCAGCACTATGTATATTATTTCTTTGTTCTTTTCTCTTTATCCTGTTAGTGTGATCGGGAACCATTATAAAATAGTAGTAAATGATTTGTTTATTGTTGTATTGCTTCTTTACCGAACTGCCTAACTTAACCTCGTTTTTGTAGGTCACGAATATTAATGAGGATCTAATTAAGAACGGTCTATAGGGGCTTGAAAACAATGAGCATTTACCATTAACTGACCTTTGGCCTATACTATTTGCCGTTAATAGACAATATTGGAAGTGATATTCGCCCCGGTTTTTAATGGTATCCCAAAACATTGCGCCCATGATTGGACCCCAGCTTCGCCAATGCATTTTTAGCATCGAGAGTATTTTTGAAGCTCATCGCTGTCTACCGTATATACTCGGGTATAAAGTGCATCCAAATGCAAAGAACATAAACCCTGATCTGCCGGCGCATAATGCGCCAGCAGATCAGGGTCTATGTTGTTTGTTCCACTGATTAGTCCTTACAAACTGCATAGACCCAGATCAGCGGGTGCATTATGCGACGGCAGATCTGGGTCTATGCAGTTTGCTGTGGACATACAGTTATACGCGAGTACAGACGGTAACTATAAATCAATTTATACGGTCACCAGTTTTCTGACATCAGCTATGTTTTCCAAACTGCATGGAAGATACCCGTCCAGCACATTATATTTATTAATATCATCAACAATACCTCTAATAGTATATAACATTCATGTCAGCCACAGTTACAATAATGGTTCGATCGGATCTTTGATGTATCAGTCTACGATAAACACGCATGATTTTCTCCTACATTTGTAACAGGGTTTATGGAATTGGGCAAGGCTGGATACGTCTTGTATCAGGATATACGTTTTGGGGAGAAAACATTTACAATCATGCACTGAATCTATTTCACTTTCTGCAAGTTAAATTAATCCTTCGCTTCGGAGATGTTTTGCAGTATACCTTCGATAGTTCATTGTGGTTGATGGTTGTGGTTAAACTGTTTCAGCTAGTACAAACATTGACAATTGCGTTGTAAGCAATGATCAAGTCGGCGTAGGTTACTTTCGTAGTGATTTGTCTTAACATGTATGTATTCTATACAACAAAGAGCAAATGTTATAGAAACGTAATATGCTAGCAGTTTCAGCTGACTGATTTAGCTGATTGATTGAGCTGATTGGTTGATCTGATTGACCGAGCTGAGTAACTGGTTATGATGGTAGATGACGGTCAGCGGCGATTGTCTGCAGTGATCAAGGTTCGTAGCGGAAAGATTTATTCAGAGAACAACGACGTCAATGGGTCCTAATTTCCCCCTGTATAGCGATTTTCTATATTTTGCCTGCGTAATGATACTAGTGAATGTAACTGTCAGAGAATGCTCCTTTTGATTTGATCAAATATGACTTGGGTCACAAAAATCACCAAAAGTATCAAATAATAATCAGCCAGTTTGTGTTACTTTGCATTGGCATTACGGCATTGTATCTGCCTTATTATCATCAAGTATAGGTTCTTGTAAATTAGATACTATTACTAGTTCTTGTGGATTTTCACGTAACTTTTGTATTAGTCAAATCTAGTTTAGCTGAGTTATATATTTTACAAATACTTTTTCTTTAATTAAAATTTATTTTTAATCTTTAATTTTAACTGTTTTAACTGTTTTGATTTTTTTTCATTTCTGCTATCATATATATATATATATATATATATATATATATATATATATATATATATATATATATATATATATATATATATATGCGGTATTTTTGAAACTACAATTATATATTTATATCTAATTTTCATACTCATTTTTAATTCGTGTTTTTATATTTCAGGTATATTAATATTGATGTTATAAAGCTTAAAGATTGTAAAAAAAAAATAATCAAGTTGTAATGTTCCTTTTACTTTGTGCATGATTTGTAAGTAGATCAACTGCATTATAAACGTTTTTTTGGAAGAGGAGGATTGTTTCTCTTGTTTTGTAGTTTAAATGACATTTTTTTCTTTAACAACAGGAATAAGTATCTTTGTTATAAAATTATTCTTATTGCCAGTTTGAAACTTTTGCCAATCAACACAATCACTGAGCTTGGATTGTATTTATTCATCTGACAAATGGATATTTTGTATGAAAATTTGTTCTGTATCCTCCATAAACACACACACACACACACACACATATATATATATATATATATATATATATATATATATATATATATGTGTGTGTGTGTATGCTTAATATTTTCAATATAGATTTTATGCAAATTGCTTATGTATGACTTTTATTATAATCATTAAAAATCTACATATGGTAATAATGTTGAATTATTGTATACTGACACTATTTATGATGTATGATATGAAAAAGAATAATATAATTTATTATACAAGTGATTACCCAAGCTATCATCCTTTATATAGTAGAACGACTAAAAAAGTTGTTGGAAAATATAAAGATAAATACAATGAAAAGCCAGTGAAAGAATTTGTTGTCCTTCGCATTAAAATGTACTCCCTTATTGGCGATGAATAAAGCCAAGAAAGTTTCAATGTCGGTGTCTGAAAAGGAATTTAAGCATGAACTTTACAAAAATATTTATTGGACAAAGTAGGGAGGATGCATAATATGTATTCCGTAATAAGTAATAATCATCAAATGTGGTCTATAAACTAAATGAAACAAGCTGTTCACCCCTAAATATTAAAAAATTATTATAGAAGATGGGATTAGGACTTATGCCTATGGAAATAAAAGGACATTAGAAGTGAGTAGTTAGTTTGAATTTTTTTATTGTCATATAAGATTATATTTACTTATTATACGAGTAAGCTTAATCTATAAAATATTTTTTGCCAAATAATTTGACAGCTACGATATTTGTTTACTTATAATATTGGTAAGATTAATCCGTGTAATTTTTTTATTTGCCACATAAGATTATTTCTTTTTATATTATTAGGGAGATTAATCTGTGTAATTTAATTGGAGACGCAACTGAAACCTGTATTATTTTGCGACTCTGTCTACATTTAAATAATATTTCATACTTCTATAACATTTGAAGAAGAGCAAGAACGTTAAGAGAGCTTGTTGCAGAATGATTTCTCTTGGTTCCATCTAAACTATAAACAAAATCCACAAAATGATGTAGGAAATATAAGCAAATAAATAAACTTTAAACAAAGCTCTAATACAAATTTTCTATGATTGTGACCTTCACCCCAAGTTCAAAGAGGCGATCAATCATGTCGTAGAGTGAATTGTCTTCGAATCATATTAATTCATCAATATATGAACACAATTCGTAGACGGGTTTAAAAATATAAACAATTTAAAACTTAAACCAATACCTTCAAGCAAATGTTATATAACTGTAACCTTGACTGCGTCATAGGGTGAGTGGTCATGTCGTAGAATAAATTGCCTTAGCTTCATAACAATTAACTGCAAGTATGAGCAAATCCATCAAGGGGTTTGGAAAGTATAAGCAAATGAAAAAATCTTTACCCAAATCCTTAACACACATTTTCTAAGACTGTAACCTTGACCGCAAGGTCAATGGGGCCAGCAAGCGTGTAGCAGAATAAATTGTATTAGTTGCACATTGATTTTTGCCAAGTATGATGAGAAACTATCAAGATGTTTAGAAACTATTTGCTAATGAAAAACGTTAACGAAAACCTTAACAAGCTGTTGACGACGCAGCAGCAGGAAAAGTGACTGCAATGGTTTTATTTTCCGTTAACGCTAACGTGGGCTCGATAATATAACCGAGACTTTTACAGTACAAGAAATATTACAGCTGGTTATATTTGTACTAAAATTAGCTTATGGTTCTCATCAATGTAAGAGGTTAATCTGGTATTCTCTTTGCCCAGTCCCTGAATATGCCTAGGTCGTATTTCTCGTCTATATCTTTGAGTCAATATTATTACATGATTCCAGTGCGAGACACATTTTCATTGCCTCACACAACGTCATGTGATTGGCGATAATTTATAGTATTACACTCTCGTGACGTTGTAACGTACTTTTTAGGCGCGTGATGAAATTGAAATGGCACTTTTGCTGTACTAAAAGAAGTTGAATTTCGATACGTTGCATTAAATCATGGAACAATACAATTATAGACCTTTGGTGAGATGAATATGAAGT
Source organism: Margaritifera margaritifera (assembly GCA_029931535.1). Classification (NCBI taxonomy): domain Eukaryota; kingdom Metazoa; phylum Mollusca; class Bivalvia; order Unionida; family Margaritiferidae; genus Margaritifera; species Margaritifera margaritifera. The sequence continues at coordinate 1,718,652 of JAQPZY010001591.1, forward strand.
TTTATGAACCAGTAAACCAATGATTTAGATCCACTTCGCATCAGTTATTATGAGGTTTACTGGCTGATATATCTTCATATTCAGCTCAGCAAATGTCGATAATGGTATAATATAATTCAAAATAATTTAGTCATGTATCAGTGTTTGTTACAGTTGAATATAATTTTTTTAAGCCATAAAGTACTAGTTGCTGTATTTTTAATAACACGCTCCCGAATATGTTGCCATAGTTTAGACCTTTTAAAAATAACCCAGATGTAAATGTAATCAGTCTATATAAAGTTAAGGTACTCTTACTATTAAATACACCTTTCTATCTAAAAGCATTTACCCTTGAAGCATATTACAAATCGTTCTGACAAATGTGTGATCTCCTGACATTATGTCTGAACAGTATGTATTGGCGGCACGCTCTGCAATCTACTCAAATCTTATTAAGTAAGATAGTCATTTATCGCATTCTTTATAGTTTTTAACTTTGGCACAAAATCTCTTCCGACACACGAAGCTTTTATTAAATATCCTCCTAATTTTAAGTATTGACTTACTAGAATCTCATTTTGATGTAATTTAGTAAAATGTGATTAACTTCCCATCCTTTACATGTAGTTACCAAACACAAGAAGATTAATGCGAAATTATTTGTGCAATATATGACGATATGGCTTTTGCTCATGTTGGCTAGAACTTATACTAATCCTACAAATATAACAGATTGATTCCAGTCTTTTAGTTTCAGAAAAGTACTATTTTAGTATGAATGGAGAAGACTGAAAATCAATCCTTTTCATGATCAGGGCAAAGTATAACTATATCAACATGTTTTTCTTTTAATTTGCAACTAGTTGGATTAGCTATAGAAAATATTTTCAAACTTTTATCTCTCAGATACAACAATTGTGCACTCGTTCGTCCATTACTGAATCAATGGATCCCTCTAAGTTACCATCAATGCATGTATTCGTAGGATTCATTTTCCCTACTCACTTACGATTAATGTGACACATAGAGTTTATACATTATAATACGTTGTGTATCAGCTGTGTATCCCATTTTAATAATATAAGATAACGGGGCCTCTAACGCTTAGATATTTAATAATACAGATCTTTAATAGCAGCGGTCATTATAGTCAACAAGAGTATAACGATCCACGTTCGATCAAGTATAAGCATTCTCAGCTGAAAACAATTTAAGTGTAAAGGAAAGGAAGAAGAGTTTTCCACCAATGACAAATGCGTCGGATAACACTGAATTCTCATAACCAATTGACCTTGTAATCACACTGAAAATGAAGATTGGACAGAGTAAATACACACCGCAAAGTTAAGGCGTCAGCAATGCTCTTTAATTCTCTTTTCAGAGCTACACTATTATACATTGTAATGTCTTCGTAAACAATCATTGATTCGTTTTGGTTTTTTTAATACGTTTATGTTAGTATGATGTACAGACCGTATAAGGGAAAGAACAACTGTAAGCTCCGCCCCATGCCCTGCTGATTTTCAAGGAGAGCTTATAAATCTCCACGCCTTTGGATCTTCATGCCATTATTTGAAGAAGGGGACGCATCTGTTGTTACTTTTTCAATATAAAAAGTACATTAATAAAAACCAACTCTTTCTTATAAACGCAAAGCAAAACAGACAACTGTCACAAGTTCTTGAATTTTTATTTCTTGTTAGGTGCAAATATTCATCAAAAGGAGTGCTGAAGATAATTACATTTAAATGGTTTAAGCACACGAATTGTTCATTAAGATGTAATACCAAAACACTGACTGATCTAGCTATTGTGGAATTGGTGTTGAAAATTTCCTATTATGGAAGTATAGTACGAAATGTTTTAATTTTGCCTGTGTTTCGCACCTAGGAAAGTTTTCCGCTTTAAAACCCAGCCATAGGAACTAAACGTCATGAACAAATTTTGGTATGATTGACTAGGAACAATATGCACGAGTTGATACGTCTAACTACAGTTTTGAGAATGAGTGACAATAATAGTTCATTCAAACTGTAAAAAAATACTCTCTCTTCTCTGAAATATCTGTATATCATAGTTACACATGATATTATTGTTCCCTTTTGTGACAATTCCAGACATGCAATATTTATATTTCTGCAGTTTATTTACACTAGTAGTCGCCTATTTAGTTTCAAATGGTGTTAGACATACGACAACGGACGCAAAGACAATTCCATACGTGCGATTTCCAAACTACATTGTTTGTGTGACTTTACAATAACGTTAGCAACAAATAGCTATAATTTCTTCCAGTTCTTGATGTATACAACCCCTTTATCTATCTATCTATCTGTTAATAATACACTTTGGTATCATTATTGTGGCAAGTTTGTCCTCCTTGCGAAATTAAACACCTAGAATGCAAAGTGCACGTTCAAGTAGTTTTATGTTATTTGGAGTGGGTGATTTGTCGAATTGGACGCATATGTCGGTATCTCTCTTTGTTACTGAGGACAGTGTGTTTTGTAAAGCATTATCGTTACCAGTTCAACAGCAACTGGATTAAGCCCAATGAAATTTTTGTTCGAAACAAGTGCCTTGAGTATGTAACTAATCTAACATCTACTGTATATATTTGAAGACTATTTTTATACGACTTGAAAAGTTTACACGTCTGATCCAGTAGTAATCGATAATGGAAGTGACAGTGTTAATAATAGCGATTCGGGTTTTCTCACTCTCGTCAGTCGGGAAACGCGTGGAATCAAGATCTGTGATAATTGGCAATAAAGAGCAGGCTAGCTTTGCATCCTGGGAAAATTAGTTCTTAGAATTAAATCGTTAAAAAACTTTCTGTATAAATATTGTTTGAAGCCAAAAGTTGCTGCCAAATATCTGAAGTTAACACCTAACCTAAGACAATTTGGATTTCAAGCGCAATTGGTTTTTTGGCTTAAAAATATGTCTTTTGACTCTATTCAGTACACAATGAATGTGTTATTAAAATGTGTCACTTTTGCATGAACGATGTATACAATATATGTAACATGAATCATTACAATATATTTACCATATATTTAACATGAATCATTAACTTTGTCATCAAGGAAGAAGTTATTATAGTATGAACATGCTATATAAATAAATCACGCAGCAAAAATAGTTTTGCTTCACAGCTAAAGTTCATGGAAGTTATATAAATACAATATAAAGTGAACATTTTTTAGGTTCCAAAGCATTTGAGTTCAGGTATTAGCTGAGGTTGCAAATCTGCTTTTCTTGTTCTTCATTAAAATGGATCTAATATAATTTCTTATTACGCTGATAATTCGTGCGTGAGCCGGTGAGAAATATGTCAGTTACACATGACTGGTTCTTAAAGCGTTGGTTCCATCGAGCATTCTCTTAAAAAGTAATTAGAAAAAGGAGATCATGTAAAGCCGGTTCATTTACAATGTGGACTAATGTACTAACTGACCATTCCATCGGATATTCGCCTGTTCGAGTGTATTTCTGCGCTATGCACGAAAACAACCACCAGTTTTGCCTTTTCCTTGGGACTTTCTATGCTTATCTCAGATTTTGTATACAGCCCTTTTCTTGGTAGTAATTTCTTATTTTGCACAAGTTTCCTACCACTCTTTTCGATAGCAAACCTTATAGGCTAATTTTATTTGACTGTCATCTCTTTGCGACATTAAAAGTCCCACAATTATTACTTTAGGTCCGTCCACTTCATTATCAAGACCTTTTGCGTCGTTTTGCTTCATTCCCTTCTTCGCCACATTGAACAAAAAGTACTTTCCACCATGTTACCCTATAGGGTGTCGGGCAGGCTAAGCAACAGGGTGTTGCTTACAACCTTCAACGGGGCAAGCTAATGACCCATCATGCTCCCAGACCAAGGTTTAATTTCATTTAAGGGTATTGAAAGTCTCAATTTGAAATCACTCACCGTTTGTCATGTTCTTTGAAGAATATGAAACTTAGGAAAATTTTATTATCTTTTCGTACTGATAAAATATATATTTCTTGAAAGATAAAACATTCTTGGCACGATATGCCAGTTTCACAGCATATGTGTTATAAAGATGACATCTGGCTACAGGCACTAATATTCTGAAAACTTCATGCAGAAAAACTGTATTGTTGTCTTATCTTGATGACATTATACAAGACTTTTAAACTTTGTAATGCAAAATGACGACAAGTACAGTTGTAATGTATTTGATGGTGTCTTTAAATGAAGAGAAGAGAAATGCGTCTTATTTTCCTCTCAGTGAAACGTAGTAGTTGTTGCACTCTGACCACCCTTCAATCAGTCAAATAAATGCAGATTGAATATGTATCTTCATTACGAATAATTAGACATATTCCTAAAAGTCTGGTAGACTTATTTTAAAATGGGTCAGGATTCTTCAAAACCTGTAAAGAACACAGACCAGCTATTATCATAGAATCATATATAGATCTAGCAGCGTTATGAGTGTGCTGAAAATCATCAGTTGATTAAGACATTGTGTACCTATATACCTTTAAGAATGTTTTACTAATAAAAGTACCCATAACTTCTTCATGGAAAGTATATGTGGAAATTCAACCTTATGATGTGTCAACCATTATTATAATTTGCTTGTTGTTCTTAAACTTTGCAAAAATTTAATTTTGTGATTTCCACTTATTGTAGGTATATCAGACAAAGATGCGTCAGCTGATACCGTGACTACATCTGGCGGAGAGCCGACAAATGTAATGCAATTTCTTGACAAATTAGATTACTGCTCGGCTTGCTACCATACTGTACTGGTACAAGTATATTGGAATTGACGTAATTTACATGTTAGCATAGTCAGTAGATGCAAAAAAAACTTAGTGCCAAATAATCAAACCTCTGAACGCTTCTTTCAGCCCAGAACTTCCGTTATCTAACAAATGTCTACATGGTCAAATATCAGTGATCTATGCACCGTTAATCCATTCCTTCCCATAGATACTTAAAGTGCTTGGTAAACTTGGAAACCTGTGAGTGAATAAAAGTAGAAAGTATGAAATACGTTCAATTATGTCAATTGAAAGGTGAAACTTATCTACTTGAAATTAATATTGCCATACAAAACGAACGTTTTTGAAGTTATAGCGTCGATAATTGATATAATTTAGGTATAATTATTTCCACAAAATAAAACGATGACATTTTCTAAAGTTAGCAAGTAAACGTCTTGAGAAATGTACCATTTAAGATATATCATTAGATAGTTGCTACTTTGCTTTGAAGTTCGTGCTTTAAACCAACGATTGATGTTCTCCAGATAAGTATATACATGTCTAATGTTTCATTGTCTACAAACTGAGGAAACATGGGATATCGGAGACACAGTTTCTGTCAATACGCATCACAAACCATTTGAGTATTTTCCATTTATTTGAAGTTCGTTTCGTGTTTATTGTTGGTTGTGAGTTTGTATAAAAAAGATATTAAATTTGGAAGTATTGCAATGTTTTAACTCGTCATAAAATTATATTTTATGTTTGTGAAGGATAGTCCCTGTCAACCTTCAAATATTTTATGTTTGTGAAGGACACTACCTGTCAACCTTCAAATATTTTATGTTTGTAAAGGACAGTCCCTGTCAACCTTCAAATATTTTATGTTTGTAAAGGACAGTCCCTGGTAACCTTCAAATATTTCATGTTTGTGAAGGACAGTCCCTGGCAACCTTCAATGTTTGTGAGAACATTCCTATCGTATTCAAACCAGTCGGCAATTTATTCCATAGAAATGACCTAGCGTTAAAAAGGATCTTTTCTTTAGCTTTATAATTAGACATTTATAGTCATATACTGGAAAATAAAATATTAGTTGATGTTGAGCTTAGTTAATATATTCTTGCATATCATCAATTACCATCCCATTCAAGATTTTATACATGAAAACAAGCTTATGGTATTTAATCTATCTGAAAGTGAATCAGCCCAACCTTTAGAAGAGGTGGAAGGTTATTATAGCTGATCTTTGATAATTTAGTAATTCAAATAGCCTACTACATGGTGGAATTAAAACATTTCTCTATATCGTACCACAGTAGTATAGTATTGGTAGTGTAGTGTATAAAAATTATAATACAATTAACCTGTTGAAACTGATAAATACTTCTTTATTCTATGGAGTATAGTAACCCTATAAAGATACATAATCTGCGTATTCCATGACATATTTTCATGAATTAATACTCTTAATATTTTTAATCATATAACATTATCTCATTCGTCACCATCCATTTCAGATTTCAGATCCGTCAATGATGATTATTTATTTCTAGTTCAAAAAAGCATGGCTTTTTATTTGTTTTTGCTAATAGACAAATCATGTTCCTCACACCATGTTATAACCATTCATTCAAATCTTCACTGGAATTATTATCGATGGATGCAGTACCATTTTTCATTAGTTGATTTTTATGTTCAACTTGTTTAGAATTGTTCCATTAAGTGAATCTATTCTCCCCCGCTGTCGTGTTTCCTGTTGCATATTCATGCCACCATACACAGGGAATACAATCGCCAGCTCTTCTGTCTCAAGCTACTCCACCAGCTGCTTCATAATCTTCTAAAAGCGGATGACAAGATTCACAGTTAGCAATCTTTTTATGTGAAGTGCAATATTTGCGCTTGAAGACAATAAGCTGCAGACGTGATTTATTTTTCTAAGAGAGATTTTAATAATGCCTACCGGATATTAGCACACATTAACCTTTCCCTCTAGAAAATTAGCCAGGGATTTCGGAAAGAACGCTTTTAAATTTTATGAAGAAGTCGACACATATCATAAGAAAAGCGAAAATATATAGAAGAGTTGATAATTTAACTCCTATCGAATTAATCATTAATCATTTGAAAGGTTTGACCCTTATCCAGTAGTTTATACCCACTAATTAGTATTATGTAACGAAGGCTTTTTGTATGTGGCATGAGAAATGTACACATTCTTTTGTAATGATATTAATACAAAAACTGAACAAAGGAGTACTTTTCTGCTTTAAAGAACAGATACAGTTAAAAGGTTTTTAAAAGGCTAAGAAAGCGAACATTGCACCATCGTCTTGAAATCGGAGTTCATAACCAAATCCATACTAAATTGCTGACATTTAATTACACGGATATCTGGACAATATTTGAAGACAATTATATCAAAGACGTAAACTGTTAATAAGATTCACATTGAACGTTTTGGAGGTTCACTTAAGTAAAGAAAGTTTTGTTTTTAAAATTGAAAAAATATATATCGGTATATTTGAGTACTGACTGTATTTCTTAGCGGTGATTATTCCTAGTTCTAAGCTATTCTTTCAAAGAGTAACTGAAACAAATGTAAATTATGTGAAGGATTCCAATTAACATACAAACATGTGTGTTTACGGTATTGAACAACTGTAACTTGAGGCATCTAGTATCAAGGTAATTCACCAACTAAAGCGGAAGACTTAGTTTTGCTGCTGCATGATTCATTCCTGGATTACTGCAAACTCCATCCTAGTACTATTTATTTGCCTCTATTTTTCCTTTTGAAAAGTCCTTTTTAATGCGTAGCACATGCATATTATATTGACCCTAAGGACATTTCTAGAGCATTGTGTACCAAATTTTTCATTCTTTTAAATATATGTTTGTTTTAAAAATTCATCATCGTCAATATTTTTTTGTGTGTGTTGAAACTGCCACTGAAAAGAGAATAGCCATGGGATGTTGTTGACATTATGTACTCCCATATCAAATATGAAAGCTTAGCTCAATACCTGCGGTTCACTGAATGACGTATAGAGCTAAAGATACTGATTACTCAAAATGAATGTACAAAGTAATATAAAAGCTAGGTTCAACCACTTGCATGATAAAGGATAGCCAAAAGGGCTGTGACGGTTGCCAAATGCCGGGAACCATTCCTTTCCGAGTAATGCTAGTATATCTTTAGTTGTGCATTTTTGTTTCTGTACAAACTTTTTAAACTGTCCAATTTGAATGCATCCATAAAACTTTTTTTCATAAAGAATGACCACAAAATTAACCCAAACCAACTGATACTGGAAGAGTTTTTACCCTATATAGATGACGTAAAATGCACAACACCTTTTACAGTATGCAGACATATTAGAGTTTTAAGATAAAATGTTCGCAAAACTGTAATTGACTTCTAGAAGCAATTGAAATTATAACATACGAATAAATGGTACAATCGTTAAGCAGCGCGAATCGCAGAAACAATCGACATTGGATATTGTGGATGAAGTCAATGTATACCAGGCGTGCAACCAATGGTATAATGCAATAGAACAAATGGAAAAACGAAATACAAAATATCAGAGGTGAAAAGAGTGAGTAAAATCAACGATAATGAAACGGTGCTACAGTGGAGGAAATGGGATTAGAAAAAGAGATATAAAGGTACGTGTAAACGTGGAAACACAATAACAAAAAAATCGATGTATTTACTGAGTAAAGGCATATTCCACAGTATTATTTTTATTTTAAGTAATGGACCATAGACTTTAAAAAAGGTACAAAACTTACCCTTTTCCTGTAACTTAGTCTAACGTATCATTTAACCAGGACATACCAAGCATATTTAATAATATATATATTTACTACACTGAAACTCAATTTGTCACATATAAACGATTCAACATTTGTTATAATTATATCTCAAACGTTGACAATAACATGTACAGAGACAGTAAGACATAAAATTTTTGTAAAATCAGGTCAACTGTATGGTATGAATGGGATCAGCTGGTTGTGGGATTTCCTTTTGGCATCTAACATGTCCAAATGCTCCTATGTTAAATCTCGTTATAGGTGTCACAGTAAATATGTCATTAAAATATATAAAAATCAGGCACAATATGACACGTGTGCATACACTTTCAGATAAATTAATAATTACCACAAGGAAACTTAAATACTATTACTTTAGTTCCATAGACCATTGTATTAAACCTACTCCGAACAACATTGAACCTGAGCAAACTTTGCAGTTTCGTATATCAAAACTAAATCCAAGTATCATTACTGTACCAGGTACTTTATTTGTACTGTTTGATATGAATGTCATGGAAATTACTAATAACTCTGTGGAAAATATTGTATGGTTACCTGATTCAGTCAGAACATATAGGATTGAACAAGGTGTCATGAGTGAAAAATTGAGAAAGTTACTATCTGGAGCGGGTTATGAACAAAACACTGGCAAAGATGAATCCTTGTGTTATTCCATGGGATTTCAGATTTTTCATAAGACTTGCAAAAGCCCTTGTAGTGATATGAGATGGAAACTAAGACAAAGAACCGGAAAACATTTATCTTCTGTACCATACGATTAATTCGGAATAAAATTTGCACCATCAGTGAAAATGACAAATATAGAACCATAAATGCTTTGTTTTATGACAGAGACAATTATCGAGATAGCTGCTAATACAATTTAAACGAACCTCTCAGATATTGAGTTTACAGTGTGTTCTGATACTGTGCAATTTGTTTTCAACCTAGCAATAAAATAAATTTCAGTGACTAACAAATAGGTTGCCAAATATGGTTTTCCAGCTAAGAAACAGTTTACGGAAGCTACATGGTATTTTTTTTATGAACGTCAAAAGCACATTTATATTCGTAACTTTTGTGTTAAGAATTTTTGCACAGATACTCATTGTGTCTGGCTGATATGAGAAGTAAATATATTGCATGGTATAAATTGTTCCAAACGTTATTCACCTTGCTGCAAATCAACAGAAATAAACGTGTACTGCTAATACAATTTATATTTAATTTGTGTATGATGCTCAACTAAATATTCAAATAATGAGATAACATATATTGGGCATGTAGGTAATGTCATGTCTTTAATCCCATTCAGTGAATTTACGTAATGTTTTCATGGGTGAATTAAATTTGTTATTTAGATATTTTCCCCTATAATATTAACAGTATGAAACCATCGAACGCACACGTAGGGAACAACATTTTATTCTTTAACGGAAAACACGTGATAATTTTTTTTTCTCAATAGAAAAAAAAAAGAAACCTTCTTATTTCTTAGTTTATATTTAATCTTTATAGATAAATCCATAAAGTGATATTTTTGAAGTAATAGGCAAAGTGCTCAATGAGATGTTGAATAAGTAGAAATCCATTTGATCGCCATCTGTGATAAAATTGAAACTTTATATGTTAACTAAGTTCAATGTATTCTGTGATAAATATTCTGCAACCAATAATGGTTCAATTTTCCATAGAGCTAAGGCGGAATCAACATCAAGCTAACATTATTATTTATAAATCTGCCTATTTCTACCATTTAATTTTTATAATTTAAATACCTGAGTGCCTTGGATTTTTCCTAAGATTTGTTAGGAACCATATTTTGGCAAATGCCATCTTCATTTAACATAAATCGCTTTATCCAAGAAATTTTCGTATATTGAATAAATAAATGTAAATGAGTAATATTCCTTCTCTAAAAGAAACAACAAGTGCGTCTCCTTTCGTCCTATCGGTTTTTAGCCTCCAAATAAATTGAAAGAATAATTTGTTCAATACATTTTTGATATATTTTGGAGGATTAGGGAAGGCTGAGAACAGATGAATAAATTTAGCCGCAATGATTTTTTATGAAAGTAATTGTTTTAATAAGCAATATATTTTTCCTAACCCAGCAACTCATCAGTAATTTCACTTCTTTAACTGTTATTCATAATTAGCTTCTACCATATCCTCTAAATTTAAAGAAGAGTCTATTCCTAATAATCTAAATATAGATGTTGACCAAGAAATGCCAATATTTATAAACATTTGATAAATTTAAGAATTTTTCAAAATTTCCTATCCATAAGCCTTTTTATTTGAAGACATGACAATATCAATATAACACCAAGGCAAAGTCCTTGAAAGTCTGAATTGTGAACATAAATAATAGAACACATGATCTACATAGAGACCTAATTTAAATTCCATTGCATTATTTAGAAAATGTATGTAATGTTAATGTTCTTTGTAAAGATCCATGGCAAGAATTTCAATGAAAAAAGTCAAAGGTCTCCTTGACGACAACTTAACACTAAATTAAAGAATGAAGATAGGCGACCATTTTTGATGATTCTGCTTTTGTACTTGTTGCAAAATACTCTTAACCATTGACACAGAAAATCTCCGAAATTAAACGATTTCAGGGCATTTTCCAAATCGTACCATTCAACACAGTCAAAAGCTTTATATAGCGTAGAGTGGGGTGGGGTGGGAATAAATCCTCTCAATTGAGGGGAAGATCTATTACAGTTCTGTACAAGGTTAAATGCTTATTCAACTTAAGTGAAAATCATTTATCAAATTTCCTTATCCTGTCGCTTTAGCGGGGGATATGATATCCCCCGTCTGTAATTCTATCTCCTCCTAAATCAATCGATACGGGTTTTCCATGAAATAACCATCTGCGTAAAGTGTGTTGCATTACAATTTGTAGGAGGGGCTGTCAGCTTACATTTTGTTTTATCTGTTTTGCATACAAATATCAATGAACTAAATTTAACTAAATTGTGTATCTCACTACTCTAGTTGGGATCACGCTTCGTGAGTATCTTGCTTTGATTACATTGCATTGTAATCATGGAAATACTAGTGACTGATGTTCCGTCTAGATATTTGTAAATCTTGTGGCTAAGCTGGATCTAGTTCGTATTATTTCTGTGTCATAATTACCATTACCGTTGCCATAGAATTTCATGTAAATTTCTATTCAAACATAGTGATTGCACACTGACCCGACGTCTAGTACCTGGAGTTAAGTAATGTGTTCCTTGTTGGATGCAATATTTATGATGTAACAAACAGGAAGAATTAACGACAATTATGCAAGTGAAAAAAATTCATTATTATGGGAAGATAGCGTACAGTTTGAAAGGTTTGCTCAAAATACAGATGTGCACGGCAAGCATACAAAGTTACTTTTACCTTTCCATAGAGTTAGAAGGATTTAAAGTAGATAGTCGCACGCAATGTCTTCTTCTAGATGGTCCTTTGTTATTTCGTTTCCAACACTATGAATACGAGAAGTATAAAAGCAAGGAAGGGACATTGGTAACAAATATTCTTTTAAATATAATCTCATGGCCTCGACATGATTAAGTCGTGGCGACGAGGTATTATATCGTGGAAACGAGAAAAGTTCCGAGACCACTAGATGCTATGTTGGGAGAACGAGATCATATCTCGTGGCCTCGGAACGTTATGTCGTGGAAACGAGATATATTATCCTGAGACCACGAGATGTTATGCTGTGGGAACAAGATAATGATAAAATCTCGTTGTCTCAAGTTACTATCTCGTTAATTATAGATAGGAGAGTTTTATCTGCATGTATAACAAAATAAAAATAGACTTTTTTGAAGCAATTTTAAATCTTTAAATTATTTGTTGATATGAAATATAAACTGTCATAAACATGCGTGTTTTGCAAAGTGGAAATTTATTTCTTATACTGCTATGATATATTCTACATCTCATTTTAACTCTGAAACTGTATAGCTTTGCATCATCAGATAAGGTCGCTCAAAATCAAATTTTAACTGATCTTATCAACCCTCTAAAGTGTTGATTATTTATTCTCTAATAATAAGTCTTGAGCAAAATAAGTTTATTCTGATGGTGTAACTGTAATATGATGGGTGTAAGTAGATTTTTAAAAGAAATCCTTTATTTATTAAATAAAATGTCGCAGTTTTTTTATTTATAAAATCTCTCCTCTATCATAATGTAGGGAAATTTTTGAACTCTTGACTTGATGTCATACTTTTTCTAATGTTAAATGTCCACTTGCTGCTTTACAGATTCGTAATATTGCTTAACAGTCACTTGGACCTACAGCTGCAAACATTTTCAATTAATATTTCTGTTGCGGATTAGAATCTAATAAAATAGGAAAGTACGGCTTCCAATTTTTTTATGTATCTCCGTCATAACAGCCGCAAGGAAATGTTCAGGTTTTGCATGCTGCAAATCATTATAAAAGAAATTATTAACAAATTCCAAAATTTAGAAAGCTATCAGGAGACAAAATTAAAACTGGTTGAAAAAACTCTCCTTGTGATAACATGTTACATACAGGCAATATATACTGATTTGAACTTAGCTGGACCCTCGATTGAGCAGGCTTGGCAATGTATATGTCGACATCTTAATATGACTTTATTGAAAACATGCTCGTTCTTGCACACTTTAAAAATATCAGCAACTTACTGAGATCATTTGATATGAACAAATTATAGAGGAAGCCACATGTTAATTCCAAATCTCCACATCATTAGTTGATTTAATTCTAGTTAACAAAATTAAGGCTGTCTTAGATTATTTTTGCTGTTGTCCTTGTCATGTTTTATTATGAAGAGTTTCGTATATTGTAAAAAAGAACAGTATTATTTGAAGAAAACCTTACCCTTACATGAGTGCTCAGTTATAATGAAATTTACAAAACTAGTCTAATACTTTTTATTTTTTTTGGAAACCTTTTCGAACAAGATTTCAGAATAGTGTAGTGATATGACTCTAAAATATATTCGGATGCCTCTGTCGCTACGCCTTTCCTTTGTATGGCGTTATTAGGTTATTTGTGATCTCATTTGGTGTTATTACACGTGTTATATATAAATAACATAGGAGTCATGTGATAAGTGAAGATATGGCTAGGGAAATTATGTGTTGTGTATGTACTTGCAACATAACTTTCATCAGCAGGTCCAATTAGTGATTGAGGACATAAATGCAGCAGCATTGAACACCGTCTAAAATTGCTCTTATTCGACATCGTGATCCACTATGGATGCACAGCACAGTTCGGAATAATAAATCTACAAGGCACCGACTCCATGGGCTCGCTAAGTGGACAAATTGTCAGAGCTTGGCTTAAATGAAAAATAAAGGAGGTAATTAATATGGTGAGTAGAACTGTATTACACTATTATTCAAGCTCGCACCTAATTTACCACAGTAAAATCTCAGTCCAAGGACATAGTGGAAAAGAGCGAAGCAATGTTTAAACAAAGAAACACAAATAAGTATATATTTTTCTGTGTTGAAGATAAAGCCGACTTGAACACTTATACGGTACCTACTTTTGCAAGGGACTATACTTATCTCTACTGCAACTACCTCTAATATACATATTTCTCCTGCGAACATTCTCGAAGTATTGAAAAGTCTGGATATATATATATATCATGTGGTCCTGATGCTATTACCCAAAGGCTTTAGAAAAAGGAGCCGACAAAATTACGAGTCCTATGGCATTATTTTTAACAATACTTGAATGAATTTAATTTTCCCAACTGCAAGAAAAGAAGGTCCGTTCATAAAAAGGGAGACTGATCAGATATAGCAAATTATATACTTATTTCTTTACTATTACTGTACAAATGAAGTTTATAATTTAAACGTAAAGCCAAACGTATATAGTGTACACTTATTAACGCCTACAAGCTATAGTCTATACATATTGAGAGGCCAAAGAGATTTAAAATCTGAACACATTGTAGGTTTCTCTGAAACTTAATTACGTTTATATTCTAAAGACCGAAATATATCTAAACCCAAAACATCCTCACTAATATGTTTTAATTCTAAGCATGTCATTTATTTAAAATTTAAACACATCAACACGCTTAGCATGAATATGCGCAAACAAGTGCATACACTATGCATTTAATTGCATTATGAAATTCTAAGCACCATGAAAACTAAGACGTCATGCAAATGCAGGTTTTTTTTGGTAAACGAATTATTTATATAAACTAAGTTAAATTTCTTCCCTCATTCACACATTGGTGGCTTGAAAGGACTTCAAAATTCAATTGATGCACCAATGTTGCTGTGTTGTGGTGTAAGAAAGACATACATATCAATACTGTCTCATAAGTTTAAAGTGATAACAAACTTTGCCTCATAATGTGTTTGGAAAATCCATATTATTAATATTGACAACAAGAATTGGAAGAAAGATATTGAAATGTTGTCTTAAGATAAGAGTATTAAAAACCAGGAATATAATTCTTTAAACAGACCGAATCAGAATTTACCATGATAAGTTACTTGGGTTGGCCTGGGCGGGTATCGAACACGCGACCATTGAATTACAAGTCCGACGCTCTACCAACTGAGCTACCGCTAGAAAGAAAGAAAGTATGTATGTATGTATTACCCTCCAAGAATGATTAACACTCAAAAAAAGCCAAATATTAAATATAACTGTTCTGTGCTGCTTTAAGCTTTTGTTTTATAATTAAAGAGTAACAAAAAAAAAAGGGTTATAAATCTTGCATCAGTCATATTATTCAGATCTTGTACTGAATCAGAATAAAAACCTGGATCATGTTAAATGCAGGCAAAAAGTCGAAAGAAATTATGTTCCATCCAAAGTTTTTCACTGACATCTAGTCACTGAACACATGAAGAAAAGAAAAAAAACATTTATCAATACATATTTAGCCAAAGTTCAGAATTATAAATCCTCTATGAAATCTATCAGAGGAAGTGTAACAGTTAATGTCTTTGTTTCCTTTGGATAGTCCATATTATTTATGATGTCCGAAATGATACCAATATGGAAATTTATTAAAGAAAATATCTTGAAATTGCTGCATTAAGAAAAGAGTTAACAAGTAGGACACATATGCAAAGGTGGGGTAGAAGTTTTTAAGGACGGTGCAATTTTCAGCCTCGATGTGTTTCAGAGTGAGATTGTTATGTGTGGACAACCAGTTTTAAATATTAATCTACTCCATATGGTAGTTATGTGGGATGATTGTTTAATTCAGTGCTGAAATATAAGCATTTTTATTCAAGTTTTATATTATATCTATACACATCAAAACATAAAAAAGGAAATATTTTGGACAATAAAAATAAAATCTTCAGAAATGCACGCAACTTCAATAACCTGCCATATTGTTACACAACTTTATTCAATATAATGTTTATTCCATTCGTAGCCTGTTATATTTGAGATGCAAAATGGGTGGACTTAAAAATAAATTAGTTATCTTGGCCCCTCCCCCTTCAGGATCTCAAGAACATAACGAATCTATTAACAACTTATGTGCCAGTCCTTAGTACTTACGATTAAAGTATTAAACGTTTATTGAAAATAATCCAAATGTCTGGTAGTGGATAATACATTTTAGCCTTGTCAGGGAATACATATAACCAAGTTTTATATTACTATTCCCACCCCTACGCCTGATGGTATGTGAAGGATAAGGTGTGACACTGGCTTTTTCTCACAATTCAATAAGCATAAACAGTTAAAAGACAGAAATGAGCTACGAAACGAGGATTAATTCATCTGTTTTTTTTCGTCTCCCTGACTGTGGTATAGACTTTGAATGATTAGTTATCTGTCGGATTGTTTGTATAATTTTATAACACCCACTGTTTTTATAATTTTATACCATCCATTATTGAAATTCTGTCTTTAATGGTTGGTCTAACTATACAAGAAGTTTGAATTTTGTCATAAATTATCTAACTTTTTTGTGTTTATTTGCATCTATATATACATTGTCAGGAGTGTTCACTGACAAACTTGCCGAATCGACAATTTGCTTATATGACATCTCACAGATCGACAAACTCGCTGATGCAACATCTCGCCTGAGCGACAAATTCGCCCACAAAACTTGTCAAAAGTGAGCGAGATGTGTAAAACGTAATTTTCGCTTATGCTTGGAAACGGTTTTCGGCTAAATTGCCTCCCGGCAATTTGTCTTTCTTACTGTGTACAGTTTGTCACTCGGAAAAATGTCGTTTGAACGAGTTTTTGACCGGTGAGATGTTGCATCACCGAGTTTGTCGTTCGGCGAAATGTCACATTATTACTTGAGTTCTCATTTCGCGAGTTGGGATGAGTTTACTTCCTAAAATAGCAACATTTGATCTCAGACAGGTGTATACATATACCATTGTTTACTGTGTTGCGCCTGAAATTGGCCTGCACAAAAGAAAATGCCATCCTACACTTGAACCAGTCAAACACTACAGACAGTGCCGGGGTTGTGGCATAAAAACAAGGGGCAGAGTATATGGTATATTTTTTCATGGTGTACAGCACAATTGTGATGCATTTTATCTTTGTCATACAAAAGGAATTGATCTGACAACAACAATTAAGACCAAGTGGTACTTGTTAAAGCTTTGGGTATTTTTAGATTTTCCATTTCAGGTTATTGTATCTGATCATCCAGATCTACGCTAAATGCCTCATGGTATGCAAATTGGCATAAGATTTGATGTTGCCATACTGTAGATTATTAAATTGAAATGCACAAAATAAAGTTGGACTTTCTTGTAAAATCACGCTGAGAAAATTTGCTACTGCGCAAAATAAATGCATGTACAAACACCACAAACGTAATAATCTGTGTTTGTTTATCTTGTCTTAATGGTGAATGTCCAAACTTGTTTTGTTTTTATTTTGTCTTAATAATGAATGTACAAACTTGTTTTGTACTTATCTTGTCTTAATAGTGAATGTCCAAACTTGTTTTGTTTTTATTTTGTCTAAAAAGTGAATGTTCAAACTTGTTTTTATCTTGTCTTAATAATGAATGTTCAAACTTGTTTTGTTTTCATCTTGTCTTCAGGTGAATGTCCAAACTTGTTTTGTTTTTATATTGTCTTGATAGTGAATGTTCAAACTTGTTTTGTTCTTATCTTGTCTAATAGTGAATGTTTAAACGTGTTTTATCTCGTCTTAATAGTAAATGTCCAAACTTGTTTTTATCTTGTCTTAATAGTGAATGTCCAAACTGGTTTTGCTCGTATTTTGTCTTAATAGTGAACGTCCAAATTTATTTTGTTTTTATCTTGTCTTAATAGCGAATGTCCAAACTTGCTTTTATCTTGTCTTAATACTGAATGTCCAAACTTGTTTTAATCTTGTCTTAATAGCGAATGCAGAAACTTGTTTTTCTCTTGTCTTAATAGTGAATGTCCAAACTTGTTTTGTTTTTATTTTGTCTAAATAATAAATGTCCAAACTTGTTTTATCTTGTCTTAATAGTGAATGTCCAAACTTGTTTTTATCTTGTCTTATTAGTGAATGTCCAAACTTGTTTTTATCTTGTCTTAATAGTGAATGTCCAAACTTGTTTTGTTTTTATTTTGTCTAAATAGTGAATGTCCAAACTTGTTTTTATCTTGTCTTAATAGTGAATGTCCAAACTTGTTTTGTTTTTATTTTGTCTAAATAGTGAATGTCCAAACTTGTTTTTATCTTGTCTTAATAGGGAATGTCCAAACATGTTTTGTTTGCATGGTGAAACCAATAAAATCAACGAGTATATGCCACTGCGGATGCTCTGTTTTCACATCTTATGTATCAAAAGAATTATGCATTACACATGAGGATGTTAATTGGTTAACTAGTTGATATATATAACTGTGTTTGTAACAATGCTTAACGTTTATTTTATTCACAAGAAAAATTCACTGAAAACAAAAGCTGCCCTAGGTAACACACTAGATACCATGCCTGAAAAAGTGTTTGTCTGGTTGTTAAATTCCGCAAGTTTTAACATCAATTAAAGGTTAATTTCGTTACTTAGTGTTGTTCTGAAAACACAACAGACACTTCTTCAGAGTAGTAAAAACGAAATAATGGAACATACAACATCGTGTCAGACAACGTGATCTTTCAGCACAATCGGGGACACCCCAAAAAAGTAAACACATTCCATCTGGTTTATGAAAGTATATTACATACTCTTACAGTGATTTTATCGGACCTTTGCTTTACAGAGGAAAAGACTGCATATAGGTATTTTTGAACGTATTGATAAAATGTTTAGTCTTAATATATAACAAGTTGAGGTCATAAATTGTAAAATTAATGTATTTAGAGGCGGGAGTGAACAGCACTTGATAGTTAAGTACTGAGGTCCTGTTCGAAACGAAAGCAATTTTAAATGACAACTACATACCACGTTCATTCATAACTTGTTAGACTAAGACAGACTTCTTTTTCTAGGAAAAAACGACCATTCCAAACCACGATGAGAAATATATTTCATTCAGCAATGATTTAATAACTGATAGGTTCAATGCAAAAAGTTAAGGAAATAACAGTTAAAGTACACTTAGGTTTGTGCATAGATACCGGTTTAAGCAGCAATTTACTGGAACGGTAAACTGGATTAGTGAAAAGACGAGAGGTTTATGGAAACGATCAGATAGTTTCAAAAGCTGGAACCTAAGAATTTGAGCAAATGCATTTTTTCATCATGAGTATCGAGATAGATTACAAAGGTTTCGTGAGACATATTTTGCACCGAACAAAAATGCAACTAGAATATATCTAACGAAGATTATGAATATGTTCGGGATGTTATCAATCATTTTAAACTAATCACACTCAGTGATGTACGTGCTGTGTAATGTATTTTGGAAATGTAAGTATAAAAAAAAAACTATAGACCTGACTCTTCTCACTATTACTTTTGCAATTTAATGCTCAATAAAGTTTGTGTTCCGTTCCATTACAGTGCTCGCGGTTTAGCTCATGGTGCTAGTTTACCTCCTGGTGTTAGAATATAAATTAGTATGGCATAACATGTATATGCTGAATCAAATCACAAATAGTATGCGGATCATAAGGCAAAATTGAAAATGATAGAGAATACTACCAGTCTGAATCAAAGTTCTTTATTATGTCGTGCAAACAATACATATTGTGGACATTTATCAAAAGATGACTGCAAATTTCTTTATATGGGCAAAGGATGACAAAAGTTGATGGGTAGTAGAAAATATATAAGATATACCTGAAGAAAATGAAACTGTTTATATATTAGCTGTTGATTGGGAAGTACCAGATCACTTGCACAAAAATATCAAAAGATTACCCATTAAAACCGGAAAGGATTGTTCCTCGTATGGATGAATCATTTAAACTTCTAATATTATTTACAGAACAAAAAGGTACAAAACGAACACGACATAAACGATTTTGGAAATTAATAACAAAGAGAAATGTTTTATTCAACACAGAAATTTGAAACTTTACATATAGTTAGACATAAAAGTAAAACCAGGTACTTTTATGAAAATAACAAAACTGACATTGAACTGAATAAAGCCTGATACAAAAAGTCAGTTATAATTTTAAGAAAAACTTATTGAAATTGATAAATACCTCTATATTCTGGAAATAGATCTCAAATTTGCGGAGAACAACAACTGAAAAAATACGAATAATGTTTTGTTTTTACATGTGAGAAAGATAGCTTGTTCACCAGAGAACAATAATACATGTGGATTTGGTTACAGGTATCATGGAAAATAAACATATAAAACTTGGTGAACCTTTTTACTCCGGTTTAATTGGTGTTCGACCTATTGGAATGGGAGATGTACTAATTTTACTGTAAGAAGCTGAACAATAAATACGGTAACAGAATGTAACTTCTTTGTTGTCGATACTAATTCGTTATTTATTCATGGTTGAAACTGATAAAATTTATAGGGCAGCGTGTTTGGTATCCCACAGAGACCCCCCCCCCCCCTTGCATATTCAAAGGTGAACTAAACATGACATCTACTACGAAGTTATGTGGACGAAGATCAAAACTCTTTTCCCTAAATATAAATCACGAAGATCAAAAGGTATGCAAAGGTATTACAAATGTGTAATAAACATGAATCGTAGATTATTTATTCAACCACGAGGAAATATTTCAACAAATATTTTTAAGTTTTATATTCACAAGATATACAACAAAACTATGAACAATGAAGCTGTATCAACTCATGTTAAAAGATCTCTAAC
This sequence comes from Margaritifera margaritifera, assembly GCA_029931535.1. Taxonomy (NCBI): domain Eukaryota; kingdom Metazoa; phylum Mollusca; class Bivalvia; order Unionida; family Margaritiferidae; genus Margaritifera; species Margaritifera margaritifera. The sequence goes on from JAQPZY010001591.1 coordinate 1,739,473, forward strand.
TGGTAACATTAATACCTTATTCTGTGTGTATTTGAATTGATAATCAATATAATTTTAAATACAGAAATAAAATGTCCAGTGAAATAATTATTTATGATTTAAAGGAATTGTGGTGAAATGGAATTGCATGGATTAAAAATGCTAGAGATCTCACGTAAAATCTATCATTAATCTTCAACGTTATTCAGATATCAAAGATGTTCTATCCGGATATTTGTCATATTGTTTGTGAAATCTCAAGTATTTCATGGGAAAAGAAGCGATGTACTGCTGCAAATTAAATAAGTCATTTTCACATACAACCAACAGCGATATTGAAGCTCCCAGTAAAATGTGATTACAAACATTGTTTTCGTTGAGACATAACTCAGTATTTATCTCTAATGCTAGTATTTTATAGATGTTATCTGCTAATTACATGCTATCGGCGCTACACACAGTCCTTTAGTGGTTGAAAGGATTGGATCTATAAAATGCCATGTTTTATGCAAACAGGATACACAGACATGGAAATACTAGAAGAGGCAGAAATATTTTAAAGTTGTAAATAAACATAACACTTGGCATAAGTCTATGCATGACCTTTTGTCCCACTGTCATCTACAACACTAACATAATAACAGTAAACTGTATTTTAACAAAATCAATTTGTGCATAGAACAGAGACGTAAGATACAAGACAGTCTAAAAATGTTATACAAACATAAACATGCTAAGATACATAGCTGAAACACCAAATACATGGCACAAATCGAAATTAGGTAGAGGGAAAGGAAAAATAAATTAACTTTACAAAGATAACAATATGCATATACTTGCAAGCAAACTTTGATATACAGGGATATGCATACAATATTATAAAAAAACGCATACAGAACTGCATAGATAAGCAGCTTATGATATGTATGACACAGCATTCACAATTAAAACGAACAAATGTTTTAATTTAAAGGCGAGAAAGAATAAGTGAAATCGGGAGGAAGACCGGTTCAGCTTTAAAAAAAAACACAAAAAAACAATCTAAAAGCCCACTTGGAAGACAGACCATTTCATTATTTGAGTACATGAATATCTATATAAAAATGTCACGGTAGTGCTATCTGTAAAATGTTCAATATAGAAAATATAAAGTCTACACGAGAAACTACATATAAAATAGATTTCCTCAGAATAGTATAGTTACTTAAAACATCTTATACTACCTGTAATAGCTTCTTAGTTTCCTGTACCCTACAAATCCCAAACTTACCTGTCCAAAATATATTACTGAAACCAGTGGAATATATTCTAGTTAAAGTTGGAGAAATTGATCCATGGACTAGTTTAGCGTCACCATAGTTGCTACTCAAATATAATCACAAGACCTTCATCACAATGTACAAATCACTCCTAACTCGGACGAATAATATGTATCGTTCAGTACGTGGCTTGTAATGGACAAGTTATAACGGAGAGCAAATTACTATAACACGAACGATTGGATTCGTAGATAGCTAGCATTTCATGCTACAAGCCCTTGAACAACTAGCTAAGAAGTTAGATGATACAAAATTTACAGACACAACTATACATTTTGAAAACAAGTGGAAGACATTTCTTCGAAAATACATTTACCCACATCAGAACAGAACAAAACGTTATTGAAAGAAAATCACACGCAGGCCACACATATATGGCACATGAGCCATGTACAATCACAGTTCTATTATATGAGGAGTTATCCATGGTGTAATATAAATAAGAGGGAGGGGAGAAAAAAGGAAAAGAAAATCAGAGAGAGAGAGAGAGAGAGAGAGACAGAGAGACAGAGAGAACATGGATAATCTAAACATTACAAGTCCAAGGAGTATCTTAAGTAAAAAGTGATCTTCACCTTTCAATCGCTCGATGTGATTTCTCTACGAAACGAATATCAATAATTTAAATGAAAAATGTGTTGATGTATTTCAATATATATATATATATATATATATATATATATATATATATATATATATATATATATATATATATATATATATATAATAAGCGCGAGCGGTTGTAATGTGAAACCAGCATATCGATACATATATTCAGTTTCTAACTGCGCTCATAATTTTGCTTACAAATATGCTTAACCTTTTGCCGGTGTGCCTTGAAATATCTATTTCAAAAGCTTGAGGGAGTTTAATATACCAGCACCATATCCAAAATAGTTCAAATGAACAAAGTAATGCAAACGTACAGTCTGTTGTCATTAAAGAACACTCAGAGAAAATAAGAAAAAACGAAAGAAATTAAAGATAAGTTAATGATGAAACAAACAGAGCAGAGGCTGTCGGGCCAATGAATATTTAAAGAGTCATACACAATTTAAACACCTGCATCATAAGATATGACAGAGATGAAAGAATACGAGCTTGACAAAGTCACTTCAAGCCAAACTATAAATCCAATCTGTGACTAAGAAAGGTTAGAAAAAATATTCAGTCAGATAGAAGGCAATGTGATACAGATTTGTTAATAAATGTTCATCTCTTTCAGTTATTAACCTTTAACATTGGAAGAGAAGCAAAAAGTAAAATGTATCAGCATTTTATTGCATTGTCATTTTATAAGTATTTTGTTAGCATACAGTTATGACAGGATGACATGCAAATGTAATGATTTTGGGTTACGATTCCAGGTGTACGGTGCAGAAAGAGTAAGTCTAGTCGAGAAGGATATGTAATAAAAAGCGTGGGGATTCGTCATGGAAGTAGCTGGACTAACATACGTACTTATTCCCAGGCTCAAAAAAGAGTCTGTTTTCGAGGGGACTGCTTGAACTACTCAACTTTGTATTAGTAGCAGTTGCAGTAGAAATGTGATGAAATAGCAAGAAATGAAGGAAATACGAAAAGGAAGGAAACAAGGAAGAAACAGAGAAATGGAGTACAAATAAACAAATGAATATTTAACTAGGTATATGAGATTAGGAGAAACCTTAGGAGAAAAATAAGTAAAACTTTTGCCTCGAACAGTCTAAACGATTATGAATTTAAAGAGCTTAGAAATATGATTATAATTTAAATATTTATTATGTGTTTATGATATGTTTAACGATATTATAAGTTTTGTTTTAAAATTTAAGTTCAAAACTCGTTTAATTCATTTTCTAAATTTGTGTAGATACTATACATGGTTAAATTATTTCTTCACATATTCCATAAAATGTTTAGATCTAAACACGTAACACAAGTGTTTTATATCTAAATGCCATTTTAAAGTGAAAATGTCTTGGAAAGATATTTGTAAAGTTCCAGTTTATGTCAATCTTTAATTTTTGGAGCATTAAAATATCTGAAGTTACAAACAATCTGATTTTAAACCAGGAGACTCAACAGTGTTGATATTACTAGTAATTTCCAGTAACGGCCAACATATAAAAGCAGGTGTTTTCCAGGGGTATATACCAAGTTCGCTCATATATATTATTGATGTTGGCAATGACATTCAGTCTTGTATCAGATTGTTTGCAGATGACATATCCAAGTTTACTGTAGCTCATGGCTGCAAATATTCTTAATAATGATGTGAAAAGGCTCTAGGTGCGTCAGTGGTAGGTAAATTTTAATCCTCACTAAACTGAAAGTATGAGTGTCAGCAGAAAAAATGTGTCTCTCAATTCCATTGATCCTTGCATATGGGCAATACACAAATTTAAGACGTTGAATTGCCCTAATCATCTCTTTTACATTTTGATAGTAACTTCCAATGGCATACTGATATAACAGAAATAGCTAAAAAGGCATGGAAACAAAACATGTCCTCCAAGGACTCAAATTCAAATTAAATATAAAAAATACTTAACTTTGCTTTTTAAGACCTGACACTGTTTCGGAAATGGATCATAACAATACCTCATCTTGTATCTGTTTCTTAGTTCCCAACATCGTGTGACAAATAACCAATCGATATCGAACAAATAAGAATAATTTGGAGGTTCCGTATTGTAGAACAAATTTGTATCTACGTCTGTAAGAGGGACATAAACCCTATGAATTATTATCACCAGTTCCTTGCAAGTGCTAATCTTACTAATCTTATTAGGACAGTGCTCTTTACAAATTCGCGATTATAATAAATCATGTGCAAATAATCCACAAAATATATTTCTTTTTGCAGAGGAAGGTATTAGAAATGGGAAAAATGATTGATTCCTTAATCGTACATGATAATTTTATTTTCTTTGCTCGGCATTGTGTGCTTAGTTGTTTTTTTTTTTTTTACAAAGAATGAATTAAATGCGTATCGATTCTGACCAGCAGATTTGCTATTCGTCATGTTCTGCGATCAGATCAGCGCACCACCGAGTTCAACAGGCCAAGTTAAAGTGCATGCAATAAATCTCTCAACAAGATAAATAAATTTGATATACATTTTCCTATGCATCAGTTGTTCAGCATAAAAAAAATCATATTACTTTAAATCATCGATGTCACAGTGTGTTGCCTGCAGATACATTGATTTACTTATTTCAATTTGCCTTTTACTGACCTAAACTGACAGACAATTATTTGGCATAAATTTGCCAGGAGAGAATCGGCATCATCAAACGAATTGGAAACTTCCCAGAAGTAGATCAGAATGATATTTACAATTGCCGACGTTTTTAATCAGTCGATGCCTCTTCATTTTTTATTTAAAAAATCTCAAGTGAAAACTTAACACACATGCAACAAATCAAAGATGACACTTGAAATAAATCTGTCACTGATATTTTGCATGCTAGTAAAAGAAAACGTAACTGAGGAGAAGTTGAAACTTGCATGATTCTGACTTTTTTTAATAAACATTAAAATGATCAACATTTTAGGACTTGGAGCTTTTACTTGAGTGCATTGCTCAGTTGGTTCTAAAAGTACGGAGCATAGTGTGATGTGAATATCCTCTCTTCATAATTCTGATAAATACATTACGTTTTAGTGCAATATGCTCCTAACCAAACGTTATTTTATGGGATCTATCATCCTCTAATTTTAAGGGGAAAATAGATTACACGCAGTAATATATTGCATTTATTTGTCTTGTCGAATAATTAAAGATACACAATGCCTCATCCTGAAATTATTGAGTGTCAATGTCTGTAAGTTTGATACATGAATAGGAACTAATGATTCTTGATAGGTATTGGGTTGTTTTCGCGATATCCTTGATGCGTTGGACATAAATCTCTTCATTAATGCTATCAGTTGGATTGACGCGGAAAATGAGTTTCAGGGTTGTATTGATGCCACCACATCGGGGCTATTTTTACATCCCCGAGCCCGCAGTGTAGAGGAATAATCTTTAATAATAAGATATTTTAGTGTTGAAATTCGCCAAGGAAAGATTGCTTGTCATTTCTTTGGCAATGAAAAACGTACAACCATCAAACTTGAAAAAAAGAAGACGTTAAAGAAAAAAACAAAAAAGGAGGAGGAGGAGGAGGCAAAAACGAATGATAGTTGCTCTAACTACAACAAATCATCACAATAACTGCTTAAGTAAAGCCCATATGCATCAAATAAATGATCTTGTGCAATCGAATAAACTAATACCCATAAAAGCTTATTATAAACTCATCATCAAACTGTTCCGTGATGGAATATACATTTCTGAACAGTGCTACACGTTATACAACGGTAGAAACGATATGTTAAAGTGAGGAAATAATTACACACATAACATCTTTGTAAATAAATCTATTTCAGCTCATTTAGGGCAGAACTTTAAACTGAGTACGTTAATTTTAGTACAGTCTAGAATAATGTCCCCTGATAAATCTCTTAGATGAAACGTTTGGAAGGTGAGTCCAGCATCATATTTAACAAAATTGAATTAAAACCTGCAAAAAAAAAAAAAAATGCAAAAAATAAGAGAAACTTAAATGGCATGGTTAAAAAGACTGAAATCACAGTTGGAAGTTTCCCTTCTATTGACTTTTAATTGGTCCATTACTTTGTTTATTTTAAGCATAATAACTTACCGTACAATGGTACAGTTCTATAGATGTTAAATGTTTATTTATCAATCTCTGAATAAAGATACGGTAAATGAGATTCGCGCAGCTCTACATCCAGCCAGGATCTTACATGCATGTCTGTGGACGTTCATAATTTCTGCTATTGTTTATATAAAGCTCCACGGGGACTTATACTCTTCACAATAAATCAGTTTTGAATAAAGAAGCACAAATTCCTTCGTATGATTACTCTTTCAGCAGGATTTGGACAGTTTTTAATTAAAAAAAATATTTAATCGATTGAGAACTAGTATATTTAATTTTGTGTTTCTTTCTTCTAGTCTTGCTCTTATAGTTTCATCAACAATAATTGAGTAATTATTCGGCGTCATATATATATATATATATATATATATATATATATATATATATATATATATATGTGTGTGTGTGTGTGTGTGTGTGTGTGTGTAATTTGGTGGTGTGTGCGAACTTTATAAATGTTCCTTTTTCGGTGAAAACTCGTTTGCTTCGTCGATTCATCCATACAGTTGATGTCGTAACATACAAGTTAAAAATGCTTAAAGTCCAATCGAAAGTGTGTTCAGTTTTCAAAACAGAAGAATGAAAAAAGTTATTTCGTATATTTTGTTTGTAGCAGACATATCTTCATTGACTAGTATTCATGTATTTACCTAACATTGAGAGATAATGGCGAACTGAACAAGTGTGTTGCAAACACCGAAGTGCGAATATTACTGACACTAGTGGTTTATAATTGCCTTCTGAAGCGATAAGAGACATCGTCAGGAGGTAATGCGAGGACATTCAGTGTAAGCACTTAATATTTAATATATGCATGCTGTTGACTAATTGGATACACTTTTTATAGGTACGCATAATCTATATATTCTTAGAACAAACTAATATTGGGTCGTACTGAACACCATTCACGACCTATGGCTCGTCATGCATGACTGCATTGCCCTGCACCTTGTATATAATAAGTGAAGATGAATTTCTCTCCCCCTAATTCGTTGACCTTCAGTTTGTGTATCCCTAATGTTTCCACAATATCCTATGAACTAAATATAGACAAAGCCATCCTGGAAAAGCTCAGTGGTACTAATGTATCAAACATTTTCTTTCGGATGAAGATAGAAAGTCTAAAAATTAAACTAAGCGATTTAAGTTATGAAGCATTTAAATTGGCTACCAAACAAGTGTGTCCAAAACGAAAATCTGAAAATCAAATGGAAAAAGAACATATATGTGAAACAGACAATTCTAAACAAATTAAAGTGGATATTCAATTTACGGTAAAGATTAAAGGGGGTGCTCGCATGGGCAGAATGAACCAAAGATATTTCAGAAAATGACCGTGTGGAGAAAGAGAGAAAAAAGAAGTTGAAACAAGGCTCTTCCTTAAGCCAAGCTAAACACGTCTATTAAAGAACTTTTAGAACGCGGATATTCGAACAAAGCTAAACACGTCTATTAAAGAACTTTTAGAACGCATATATTCGAAAAAAGCTAAACACGTCTATTAAAGAACTTCTTTTAGAACGCGTATATTAGAACAAAGCTAAACATGTCTATTAAAGAACTTTTAGAACGCGTATATTCGAACAAAGCTAAACACTTCTATTAAAGAACTTTTAGAACGCGTATATTCGAACAAAGAATGTACTGATGACGTAATAAACAAATAAAATCCGACTACTGAAGTTGATATAAATTCACAAACGTCTGACGACTTAATCACGATCAGAAATATCACCCCAGAACTAGAATATTACGCTGATTCACAGACTGTGCTTATAGGTGCTGGTTTAGAAAACTATTCAATGATGGACACTCTCATCACAATAACTGATACATCGGTATTTTCCAATGTTTGATTTAATCAGTGAGATACACCAGTCTATCTCGTGTCTACGGATAACAAAACAAATTCAGTGTTAGAATATGTTGAAATGTTTACTGAGAAACTATACAATGCCATGAGTAATATAAATGACAAACTCATCTCTTTCTCCAGGCAGATGACAAGTGTTCTCAGATGTTCAGAACAATATGCAGTCCATACAGCTCTGGAGACAAATACGGGTTTGATAATTTCAAAGACACAAGCAGTTCTTGATAGGCTTCCAAAAACGACTGTCGCAGTCCTGAAATAACCTGACATATAAACTTGCATTGTTCCGTTTGAGTCTGTCCGAAACCATCCACAGATGCTGGATATAGATCGTCGGTCGAGTTAAACGTCCGAAAAATGACAATGTAATACCTAAAAAGTTGAACATTACAATATGTGTCAAACTGATAAATACAGGCAACACTGTATATTACATATAGGGAGATATACAACCTGACACAAACTGAAACATACAAATACCTAAAAAACTGAACATTACAATATGTGTCAGACTGATAAATACAGGGAACACTGTATATTACATATAGGGAGATATACAACCTGAAACAAACTGACATCTACAGATACATAAAATGTTGAATGTTACAATTTGTAATAGTTCCTAAAACCACAACACCCATTGCGCCCCAAACCGTGAACTACTTACCGGCTCCTCTGTTACTAAAGGTGTTAATAGAGGCGCTTACCAATCCAATATAGATCTTAGAACATTGCCAGGAGAATCGCTTCACTTTGTAGCATACCAATTAGACGAATGAATCTTGATAAAGTTCAAAATCTTACATGTAGGCGGCAATAATGCAAGTAATGGTAGTCACACTAATGCATTCAAATTGCAATACAAATCACTAATAGGCTATATGGCATCAAGTCGTGTCGGGAATTACTTTAGACACTGATGACATCCATCAGAATGTTGCAAGCTGGAGTACATGCTTAGTGTCAGTTCTTGACAAACATGCTCCTACCACAATTAATCATGTAAAGTTTACAAAATTGCCAGATTGATTTACTCCTGAAATACTAGTGGTACAAGAACATATAGATTACTCCTATAAGAAATACGATTGCGCCTGCATCAAGAAATATAGGAACAAAATGAAAGCTTTGATTATCAAATCAAAACAAAAACTACTTTTCAGAAGCAATCACAAAACAAACAATTACAACATTCTCTGGAATCACTGTAAATCATGCTGCAAATATGAGACACCGTTCACACCCCCAACAATTTGCAATAAATAACGACCTTTCTACGGACTCTGAAAAAATAGTACAGCAACTCGATATCTCTTCCTGACATAGTTTGAAACCAACTTAGCATCTGCTAATTAGTAAAACGTAATCCAGAGAAACTGATTAAATTGATTAAATTTGATGATGGGAAAATACCGTCCAGCGTACAGTTTAGCGTTTCCTATATAAAATAGACTGATATATATATATCCCTTCCTAGGGAAACTGGATACCGCCTGATGAAATTAGTGCTGATGAAATAAAACCGAAAATACCTAAGTTAGCACCTATTATTGGTTCACCCCACTTAACATGTTTCATCAACAGATTCATGTCCATGGTTATTTTGTTCTTGGTGATTTCAAATAAGCAGCAAATTTTCCCATCTATACGTGTGGTTCTAGATATAATCTCATTACTTATCGACCGATATCTTTTCTTTCAACTGTTTCTAAATGTTTTAGAAACAATTAAGAAACAATTTCTTCGTCGCCTAAATAAATATAAGCTATTACCCGCTGCGCAATCTGTATTCCCTGAAAACATTCATACCAAAAAATTCTAATCAAACGTATTGATCAGTGATATTCAGTACCAAATAAAGGTGTCACGTGGCAGCAAATGAGCTTGATTTTGAAAAAGCTATTGACTTGGCTGATGATTCTACTCTCCTGCATAAACAACGTTCTTAGGGATTCTCCTCTTTTACTCAATTTGGTTATACTCCTATCTCTCTAACAGAAACCAGAAGATGATTATCAAACAACATTAGCTCTGATGATGAACTTGTAACATGTGGTGTACCTCAAAACAGATTCAGGCCAGTTATGTTCTTATAATCTATTAATGGCCTACCACTTTATGAAGAAGAATACAATACCGATCTTTTTTGACCATGACACAATAATCTATACAGCTGGCTCAGATATCGATGTGATCAAAGGTAACTTGCAGAAGGACTTAAGTCCAATTGATAATTGTTGTGAAATGAAGAAAATGGTGATGAATAAATCTAAAACTATACGCATAACAATTGGTTCTAGGCAAAACCTTGCGAGAAATTAAGACTTGCAGTTACTGATTGACCACAAAACCAGTCAAAGTGTGATAAACCAGTACCTACTAGGCGTTTACATATAAACCAGCTTACAGAGGAATCATCACATCGTTCAGCTCTGTTTAACCACGTCTATTAAAATAACTCTCAAAGTATATTTCTTTAGAATGTCAAGAACGTTTCTATAATAGCCACAGTCGTAGACTTCTTAATTACGGATCTGCCATCTGGGTAATATTGAAAGACTGAACAAACTTCTCAAAAGAGCAGTTATAATCACAGTAAATGCTGAATTTAAATCCCCTATGCAATTATACTCACAGACTTAAGCTGAATTAATGTCAATCAAAGAATTAATTATAATATTGATGTGACTGTATATAAAAGCATCTATAATATGTATCTGACTTCCCTTTTAAAACTTATCTCGGACTCACATGTCTTGGTCTTCCTCCACTATCTGCAACTCTTTGTCTTTAGATATTCCTAATTATATGACCCTTTTTTACACGTTATATTGTGCTGGTAATCCATGTTGAAATCAGTCATATTATTATTATTATTATTATTATTATTATTATTATAAATTAAGTGCTGTTTTCATATTGCATATCATATAAGGTTACGAGAGAAATGTCACTTAATGTAATGAGATTTTCCGTGGGTGTGTTTACGATGCATGTGTATGCACGTGTAACAGAAATGCAGTGTATGTGCTTATATCTATTTCGTTTTTTATCAAAAAAAGCTATAAGTTGGATTGATTTACGTGTGTAAATACTGTAAACGGCTAAATTACAAATGCTGGAATAATAAATAAAACAAAATACTCGGTACGAAAGAGAAACCACTACCTGATCGACTTTTTAACACTAATGAACACTCGCGTATGCATTTTAGACAGACACATTCATTCCTGCAATTCTATATCTTTCCTCAGGAGGTTCTGGTGGTATAATGGCAATGATAAAAAGAGCCTTCTAAACTGTAACATGTAGACTCATAACTTGCGATCTAGACTGTGTGGATTACCTGTGGAATCATACATAATACATATTTGCATAATATATCCTGAACCTGGACATTTAAAATTTATTGAACGGCTCCCGGGTTCGGAAAGTGAGATCTCTAGAAAACAGTGACGTAGCTTCATAAACTTGAGACTTCTCGGGATGGATTATATTTCACCAAACACGTTGAAAACTTACCGTTTGGTGAGTAGAACGAATCTTAGTGTTGTCGTTATATCCACAATGTCGTGGTTACATAGTTATTGGCAGTGTTCATTGGTGTCCACGCGTTCGTGCACCATTGATAAACGGTAATCATAATTTCCATTTTTGACGAAGAGGGTTTTATTAACAACAAAGACTTCAAATATTGGATGCAGATGCAGAGGTCAAGAGTTTGATTTTCGTATGTAACATGGAGCCTTCTTTGTAACTAATGATCACTCTGCACCATTCAAAGAAGGGTGGCCATATTAGATATAATACTTTGCTTAGATAAGCAGAATATAACTAGGTTTTGGATCCTTGATGCAGTGCAAAAGGTAGATTGAGTGTAAAAAGTAAAATGTTAACGTACGCATATGTACAGATACTTCCGATGGTTTCTATCATTACTTCAAATTATTTTCTTTTTGGTCCATTACTATCTGTGAAAATTTGTTTCTAACCTTTTGTGTTTCATTCGTTCAGTCTAGGAAATATTATTTATTAGTATATTGCATTTGCATCACTTTTCAAAAATAGAACGGTTTTATCTCTGTTCCGATTTCTACTAAATTTCAAAGGCATACAGGAATTATTCATAAGGTTAACCTCTTCCCTGGCCCGGAATAATATTGTGGGCCAGTAGTACATGTATTTCTCGCTTGCTTACGTGACATATGTTTTGTCGAGTGAAGACATGTATGTTATATTGACAAAAGAAAACATGAATTCTCAACTGAGCAAAATTTAGCACCGAAAGAAAACTACTAATCATTTTAAGTGTCCTTCATGCCAGGCTTACATTCGTACTATGTACTACATACAACGAATCGTGCAGTGAGGGGGAGGGGGAGACATGCAAGTCATTTTAAATGTTTCACGACAAAATTTAACGGGTCAAGCTAAAATGATTTTGTACCCTCGAAACCATACTTTCTGATTAAGAAACCAATAATCAGAATGAACTATTTTATCGAGTGATCTTATCTTCCTTTTGTTTAAACATTTACTACACCTACTTCCACATTTGTATCCTTGGAAACATCAATGATTTGTCGACTTCTTATTGCCTTGTTTCTTTTTAACAAGACCTACTATTTCTTGATTCCTATGTTAAGTTTCTTGTATAAACACAGTTACGGATGTTTTTTATTCACTATGTGTTACCTGACTTAATGTGTTTGGCATCAATTTACCTGTTCCTCACATTACTTCTGACAAATTATACAATGTACAAGTTTATTTTAGACATTTGCATGATAAATGAGTGCAGATTGTATATTTAATTCCGGATCGAGAAGACCTACACTCACTTTACACTGTCTCATAATTTATGCAAATTGAGAGAATACTATCTTGCTCTCAAGGTTTCGCTTTTAAATGGCATATCTAATTTTCTCAATTTAACATAATAATTGCTCCTTGATTATTCTCTTTATATGCAAAACAAATTTTTGAAATAGAAAATGCTAACAGTTTAGATATCATACTGTAAGTTCAAGTTTTTCCTCAGTTTACATACAAAATGCTACTAGAAATATGATCATTTTCTTTGTCAGGATAAATATTTAATTCTGAGAAAAAAGAACTCGAACTTTATAGCTGCATTCCTTCCTAAAAGCATTTTGAAATTAATATACCAAGCGTGCTTCCTTTAGCCCATAACTAGTAAAGCAATTGTCTTGCCAGCAAACTCCACGCAGCTCGTCCATTTCGGCTTATTTGTAATTAATGAAACCCCGGTGTTGCCAACTGAAAGAAATTTAATATACTCAGCGACGTGGAGTTTTTAAACATGAGATCCACTCTACCAGATTATAAACATGCTGTTTGCTCAGATGATTGTTATGGTTTTGACTTATGATCGTATTTATTATACTTTCTGTTAGATATGACAGGCGTTAGGTCAGGCGCAAATCGTCTGACGTCGACACCCAGGCAACGAGTGCACGTGCACTTTATTTAGCTAGCCGTTAATTTAATTATGGACAGGCTGTGTACAGGTTGCGTACAGTTGCACGCCTCACAATGACCTTTCCATGATTTATTTGCATTTTGATACGCTTGCGTGACGAATATCGTCTTGGAAATAACACTAGCTTATTAACATGTCATCTCATCTGCCCGACAATATGGGTCTCATTTGTCTTTATTTTTCTCCTCATATGAATGCAGCTATAAAAGTTGAAACTAGCATCAACATGTTGTAAATATAACTCACTTAAGTGTATCTTTAATCGTCTACGCTTTTTCTTGTACACAGTCTTCACAAAGACATGTTTTTATCGATCTCTTTACATTTAGTAATTGGCTTCTAATATTCTTCTGTATAATATCAGAGAAAAGGAAGGCAAAATTATTTATAATATTCAGTTGCGAAAATTCTGGGCTTATGAAATATGTACGAAGGATAATCTTTCACCTAATATGTATTTACGTCAATACAGATGCATTGACAATGTCTAAATAAGAGTTTTTATGCAGGGATATGACTTCCAAAAAAGCACGTATTTACATATGTGTATCATGAACATCTCGGATAGAAAGAGTTTCTTATCTAAGATTTTCGTTGCCAACAATATTCTATCCACGTTTTCTATCAAAAAAAGAGTTTATGAAATGTGTCAGAGTATAATGTGCCTTATCACACCAGGTGAATTCCGACGTTAAACGGTACTCTTTATTATTACGGATTCGAATTGACAGCACAACAATAGTATATCATCTGCTTAGCTAGAACTAAACAGCTTCGTATGATTGGCTGGTCATGGGTAAAGTTTTTATTGATGAGACATCCAAACGTTGTTGCCTTGTTTTTTCCTCGTTATTTACAATGGTGTCAAGAATGAATGTTTTCATGTTGTATGTACGAGGAGACAATTCTAGTGCAGGAATACACTAGTGCTTGCCAAGTTCGAGATTACGTATTAGCCTGAATGTGCAAGAGCCCATTTTGACCTATCATCTTTATGAAAGTAATAGGTGGCACACAACTGCCACCCTCTTATTATGAAATATCGTACATTTTTATGGGATTGAAATGGCGAGTTTTAGGGATTTTCATGCAATATCGAGAGTAGGTAGTCATTGAAGTATTAGCTTTGTCGTGCCACTCTTTTTACTGATTTGGCTTCTCCATTCTTTGACAATCTTGAAAATGTATAGCAGTTGATGTCCATAGAGCTTCGAACATTCTCGACCGCTGCCGTAGCCGAAAACTATTTAGTGCTACCTTAATTAGTATCTATATACTGTTAGAGATTATTTCTCCGGATTGTTTTAATTTCAAACCTGAAACCTATTACTCTTCTCCATAATTTGACACTTTCTTAGTAGAAAAATATTATTAAAAAATTTAGTCCATATAAAACCTGACTCCCTCTCCACTCCACGCCCTCCATTTTCTGTAGCAAAATGCAATTTGCAGTAAGGCACTAAATTCACCCACCTACCCCCTAGCAACGTGAGTAATGATAACAGTAAGGAATATGATACTTATACCACTTATCGTTCAGATCTTTAAGATTAATATTACCGTGTTACCCTTGGAAACTAATCTTAATGTCACTCGGGTCAAAGTTGGTAAAATGCCAAAGCATGCTATTTCACTATTTTGGATCGAAATTTGAGGCATAGAGCTTTGAAAATAATTATTCCTGTACACGTCACGAACCATTTTTCTCCTTTTCTATGTTAAAGTAGGAAACATTTGTATCCAGTTGGCTACTTTGAAGGTCTCTATCGTCGTATTTTGCATTTTATGTCTCACATTTTCATCGTAATATACAGCTAAGATTTCCAATATGCGTGTAATACAAATGTAACGAAATGCACTTCTAAATGGTACATCAGATGGGCCGATAGATAACTTATTTTTGCGCGAAAAAAGAAAACTATGAACTGTATCACGAAATAGGGAAAGGGAGAATTTGAGAAACTTTCGAATCTTCCTTTGGGTAGCATTAACAGTTTCATATGATTAGCAATGGCATACATGTTTGATTGATTGATACCAATACACACATTTTATTGTAAGTTATGACATGACAATCGTATCTTTCAGGAGACGTGAAAAATATATTTTCTGTCTGGTTACTATGGAAGTTAAAAGGTTGCTATGGAAGCCATGAAAAAGCGAACATAAGTTCATGAAGGACATATCATACATGAATAATATATGATATTGTATGTGCATGTCTCATTTTCTATGAAGTTATTAGCAGCTGGAACACTCATATTCTCAGCCTATTTCTGAAACATTTTCATGTGAAGAGTTCTTTGGTGTAAACGTTTGTGTCATATTATGAAAAATTATTTTAAAACAGAAATCTTCGGAAAAGCAGCATTTTGGCATGCCCTTCTCTTTCATTCATTCTTAATCCCATACCGCTATACCATCGTGCACAGAAGTTGACGAGAATTCCACGACAAAGAAGGCTATGGTGCAAATACTCAAAACACCAAAAAGTTCACATTAATATCACACGGTTTCAAGTCCCCGTTGATATTTGTGCCAGCAAGTAAAACCTGTAGAATACCCACACAAAATCTACAACTTTGATTTTGAAGGCGGCACAAAAACAGTGAGATGTGACACTATATTGAAACTTTAAGTAACAAGAGTACAGCACGTTACATGCACATCTCGTGACCTTTTTCCTACCAATTACCTTGACATTTGAGCTAATAACCTGCCAGCGGCATGATAAGATGTGAAGCTGGGTATAATTTCATCAAAATAACTAAAGGGGCTAAAAAGCGACAGCCTGGATAAGAAAACATGCCACTGTCTTACGTTATCCCTCTTTTTTGACCTTGATGGCAGGGGGTATGACTAAATACACGAGACACTGTCAAGGCCAGATATATAACAGGATAAGGTTTCATGAAAATATATTTAATTGGTTCAAATGTTATACCAGTACATGGATGACATTTATTCTGGCTGTGACCTTGACCTTGAGGCTGAGGTCATGGCTATGGTATGTGACACACTCTAAAGTAATAACGTATAATTGGTTAAAGTCAGGAGTTCAAAAGTTACACTACAGACAATTTGCAAGTCACATAATTATATTGTCCTTTGCCTTGTTGGGAATTTAACCTTGAGGCAGGGGTCTGGCTATAGTACGTAAAACACTGTCTAGTCATGATATATATATATGGGCAGGCTGAGTTTTATGAAAATCTCTCCAGCTGTTACAAAGTTATAGACTGGACAAGTAAATACTAACAGAAGGATACACATACAGATGGACGGACAAATGCCTTAACATAATATACCTGACTTAATATAGGCCTTTACAAATGCATCAATGTTCATATCATAATTTAATATGATATCAGAGCTACATGTCACCAGAATTATGTGTTCCTATCTTGACACTGATTTTGAGAAATGAGCTAGAACATTGTATGTAAGACACTCTCGAGTCATTATATATAAGTATACATAAATTCTTCCTAATATCTCAAACAGCTTCAGAGCTACAGCCTGGATACAAAAATTGAGTACCTCGACCTTCAAGATAGAACCATGAAAGTGGTATATGAAACACTGTCAGTTTCATCTCTCTAAATATGGACACGTGACTATAACCTTGAGAAGTCACAACAGGTCAAGATGTTAAACTATACAATGTTTGATACTACTACAGTTACATCCAAAATATTACAAATAAGTAAACTTGAGATGACTGTGACCTTAACTTTGCAGATATGATCTAGACACCTCATCAACAATATTTCATTTGTACTACTTAAACAACTTCAGAGCTAGCCCAACCATGAAAAATGACCATGTCCTTACAAATTGGATCATAAAAGTGTGTTATGTAACATATGACTTCTACAGCTGTAGTTGTTCGAATACGTATACAGATTTCCTGTAAACTATTTATTAAACTCAAAAATGACGTCTCCACGTTCAAATTTTAAAGTTTGACTTCGATTATCCATGTAAGCCCAAATGTCGTACATGTACTTAATGGGTCAGAATGTTATGTTTTTACAAGGACAACAATTTACTACAGTTTTATCTGTTATTATAATAGAGAACATTGCTTCATTAAACACTGCTATACAAATTTCTAACATTTTTATTATTGCAAGATTTTAGGAATGCGAAGTCTTGTTCATAGTAGAAATACAAGTAGATTTGGAAATTAAATCATACCGAGAATTCAAACTTGTTGACAGAACACTCGTGGTTGTGGCTTGACTGCATTATATTTCATACTTTCCCCTGCAATTTCGTCACTTTCTTTGATTCTACTTGTGAGTAATCATTTTTAAGTTTACCGTTAAAAATCTTTTAAAGCTATGTATGTTTCTGCAAACATTACACATTCCCGTTAATATATAATTCTATAATGGCTATTCCTTTTTTGTTTCATTGCAGCATGAAAACTTTTTACCGGACCGTGAGCGATGGTCAAGGATTTAATTAATTTCTCTGATACAAATGGTGATGGCATATTAATAAATAAGGCTAATTTTGTAGTGGAATGTCTAATAGAAAAACAATGTGAGTAAGCACTGGAAACATGACATGCTTCCGTTATTCTGAAATTTGCAATTGTCAAAGGCCAATGAACGAAAAGCAGGTATATTCACATTCATTACACTTGTAAAAACCTGCTCTTTGAATTTGATTCGCCAGTTTGTCTTTATCAATAGCGCTAACTTAAAATCGATTTAAAACTTAATCATTTCCGCAAAATTCCAGTTTATCAATGTCTGAATGAATCAGAAATGAGTTCGTCATATCATTTGTTAGCCAAGCCTCTCAATCAGTACACAGGAATGATATAAATCTAATTTTCATGCATAAAATCATACAAAACATAACACAATTTGCATATATAAGACGGTC
The DNA here is from genome assembly GCA_029931535.1 of Margaritifera margaritifera. NCBI lineage: Eukaryota > Metazoa > Mollusca > Bivalvia > Unionida > Margaritiferidae > Margaritifera > Margaritifera margaritifera. Next base: position 1,757,758 of record JAQPZY010001591.1, read on the forward strand.
CTGTTCTATGGATTTTCTGGCAAATGATACTATGAGAGAGAGAGAGAGAGATGTTTAGAAGAACTTCCATCCATGTTTTTGATGATAATTTGATTTACTAAAATGGTGATAATTAGATTCTATGATAGCACTGAAGAATACATTGATATTTGCTTTTTGAAGGAATTTTGTGGTAGGCTGGCATTAGTTGTCTTAAGACTTACATTTATTAGACAGTAAACTTGATGCTTTATCAGTTCTGCTGTTTGATACGAAAATATATGGTCTAAATATATATGATTATAAACAGAATGTATTGCATTCGTGTTACACAGGGGTTGCAGACAATGAGACGACTCGCGATCGGAAAGATAAGCTTATACAAAGCGAACATCTACAAAGATCTATTTGAACAAGACAATTCATTTATATGTCTTTGTGTCAATTACGTTACTGATATAAATAAATCTGACATTTTTACACTAACTCTAGATACTTAGGCAAATAGTTTTGGCAAATATTTAGACATTTATTGTATAGTATGTTTCGCCAAGTGATTTCTCAGTGTAATAATAAGTGGGGTTTTTTTTTGTGTTTTTGTAACAATCAACACAACTATCGATTAAATAGTTTAGGACGCTAATCCTTGAGCTGCAAGATGATTAATTGCTTTAAGTAAAATGACCCATGTTATTTATGCTTAGCCTTCTCATATTTGCTTTATGATTTTTCCTCATTTGACCACATACATGCGACACATTGTGGTTGTAATATATAGAACATTATTGACATGTAGTGCTCGCCCAGAGTATACATAATGATATGGAACTCTACAAGTGCCACATATATTTTTGGACTCAAAAGTGTAATGGAAGAAAAAGTTTAATGGTCGTGTTGATATAAATGAAGATGGAAACCAAACTAAAGGATAAGCAGTGTCATCATGTAGAGAGTTTGCACGGTATATATATATATATATATATATATATATATATATATATATATATATATATATATATATATATATTAAGATAGCTAACCAATTTCTATTTGTATAACGTGACCCTACCTCTGAACAGCTTCGATAGAGATATGCAGTCGCATAATGCAACAGAAGATCGAAGTCCATGCTTCGCATCTGGGCGCAACGCACGGGAAGCTAAAATACTTGTCATTTCCATTGCCATGCTGACAGATCTTCACAAATTAGGTACATGTACACTTATTCTAATGATTTTCTAATTATGGGAAAATACGCTTTAAATTATTTCATAACTCTCAATTGTTTTAAAATAGTTATGGACAATTTAAATTGGAATTTAATTCACAGTAAGACAGCGGATACAAGACTTTCAAACACGTAAAATACAAATAGCGTTATATACAATAATTCGTGCAAATATCCTAGTGTAAAACGTTTCAAAGAGTGCATTGCTTACAGAAATAAATCATTTAAACAATTCATGAACTTATTGTCCAATTTCCATAACGTCTCCGGAAACTTGAAAGAGTTTGATATTAGTGATAACAAAATGAGCATGATTTAAATAAAAAATTTCCGTTGGAAACCAAATGACGTTCCACATCAGATATATATTATCTTAAAATTGAAGGTTTGGCAAACATATAACATTGATGATTGATAAAAGTATGATACTATAAGATTCTAATCAATTAAACACTGGCAAACAATAAACCGTTGAAAGTCATGTTTCATGTCAGAATGCGTTATCCTTTTCTTAAGAAAAGTAATGTCAAGAAAGATATCGTTTAGGTATAAATTCAGCCATTACATTTTGCAGATGAATTTATTTATTTTTCCATCAAAGGAACGTGACCAACATTATATCAATTGTTTACATACAGAATGGTCTCCGACAATCATGAACAAAGTCCTTTGGATATTTGTTTGCGATATCGAAGTTAAACCGAAACAGCATCTTGACATAGCCTTTTCTATCCAGACTCCCATGTCATTTTAGGATATACAAAGCTGACATACAATAATAAATCAAATTTATTTATTTATCATTGTCGAATAAATAGAGGTACAAGTTGATTCATCCGGGGACTATCGAGTGCCAGTGTCTGTTTACTTGATCGATGTTCCAATAATTCTTGACAGGTAGATTATTTTGTTCTCGACATCAGTTACGACCACATTAGGTTTCATTCATTATTTCAGTTCGAGCGACAACAATGCTAATTTTAGAAGATATTCAAAAAGACAAAAACATATTTATCAACTCAGGTCAAATCTTATACAAGTTTGGATACATCAGTGTTTGATAGAGGAAAGATTGATATATGCCTTTTATTATTTGCCTTGGTGTTCTATGAATGCACTATCACGAAACATTTTGCATTTGTTTTATTATCCCGTTAAATATCAAGAAGAATCAAAACTACTACAACACCATCTTACATTTACATTTTGTAGTTAATTAACCTTTTCCACTTTAATGATACAATATTCACCAAAAATGTTACTATTATATTACCTTGTCATTTAGAAGGTCCGCCATGTAATATACATTAATGATGAGGTGATGGACTAAGATGCCGGGTTAGTCAGTGTTTAGAAGGGAAGCATTTTATTATTCTGGAAACAGGTTTGTTAAGATAGATTCTTTGAGGAGCATTTTGGATTACTGTTTATAGCTAGATATAAAAGAACAGTTTTGACATGAACAGTTTCAAAGGTATATCTTATTCAACAAAACTAGAAGGGGGCACAAAACTGCATTGTGCCAAAAATGTTCGAACCACAGATAAGAATTTAGATTCAAAGTGTCAATCAAATGTTTAGGTTTGTGACACAATTCCTTCTCTTTTGATCAAAAGAGGAATTTTATATTTGAACCTGCGTCAAAGGAAACTGTTTCGATCGAATTTGTAACCTTCATATATTTTCGTAAAATGTTTAGACCCGCATATAAAAAATACCATTAATGCGTGACTCTTGCAAATTAAATGATCCTTACCATTATTTCTGAAAGAATATGAATCTAAATACCAAGTCATAGCCTTTATATTTTGAATGTAGCGTGTGAACGTTTGTTTTTCCTATCTTAAAAATAACTAGCCTCTAGGTACTTTTCTCTTGAGAAACATTCGTGCCGTCTAAACGAAACAACACAAATTCTTAGGTATGTTTTAGCATGATGTGGGCCCTTATCTGTTTCTTTAATTGAGAAGTGTTATGTTGGTCTGTATTTTTTGATCTCACACTATGAAAAATTAACATAGAAAACAATAGCAACCTCATAAGCAAAACTGAACAAAACAAATACAGAACACAGAATCAAGAAGATTTCTTCACTCGTATCATGTTTCAATTATGAAGAAATAAACAAACAAAGGATAAACAATAGAATAAAGAAAAAATACAACATTTAAAAACGGTCTAAAACGGGTAAACTACATATCTATGTTATGCTGCCATCAGCCCAACAAAGTTGTGTAAAAATATTCAAAGAAGTGTTTATCGTGCGTATCACACAGAGGACCAAAGTGTTTTGATCTAATTCCAGACTGGGAACAAAGGACTGACACCATGCGCGGTGAAAAATCAACGCCATCATCAAAGTTATCATGGAGGTATTAAGGAAGTATGTCAAGAGCATGGTATAGCGGGATAATGGAAAAGAATTCAAATAATAATAATAATAATAATAATAATAATGATAATGATAATAATAATAGTAATAATAATAATAATAATAAGAAGAAGAAGAAGAAGAAGAAGAGGAAGAAGAAGAATACCAATAAGACATTTAAAGAGTTACGGAATATTTACTTGGGTAAATACTATCGCGAAAATTGCGTACGTCTGCTAAACTGATGCCTAGCTGTAGTTTTGATAAGACTGCATTAGGAATGTTAGTTTTTTTCATTTAGGCCGAACTCCCCATGGGTTTTCAATTGAAGTATCCAGTATCGTTTCTTACGTGTGCGTTCTATATCGGTCCACCCCAGGTAAGAATCAATCGGTATCATCTCGAGCGACTCGACTTAATGCCCAGTCCAGTTGTAGTGGTTGGCGAGTTTCGCGTTGATTTTGTTGCAAATGTGGCTCTTGTAGTTATTCGTTCGTTCTCAGAAATCAACGGTTTCACCAACATATTGAGTGGCACAGGTCTTGCATGTTAGAAGATAGATAATATTTTTGATTCGACACCCTAACTTCTGATTGATAGTGTAGCTAACTCCTGTCGTCGAACTTTTGAACGATTTGGTCTCGGACATATGTTTGCAAATCAGGCAACACTTGTCTTTGCAGCAATATGTGCCTGAATCTGTGGTCTTGTTTAAAATTACCTTGGCACGTACCAAATGGTCCTTCAGTTTTTTAGGTCTACGGTACACAACCATCAGATCCATATCATTGATTTTCATAGATCAATATAAATGTCTAAGAAACGGGACCAACACATAGGTCACTTAATGCAAGACTATTTCATGAAACTATTGAAAACGTGTGAAGTAATCAGCATTCAAAATATCAACAGCACAATATATGGACTTGCACTAAATTTAATCACAACATTGTTCCATGCCTTTATGATGAGTAAATAAATCAAATAATATTATAATTTTGTACCATGTATCTTATTTGATGTGTTACGTGAGACCCTATGTTTGGTGACTAATGCATATGTGATTTAAGATTTTGAAGAGATCCGCTTGTAACGAGAGATATAAATCTGTGTTCCTGACATCTCGTTATAACTGGAATCGACCAGATAGATAGATAGATACACATATGGTGGGAATTAGTACTTTCGATGCCAGTGAGATCCTTTCATGCCCTACCTTGCTTCCTTGTTTGGTTAAAAACCCTTTGATTCTTCTTTACGATCGTTGTATATATAGGCGAGCACAGGAGGGTTTACTGGCTTCAGTTGGGGCACTATGGTGCAGAATAACATTACTTCTACTCACTATAAATTTCCATGTCTAATCCAAACCCTATCCCTTCTTGATGACAATATCCCCCTAAAATATTTTCATGTGTCAGCACACGTGACTCCCGTAACGTGCATTTCATAATACATGACTCAATAGGCTTCATTCGCCGATTCAATGTCCTTACTACGGCACTCTAAATATCAACAACCAAGATGCTTCACTCATGATTCATTCATTTATTTCAAGCAGCGAGTCGACACAAACATATAAAACGATCAGGCAATAAGACACAGAAACCCTGCAGAAAATATTCTTTCAATCATCAGCATAACTTTTCCGATTTTCCTATCTCAAACTAGTATACATCTCAGACGTTTTTGAAATCGGGGTCGGACTTTGCAAACAGGAACTTCTCACATCGTTTGATCTTCGCCATCATCTCGTCAGCCACAGCTGCCAAATTGCAAAAGAAAAAGATATTGGATGCCCTTGCCAACAAAGTGTAATCTTGTTTCCAAGATGAAGAGGGACGACTGTGCGGTCTGCAAGCACACGTTTGTGCAGACATGTTGAGGCACTTACGACACAAGTATATCGCTGATGGATGTCCAATCTGTCAAGGGATAATTGTGCCTACTCAACGAAAGAGGTCCATTTTCTATTATAATAACAGTTAACCATGATTATGTAAGGTCCAATACCATGCAGAGAAACCACACTCTTTTAACACATTATTGGCTATATGATGCCGAGGAAATGGGAGCTAAATGCATTTCCCAAGGACACATCGAGACTACCGACCTGGGCTGGTCTGGGCGGGTATCGAATCAGCGACCATTGGAATGCGAATTCGAAGCTCAATGAACTGAGTTAACGCAGCTACTCGACCTGAAAGTGAAAAATATAATTGCAACGATATCATGAGTGTGGTTAGTAAAGTTAAGCGTATCAGCGATTTATTTACTGAAGGATGTAATTACAGAAATTATTCCGTCATCCTTTTGAACCAAAAATGATATTTCAGTAAGGTCTGATGGAACGCTGAAATAGCCATTTTCTGATACTTTCAAAAATTTGACAGACATATCCTTAGTGCTCAAAGAACAAAGCGGATTATTTTATGCAAAAGTTTAATGCGGCCACGAAAGAAAAAAAAACGAAAGAAAAAAAAAACGCACAGCTTCCTTTTACTCGATTTGAATGCAGACACCTCAGAATGTGACAAATTATGGCCTGATATCGGCATTTCGAGTGACGAATCCATAAGAAACACAAATCACATCCATACCTGTTCATCGTCATGATATAGAACCCAAAAAAGCGAGGAAAAGAGTAACAAAACAGCATAGGAAAGCAAAAAATGCTTTCTTGTTCTGATCGTAATGTAATGCCTGGTGACGTGGATGTTTTACAAGGGCACATCAAATTGGGGTTGTGCACCGAATGCCGAAACGATGGATCGCTGATACAGATAAAAAACAAATAGTTTGACGTCGATGATATGAGTGACGTGACAGACGATGGTGACGAAAATTATTTTCGAAATAAAGACTAAAATAACCGCCTTTCTCGTCAACGAGATGCATCTGAGACGATGTTCCAAGCTCCCTTCGTAGAATATATTCGACCTATGTCAAAGAAAACTAGTGACAACTATCAATGCAAAAACTTAGACGAAAGTACGGCATGGTATAAATCTGACAACGAGCATTTACTCTTTTTTACGCAAAAGACTTCCAGAAGTTATGCAAATTGTCCTCATCGACTATAATAAATTGAATAGGACCAAATACAACTGCACTTTTTAAAATCTGTGAAACTGTTGCGTCTTCATCACGACATGAACTTATCCGGGTCTATAAAACTGTCTGATTGAGAAGAAGAAAAAAACTTCTTTTCAACAAGTGTTGAAAGATAACCATTGGAAATGAACAAATCAATCCACTCCACGATGATACCAACAGTGGTGAGAATGACAAAGAGAAAACGGACATTAATTAATTAATGAATAATGATTGCAAGCACACAGTTGGAAAATAGACTTTTAATGTGCAACAAACATAACAGTATCATCATTAAGATGATAAATATAAAATTTGCAAGTTATTGGATTTTTTCCATAGCACTGACAGGAAGAGAAAATGGACTCCATAGAAGTCTTCGATTTCAAGCAAAGGTCAATGCGTACCTTATGTGCCCAATTTCGAGAAAGTAAAATTCATTTCCGCAATATACACGAAGGAACGATGAAACCAGGCCTCGTATTATCAAACGTTTTAAGCAAGACGGAAGGTATCCATCCCCAAACTCAAGCTCAAAATCCCAAAATCAGATATATTACTTACGGGGCACGTACGTCAGGGAAATTTTGAAGTATAGTTGTGGTACCCAAGTTAAGAAAAATCTGAATGTCTGTGATTCTGGCTTTATTCTTATTAAATGTATAGACTGTCAAGTTTGAAGATTTTGAGCTTGAACTTGAGTTTCATTCTCAAAAGGTTTTGAGAATAGAGTCCCTGATTCTGTATGTTGTTACATCGTAGGAAGCGACTCCAGACACAGACAAAAGAGGAAAAAAAGAAAGTTAAAGAGCCCCAAGTGAAATTGGTCATCCCTTCCACCCAGGCTATAAAAATGGCTAAATTGGAATTTAAACGAAAGAATGTTCCACCGGATAAAGAAGTGCCGCACATAAAACTACCTGGTAAGAGACCAGTGAAAAAAATGACACCCAAGAAAAATGGGAAAATGACTGATAGTGTTCAAGAAAGATATAATGTATTATCTTGACACAGCGAAAGCCCATTGCCCTGAATGCGAATAGGGAAATAAAGAAGCCAAACACTGTAGCTTTTTGTTTCAATAAATCATACATGAGGACCCCCTCCCATCTTCCACCCCTTTACTTAAAGCAATATTTGTTGTGACATATGTATAATTGAAAAGCGACTACGGCAATACATATAACTACACTTTAAATATGTATTCCCCCAAAGTATAATCTGTGTCAGTTCATATGAAGTATGCTTCTCTCTTCCTGCGTCTTGATGTACAGTTTCAACAATGTAACTTTTTTAGTTTAATCTGAGTTATGACAACAATAAAACAATAAACAAGAAACATGAACGCATAGTTCGTGTGATAAGCTAAACATAGATATACAGATAAACAGGATTCAGGGTAAACTATAAACGACACCATAACTGAAGATGACGACATTATTGTTGAAAGATAAGTGGTAATCTCGACTACCGTTCACTTGAACCGGGACATTAGCTGTAGGTAGCATGAAGGACATTAAATGGAAGGGGTATCGGAACAATAGTATGAGGAAAAGATAGAGAGGAAAAACGGAAGAGGGTGGTGACATGATGTAAATAAATTGGTGTCAAAAATGCTAGAATCCTCTTCAGAATCTTAACACTATCTATAAGTGTTTATCAATGATCAGCTCAAGATAAGCTTGTGATACAATAATATCTGCATAGTAAATTTTCGTTGGATAATTATTGATAATCAAATTAGTTAAGATAGCCAAGCTTCCACCACTAGTTGAGGTTACAGAAACTTGTTAATATAGAATGGTATCCGAAGGCTCACGCTGGTAACTGACTAATTAACGTCACAAGACTTGAAGTATCTATCTGATTTAATGGTAACAGTGATGTGTGATTGAGAAACAGTATGCTCTGCATGCCCTGCGTCTGTCTGTCTGATTGTTTATCAATGGTCAGCTCTGGCTCGCTACTTGGAATGAATGAATAAATTATGAGTGAAGCAACTTGATTTTCGGTACCCAAAGTGTTGTAGTAGGGACAATGAATCGAATAAATGAAGTCGGGTGTAATGTGTATGAAGAACGTGCGGACGGTCACAACGTGGATATTATCTCACGTCTCGCATAAACGTGAGTCACATACATCTTTTGGATGATGCCATCTGAAAGTAACGTTTGATGAGGCATGGATATATTTTATGGCTGATAATGTCATTAAGAAATAAGTAATGGAAATTTACAGTGACCGGAAGTGACGTCATGATGTATCATGCTGCCCCAACTACAGCCTGCAAACAAGCTTGTGCTGGCTTGTATATATTACTCGGATTCAAGTGTTGTTGGGTAACAACTTAAAATCAACGGTTTTACAGTGGACAGTCTAACAGGAAGACAACAAGAGAAAGTACATGTAACATCTTACTGGTGTTCAACAGATACAATTTTATATGCAGTCAGCAAGGGAAAGGATAAATTTATTCTATACTACAGTGCAAGCATTACTTTTTTTCGTTTTTAGTAATTTATCATTCAGTAATATCGCTAGTCGATTTAAACCCAATTCATTTCCGCATGGTTGCAGTTTCAAATGTGTTAATGATTCAAAAGTGAGGAAATCATATCATTTATCCAGCCGTGTAGCTCAATCAATACTAATGAATTTTATTGATCTAAATTTCATGCATACAATTATTTTGATATAAGGTCATCATATGAACGTATTTAGAATGTAAGAAGTCCTTAGAATTCTCGTAAATAATACTATGACGGCGATTTTAGGCATAACTTGATGTGATAAGAACCATCATTATTCTTTTGGAAGTGTATCAGTTGTTGATGATTTATTAGTGGTGACAATAACAACTAAATCCTACGTTGATTTTTTTAAAAACTGCGATAAATGCATTTTTGTGGAGATCGGCAAGCAATTATTTTATTGTAATTGGAATGACCAGACTCACCTAATAGATAGGGAGCATGTAAAGTCCCGTGGGAATTTTGTGATGAAAGCAAACCACTAGTCTAAATATCTTAAGGGGAACCCAAATAACAATAAAAAGTTTGTTCGCAGTCTGGGAATTTGCTCTGGTATCGGCTGTGAACTACTGAACTAATAATCCAAAATATCGGTCTGAAGCCATTTCGGACAAAGAGATAAACACAGTTGCAAGTTAATATAGTGGACTATTTATACCTTAGATATGAAATTATGTATACAAAATAAAAGTATATTATTCAAAGAGACCACAGGCATTGGCTATGCATTTATAACATACGTTTAGGAAAAACAAAATTGGCACTTTCATGTAAAACAATGATTGAGTTCTTACGACTTATCAGATATGTTATCCTGAGCCGAGGGAATGGAACAGTCTGGCAAAACTTATTCTAAGTACTGCTATCGCTCATCATATAAACTTTGAGTACTGATTGCTTTAAATTCTGACATTTATAGACCAATTTATACCTACGTCTTTGTTATAGGGAAACGTAGATTTACTGCGGGCTTAATATTTAAGAGTGTATTGCTATCACACAAGCAATATCTACATTTGCAAGTACATCAGATAATTCACAGGAACATGCCATCATATTCGCCATCCTCCTCCTCCTCATGCACTGAATTTGCCTGCTCCATGTTGTCACACGCCTTTCCAATGTCGCAAGAGCCACATATGTAAATGCAGCTGAACCATACTTTCCGACAGGTGCATCTTGCTGTTTGGCATCTGGTCTTGGTGCAGTAACACTACAAGAAGTGGAGTACAGACTTTGGTGCTGGAAGCTGCATGGTGATGACTTGAATGCACTCTTCCCCTTCTAATTTCCAGCCATATTGTTGCGGTGAAGGGTTCTCAGGGTTTGCCACGGTGTCATTCTTCTAGGTAATGACCTGCAAGTAAGCCTGTACAATTGCTTGATGTAGTGCATCTTGTGTAGATGTTAGCGTTTCCGTTTATGCCTACTTATTTGTGAACAGCCACCACCTCAACTTCTCCACCTTTGAGATCTGAGTTTGAGGCAGATACACTTTGCAGATGGACTGCTTGACAACAGCAAAGATGTCATCAGTAGGCACTGAGGTTGTGTCCAGGCGGTGATCTTGGAAACCATTCCAGGCAAAACTGCCTGTATTGTCGGCACCACGGATGGCATGGAATCCTGGCAATGCGGCAGCCTTGCTTAAGTCCAAGCTCCTCTTACCAGTTCCAGATACAAAGTTGGTGTCCTTGCATACTTTTGGATACTGTCGGATAGACAGCACAAAGCCGTCGGTACCTGGTGAGTGGATACTGATGCTAGAAGTCTCACAGGCTGTTTCATCAGCGGCATACAGCAGCAACCTTGTGTCGGCTTCTTCTCGAACACTTTAAAGGTGGCTCATATTCCTCTGAGTAGTTTTCCACTGAGACCGCCACAACCATGTGCTTCTCATTTGCGTATGCCTACTCCATCACCATCTCAGCAATGTAGCAGGTGAGTTCCATCTTCGTCTTCGCATTGAGCAGGAGTCACTTCATGGTTACTGTTGCTATGTTTGCTGTATCCTTTATAAGATAGGATATTACTGGCTGCTATCCTTGCCTCCTGTCACGGGTGGCCGTCTTGAATGACATAGGAACATCGTAGCGGTGAAATATTAGGCGCACGTCGTCCACGTTGCTGTATCTCTCCAGTATACGGTTGGTAAGTGATCAGCCAGTTGGTTGCAGTTCTTTATGCAAGCTAGTTGTTCAAACAACTGGACTTCTGCCATTGAATCCACAAGTGCCACCTTCACTTCAACAGGCTTGTAACCACCGGAGTCTGAGGTGTTTCATGTCATCCATGTCTTTGCGAGCCATCTACAGCTACTTTGCAGGTTTGTAGAGCCCCATGTCAAGCACGCTGTCTCATGAAGTTCAGTACTTTCTCATGAGAACAGTGCTTCACCTGTCTCTGTTTGGCAGATGATACACATAGATTAGTTGGTGTTATACTTTGCCACTTTTGCAGCTGGCACTTGAACTTGAGCTGCTGTCTCTATAATGGTAGAAGATAAATACCGTTGCTGCAGAACGTTCATGCAAACAGAATGTTAGTTTTAGCAAGAGCAAACCCAACACCATACAAGCCTCCAGTCTATGAGGATCAAAGATTTATTCTATCCTGTTCAGCCTGATTTCTGTACTGTTCATGCTGTTTATGTTGGATGATGCGTGTGCTCCCACCACCACAGCACTCACTTGAAACATTCAAGAAATACATGGATATTAGATGTCACTCAGCATTGTACACGAGCTACGATTCACGATTTACACAATTGTTAAGTGTATATATTGAGCAGAGCAGATTTGACGCTGGATGAAAGCTGAAACACATATAGAGGAAACTGATGAATTTATCAGGTTAAGTTGATATAAAATACTACGCATAAATGCACAAGTAAGTGTTTCCTGCACTTACTCATCACCTTGACCAGAGCAGATTCACAGACTGCCAACAAGTTTTTCATTGTTCTTTGGGGTCCCCTTAAGAGATCTAGACTTGCGGCTTGCTTTCATTCCAAAATTCCCAACAGACTTTATTTCACAGAACATGCTACCCGACGATAATTGATACGAAACTATATGATATAGCGAAGTATACCTTAGTGGCATCTCTTACACGCGATGTTGTCGACGGCTGCGCCGCTTATACTAGTAAATATAAGCTGGTCTGATTACACATTTGGCAGGATTTCTTTCGACACAACAAATAACTCAGTTGCATGCTTCAGTATTTACACAATGAATGCCGATATATATTATGAGATGGATGGAACATATTATCGACACTAGCTGTTCTACGGATTATTTAATTGAATCAAAGATTATAATAATATCAGACTTACAGCAGAACTGGATATTTATGTTAAAGACTGTCGAATTATTTAAGATAATTATCCTGTTCTCCTGTGTATATTGCGCACAACACGGAGATCAGCGCAGATCCAGACATGCGGTCACATAATACGCCAGCAGATCATGATGAACTGTGCTGTACGTTTGAATACTTAAAAGAATCAGTGTAGACCTAGATTTGCCAGAGCATTATGTAACGGCAGATCTGGGCCCAAGCTGTACTTAAATCTGTCGTAGCACAATACTCTGGCAGATTTGGGTCTACGCTGTTTCTGTTCAGCATTGTACGATGTGTGTGCGTGTGTGTTTGTGTGTTTCCCACTAGCAGATACTGAATTTCATCACACTGTTGACAGACGTTCTGAAATTACATGTACACCAGTAATCGACAACTTTCAGATTACGAGGAAATATGATACTGGAAATCAGTGACTATAAAATTTGAAAAATTTCGAGAAATTAAAAACCTGAATTAGGAGCAAAATGGAGTTCAAAGGTTTTCGAACAGGTTAAATTCAAATCTTGTTATTTAGACAAAATGGACAGATGTAATGTACAACGTTGCATTGTAGTGAAGTATAGTAACAAGGTCCTAAAATTATTCCCGGATGTTTTTTAATCACTTACCCAGCATTCAATGATATCATTTCCAAGACTTGTATTTTTCGTATAACATGGGCCGCTTCAGGAAATGTTAAAGGTACTGATATCAAACGCTAAAAATAGTAGCAAAACAAGCATGTCAGAAACGAGGTGAAGAGCTATACGTTTATCTCAAATGTGATAGTTTCTGTAAACATAACTTTGAATATTGATTCAATTATGATACAATTAGTTTTGCTTCAAGTCAAAACATGCAAATTCTGTATCAGTGATTGCAGATGAAAACTAACGCCATGTGATTTATTTGTCCAATCAAATTACGCGAAATATAAACGACTCCAAGACAAAACAAAAAACATTAAGTAAGCATAATAAAAATACTGAGATTAGCTGTTTATTAAATTTCTCAGGATATCTCCATGCAAACATCCATTGTTTAAAATATCACTATCTAGATAGTGCGTACACAACAAATATTCGTGGGCATTTCTACTAAAACAATATAATCACTGAGAACACGTTTTAGGTCACAAAGTCATACCTAACGGTACCCGCCATTCATAGACGTTTGTTACACACTTCAATCACACATTCAGATCGATTTTAAAATTCGAAAAGTTACCGTTCTTAAACTTGGCAGCCCTTTTCAAGTCCAATCTCTGCATGAGTATGACAGTTGCTTCAACGTAAATGCGTGATTTAGTTTAGATATCACTTCAAATTTAAATAAGCTTGAGAATTAGCATGTATTGCTTCTTCTATTCTCTAACTGACGGAAGCTTTCATTTGCTTTGAACACATTCTTCGCATGGCAACAAAAAACCAGAGTATTTCGCTACCCTCCATCCTCAAAATATACTCCTGTTAATGTTGAAACCAATTTTATAAATTTTTATTCTTTATCAAATGAATTGCTCGTGTATGTTTTATGTGACCCATTCAAAACCACGTGGAGATAAATGTGCGGCACATGTATATACGCAAGGTCATTATTGTCCAAATCATTCATCACAATAGCAGATATAGCTTAACCTTTTCATTAGCATGACATTTTGAGTAAAAATCAAAACCTCGATATTATTTTGAGTAAAATGTGTCTCAATTAATAGCAAACGTTTGAGAAAATTAAACAGCAAATCTTAAAGTTATGTCTTTTTGAATTTGTATGTTACATAGTGATAATCGTGTAGATGTCGTTCTCCTTCGGCAAGTCAGGCGACAAGCTTTCATCCAGACTTTATATACCGTAACACTCACATCTAGCCCATATGTTGATTGGCTAAATAAAACAGTCACAATTAGACTGAATGATCAATATGTATAAACTGGGCATTATAGTGTTTTTGATTTGTCTCAAAGTAGAACTTATCGGATACTTTTTTTTCAATTCTTTAAATTAGGATACTTTTTAGTACGTGTGCCATAAAAATATAGAATAATTTTAAGTTCCGTACAACGGATTATATGTTTGACACTGACACTGCAAGATGGCAAAATTTCTATATATCTAAAAGAAAATGTAAATTATTTGCCTCACAAGATATAGGTAATGAATTTCACTATCTTTTTCAATGTCAATATTTTGCTGAAATAAGAAAAACAATATATATATATATATATATATATATATATATATATATATATATATATATATATATATATTGTTGCTAAATAAACGTCAATGTTAAAATTCTGATTAGAAAATTATATGTAAATCATTATGATTCCCACGTAAACTAAGAATATGTGTGCCTATTACAATTTGGTTCCATTTTGTCACATATATCCAAAGTAATGGTCAGAATATATGTCTTTCAACCAATCTCTTTCTACCCTTCTATTCTCGATACCACCACCAATAAACAATTTGTATTTGTACTTGATCTCATATATGTCTATTGTTCGACCCGAGATGGCAATACAGTTTTCTTCTGGTCTTCTCGGATGTAAGTGGTCAGCATGTCATTCTAGGTTGTAATCTATTTGACGTGCAGGTCGGCTTGCTATTGATGATGTAATCTGTTTGCATTGTTTGACATGCAGGTCGGAGATCCATGAATTAATATCTAAATGACATTATTGGTCCCCTACAATCTGATTCTTCGCGATATAATTAGGAAGTCTAGACGGCTGTTCTGCTGCAAAAGTTCCCATTGTGTAATAGGATGAATGCTTCAGTTCATTATTACGATTTTTTCTTTCGTAAGAATGCATATGTGGAAATTTACTGCGGGCAACATATGCAATTAGTTGTTTTTATTGTATCCATTATTTGGAAAAATAAATTTAAAAGTCAATTATAAGCATACGGCAGAAAAGGCACCTCTTTCAGCCTAACCTTGCCTGATTCTTAAAAGTAAGAAGTTAGTATGGAAAAATGTATTTAAATGTTATTCACATCTTAGACTGTAAAACATGTGTTGATTTCAATATAAGTTTATGAATTACATCACTTTTTAGTCACATTTCTGATATCAGATGTATTACCTGTATGTTTTTATTTTTATTTATTTATTTACTTTTTTGTAGATCGATTGTGTTTTTATTTTGCAGGCCCATTTGATCCCGGTTTTGATTGAATTACGACAGAAGCAATACTCTTTAAAAAGTTATTTAAAACTTGGAAGGCATATTATGACGTGAATTTCTTATGGAAGTTAACAGAAACAAACGAACAAATCCTTATATAAAGAATAACTTACTGTCATAAATAGCGCTCCAAGTCACTAAAATGCATTTATGTAATTCATTGTGTAGTTATCATGCAGCTTTTTCTTCTATTTTCTCACTTTCTTAGCAGCTAAGGGATAATAGCCATCTGTTTCCTTTCATGGGTAAGACTAGTAATCGAAATAACATTAGGAAATTCATATCCCTAAAATACATACACTGACGTTTATCTTTTTAAATAGTAACAGAAATGTAAGCACATTTAACAATGAAATGATATGACAAGAGCGTGATGGTTGAAGAAGCAGAATGACTAGAGAGATATAAATTTTAACCAATCATATAAAGGCATATTTCAGCTTGAAGGAATCTACATATGGACTAAACATGTCCAGTAATTTCATCTACATATTGACTAAAACATGTCCAATAATCTCATCATTGTTCCCGATGAGAGTATAAAATGAAGTGTAACGTTTCTACGTGTTCTTGCGTACAAAACAGTGTTTGTGTTAGCAAAAATCATAACATTAGTCAGAAGGAAAGGCAAAAAAAAAATACCTTGGCAGCTATATCCTTTACTTTATGTGTATTTATATGTATGTTCGTATGTTTGTCTGTATATTTGTCGGGCTGCATGACTTCATCGGTACAAAACCTAAAACCGAGTAAATGTATTTGGAAATCCATCAAATAAATGTTACAAAGCTCTAAAGCTGACAATGGAGATCTTCCTTTTCACTCTTGATAATAAACAAATGGATAATAAATGATAATGGACACGTTTTAGAAATAATCTAAAAACCTTAAAAGAATAAAGAGGAACATACCTCGAGATCAATATAATTGTCTTCAGTCAATATATATATATATATATATATATATATATATATATATATATATATATATGTGTGTGTGTGTGTGTGTGTGTGTGTGTGTGTGTGTGCATTGCGTGTCTTGCTTAAATGAAAGGTCTGTTGTGACTGTTCACAGGGCTGCACACGTTCGTTGCCTCTGTCTTCACTAAACACGATTTTCTCAATAAAGTGAAGTGACCTGACGGGAGAAGTTTCACATGTAAGAAAAGTGACCAATTTGATAGGTAGTTCTATATGAACAATCCATTATATTACAAGTATAAAATTATTACCAAAGAGGACGCGAGTGAAATATTGCACGAAACATGAAATCAATCCAAATGAAAGACTTGTCTCTTCTTTCACGCTTATTATTGGATACAAATTTGAATGTCTGAGATAGGAGTGAACCAAACAGGAAACTCTGTTGAATTATGTCTCGCCTGCTTCGCCTGTATAGTACATAATCCAAAAACTTGGCATAGTTAGTTGAGCAAGAAAAGTAGGTCATTACAACCAAACTCTACTTTGTATGGGCGTTAACATAAGTGATAAATGTGAATGCACACATACAATTGCATGACCATCCTTCAAAAGTGTCTAGGAAACTTAGCTACAAGCATATCAGAGTGTCTGGTATACTTGGCCAAAGCAATTATGATCGCTGAAGTTTATCTATTGCTCTAAAAATAGCGGATCAGAACTGCTTTACTCCTTGGAGAATACATTACTGTGCATTACAATGATTTAATCCCATCGGCAACAGCAATAAATAGCCTTTTATTGGCAAATAAATTGACACGAAGCATCTTGAAGTCTACCTGCTATTTACATCTAAGACTACACATTGAAGCGTCATGTGACCATATTACTCGTGGTCATGATCTATTTAAGAAGGGGAAACTCCTACGTACGTCTACGCTTGACCTTATTTAAATGCAATTGTAGGCCTTTTTCATTGAACACAATTTTAGTTTCACGACTTTTCGACATTTTGAACAGACAGATGAAAGAAATTCAAATTAAAATATATGAAAGTTTATAAAGCAGTGCTCCTTGAAGTGTCGCCCCTAATTGTAGATGTTAACATTAATAGAGTCATCTAAAGAAAATTTGACTAAATCTATTTTGAACCCCTCCAATAAAGTGCCCAATGTATTTGTGCAGACAGTATAAAATCCATGTTTGGCTGAAGAAGGATGTCAATAAAGCAAAAATGATAGCAGTTATATGAGCCTCTGTAGAGCCATACTGGAATTATCATTACGCCATCGGTTTACATGGAATAGCCACTATAGAACCAAACGTGAAATCCTATGTTAAAATTGTCCATAGACTTACATTGGTTGGGCGGTATGGGGTCAGTGAGAAATCATATGTTAAACTTATTTATCTGTTTAACATGAGATAGTATTATAGGGTCAAAAGTGTTTATAGGCTCATAAGTGTTTATGTGGTCAAAAGTGTTTATGGAGCCGTACGGTAATGGTAATGTTAAAAATTGTATATACAATCCAGCACATACCTTTACAATCCAACACACACTTCTACAATCCAGCAACTGCCTTTTTATTATTATCCAAACACAAACTCATGCACCCCAATAAACAGGGTAGGAGTGTTACAAAATTCCCTAAACCATCGACGGGAAAACAGTAAAGAAACACGTCTTGTTCTATTGGCAGTCTGAAATCGACAGACTGAAAATAGGGCATAAATTGTTACATTTTTAATTAATCTTTTTTTAGGTTTTCGAAAAAATTAAAAAACTAAAGTAACATTTCACGTAATCATTGTGATTACTGCCAAATTTTGAGAGGTATCTTAGAGCGGGAACAGATACCATTATGATATCAATCTAAATCATTTTATAAAACTTAAGTGTATATGTGTGCGTGCGTGTGGTTTTGTGAAACAGGGATAATTTGCATTATGCCGGAGAGAGAGAGAGAGAGTATTTTACTCCTTCTTTTAAAAATATCAAGACACTTACGTTGTTGTTTTGTGGTACATTTTCTTTTCTGAAATTTCAAGAACACACATCCCATTAAAAAACCTCACATCGATAGGAAAAATCCACGTTTTTTATAAAATATCACATGATTGAGTTGGAGAGTCTTTCGAAAACGTAGATTCTAAGTTTATCACCAAAAATTACATCCAAACATTCTTTGGTGTTTTTGGCATAAGGGGGAAAATTGGTTGTGCGTTAGTTTTTTTTAGTTTTTTTTTTTGTAAAGCGGCTAACGGTCAGTCGCAGAAAAACACATCTAATCTGAAGCCGAATCGAAGCTAAGGCGGTAACAGTGTTTGTTAGCCAATTATATTAACTTATAATGAGTGATGAAGTGTTTTGTTCCAGATTCAAAACAGGCAGTGTGACAAAATAATACATATGAAAAGGGTTTTTACGATTGAAGTGGAGACAGAGTAGAGTGAATTTGCAATCATGTTAAGAATTCGAGTTGTGTAACATTTTTCTCGCCGCGCTAAATACTCAACTGCAACATTATTGTTTCGCGTTTCGAAACTGACAAATAATGTTGTCACCTAGTTATTTGACATACACACACATCGGTAGAGAGAAGAGCTACAATATTTAGTTACAGTTGTTTCAAACTAGTGAATTTGGGAGCTTGTATGAAGTTAAAATTCTGGTAAAGTTGCAAGTTTGTGTGTGTTTTGAAAAACGGTAAACATCGGATAGAAATTTTTCTCGTGACACTTGTAAAGTTGAGAGTCTGTGCAAGTTTCAAAACTTAAGTCACATAGATTTCTATTGCACGTAGACAATTCGACTTTGGCAAATTTTTAGTAAGGCAAGTCATTATCACAAAGACAGGGGTAGATATAGAGAGAACTAACGGTGTTAAGTCATATTTCAATCAACAATCAAGATGCAACGATCACAGTATTCCAACGAGAAATGCAGAAGAAGAAACCAAGAGACAACGACGACGACTCTCGGTGTCGCTACATACGCTAACTGAAGTGTTAGCACAAGTGCATGCCATTGATTTCGAAGATGACATGAGTGGACCTGAACCAACACCCTCTACCTCTGTACCTCTGCCACAAAGCAGAGTCAAGATCAAAAAAAAAAAAAAGAAAGTCGTTCAGTAGTTTATGTAGCTCCTGAATATTATTTTCGCAATCGAGACACACAAAAAGTGACTTCCAGAAAATGTAGAACCACTGCTTACACCGACAACGTGAAATTTAAAGAGTTCAAGTCTGAAGTGCCACCAGAGAAAGCAGCAGGTTTCATTACATGTTTGTGGGATTCGTTGTCAGAAGAACTTAAACGACAGTTTCAAGCTAAAGATGACGATCGTTTGAGACTCTCCGTCAATCACGACAGTATGAAATCTCCTGTGTGGCTAGGGGTTAGTACACATTAAAAGCATCGACAAAATGCAACACTTTCAACAATCTAATGATAAGTTTAACATCAGCGATGGAAAGGCCACTCTTCACATGACCCACGTTTCACCTCCCAGAGGTAGCGGACACAGAAAAGTTTTATTGGTGGACGAAATTCGCAGTACCAAAGACAGTATAGTCCAAATTGACAGCTCACAAGACCAGGTGTGCTTTGTCAGTGCCATCGCCGTGAGGCGAACATATGCCGAGAAGATAAGAACAATACCGTAGAATGGAAAAGGTCATGGATGAACATTAGTCGATCAGCCAGACCTCAACAACGAAGAGAAGCAGAACTCCTTTTGAAGCACGCATGCATTTCCAAAGAGACCGTGTATGGCATTCCCGAAATGCAGGAACTTCAATACGTCTTAGTTCCTCGTTGTACGTTGAAAGTATATCGTCAAGTCGTTCGCGGAGCACTCGTATTTCCAGGACAAGATTTTCCAGACGGAAAATACATTCATGTCTATCATCATCAAGAGCATTTTGATGCTATTACTAGTATCAATGGATTTTTTGGACACCAATACTATTGCGAGAAATGTGACCAAGGATTTTGCAGGCGGGATCAACACATTCGATGCGGAGATTGATGTCGTGTCGTAGGTATTTAGCGTCCAAACCTTGCATTCCTGAAGGAAAATAAAGGATTTCATGTTCGACTTGCATGCGAACCTTTGTCAGTCCAGCTTGTTACGAACAACATATCATGAAACATTTTAACCAATACAAAAGTATTTCCGGATTATTGAGATTGTCCTCCACTAGTGGACATCTTAATCGAAGCAATAACCCAAAGGCACACGTTTGTCCAGGAAAGAAAAGATGCCGTTTCTGAGACCAAATCATGGACTTCGAGCATCAATGGTTACATTAAAAAATATGAGAATGAACTGGATGAAGACTTAAAGGAATACCGGCACAAGAAGAAAAGAAACACGTGGATTTTTTGTTTCGTTTTTACTTTGAATGTATGCAAGAGACTGGCATTCACATCCCTAATTTTTGTGTAGCTCATCGTGCTTGTGAGAAGTGTATACAAGAACCTATATTTTGTCACTGTCCCAATTGTAGCAAGATTCCAGGAGGACGAGAGAACCAAATTTCGGGGACTCCGCGCTCTTCCCAATTTTGCCCAATGGATTTTAGACCCTATCGACCACACTTCGAGCGTGGAGAACATATAGAGTTACGGATACTGCCATTGATATGCTACAGTCATGACTCACAATTTCTCGGAATACGACGGACAATTTCTTTTGAAACATTATTCAGAACACGGTACCAAATGTCCCACAGTGACCACGAATGGAGCCAAACTCATCTACATGAAAGTGAGACAATTACAGTTTAAAGATTCCATGAGTTATTTGGCCATGCCTTTGAGTAGAATGCCTAAAACGTTTGGAATAACAGAAATGGCTAAACGTTAGTTTCCACACTTTTTCAATACCGAAGCTAATCAACACGTTGTGCTCCCGCATTTGCATGACGTTCGCTACTACGACCCCGATAGTAAGCACACAGAGCAACAAGAATCGTTATACGCTTGGTACCAAACTCACTCATTAAACCAATTTGACTTTCAAGAAGAAATTTTGAAATATTGCCGATCCGATGTTTACGCTTTATACCGTTGTTGTGGAATATTTCGACAATTGTTACTGCATTGATCTTTGAAGGAAGCTACTACCATTGCTAAAGCGTGTGGATTGGTCCATCGAAAGAAGTTCAAGCCCGAGAATCACGGTCAGCTGTCAATAATGCGCCAAGCTTTGCGCTGGCTCCATTACTTGTCTGAAAGTGAAGACAAATAATACAATATGCTAGAAACGGTGGGAAAATGATTGGAAGTCTTTCTGTGGATGGTTGGGATTTAGAAAACCACCATACGGTGTACGAATTCCGGGGATGTTTATTTCACCGATGCCCCACTTGTTTCCCTCAACGAAACTTGAAAAGTCCTTTCTCAGAGTTTACCATGGAAGAGTTGTACAGCAAATATATCGACGACGCCTGAGGTTAGAAAGTCAAGGATACTGAGTGGAGAAATGTGGGAACACGATTACGATCGACGTTTCAAAACCGTTCCAGAATATGGAAGCATTGCCGAAAGTTACGACGTGGCGGATATAGAACCTTTGAATCCACGCGACAGTTTGTTTTGAGGACGAACCAATGCAACACGCTTGCTGTACGACATGAACGAATCTCACGGAGAATAAATCAAATCGACCCCTTAGTGCATCAAGGTGCTATCTGCAGTTTTTAGATTTTTGAGAAAAAGCTTTTTAAAGATTTGCAATCTTTATGTAAATGATGTAAGTATTACCTATATATGTTTTGTGTAGCTTACATCAGAGTAATAAAAATGGTGCAATACTTATATTGAGACACTCGTATATTTATAAGTTATGCCCCTTTTGTCAAATATCACCTTGATGCATACACAGAATATTTGAAACCTTTTGAGTATCAAGGTGTTATTTGGCACCTTGATGCTTACAGACAACTTGCTATAAAAAGTATGTTGTTGTCAAATAGACCCTTTTGCAATAAAATAAATAATCGATTTTGAACGTTTGATGTGCAATATTGCTGATTTATTTTATTTGTATTGTACATCATTTAATATGCAATCCTTAAAACAACTTCTAAGCTTTAAACTACTGTTTCTTTTAAATATGAGCACAATAATAAAGTGATAAAGAATGTTACTGTTTGTATTCAGGATAACATGGCATTGTATATTTTACACTACTTATCATGCACTTCTAAAACAGATATTTACAAGAATAACTATTTGTATTATTACTTCCTTTGAAAGCTACTGATGCACTTCAGTCACAGTACTGTTCACTTATTCATCGTCAGTTTCATATTCACTTTCTGATACATCTGGCACTGGAAGGCAATCTTTTTTATCCTTTGATGTTGGTATTCCTTCACAATATGGATGAAATTCCTCGGGAATGAACCGTCTCTGACAAAGAGTTAGTAGATCTGTTTTCTTATTGTTCGATATTGGTATGTTCTCGGTGTAGATTGCTTCCAATTCAGTTGGTACATGTAAGTTTGGCAGTTGATTCCTTGACCTTGTACTTGACGAAACTTTAATTTCCTTGAAGGCATTTTCATCAAATGTTTCATTAAGAAATACAGTTCCTGGGGATGTTTTCTCTACCTTTATCCAGACAATTTTGAACCAGTTTATTCTTGTATTTCTGGTACTGACTTTCGTGTTTGGACAAAACTTCTTTTGAAAATGACTTCAGGTTCAAGCAATCTGTATACTTCATTGGCACAACTATGTAATGTAAGTTTTTTTTTCGAGAAAGAGATATGACAGTATGCCACTGAGATGGAACATAGACCATTGTTTTCTTTTTAGCACTTTCAATGACAGCATGCTGTCTGATTCCATCTGTGAATGGCCTGGCTCAAAGAATGTATGGTTGATGACTCTGAGTGTGCTTGCTCTGCTTATAGCATAGAGATATGCAGAGGCCACATACATTCCTGTAACGTCCTCCGCAATTATCAAAATAAAATCTTATTAATTTCACTAAATGGTTACTTGCATTGGAATTAATGTAAGTTAGAAAGCAAGTTCCAATTTAGCATGAACCTCTTCCACCCTGCGTTAAGTCCCAGAGGTAAAGATTGCCATTTTCATCTCCAAATGAGTAAAATGATAGATTGTAACAAGAGAGTTTTTGTTTGTAGTAAAGTTCGTTCTCCAACAAGTGTGCATGGAGTATTCAATACTGCCAGCAAGTCAAAAGTTGCAGCATAGAATGAATTGTCAGTCCTTGCTCTAATTTTATCATTAGATTTTTGCTCTCGTTAATTCTCCTTACGCCTTAAATGGGAATCATGCACTACTTTTAGAGTATTGTCAACATTTCCTTCAGCAATTTTTATATTGAACTTTGAACACTGGGAACACTGGTCTTTCTTTGGTTTGAAAAATGAATAATTGTATTCATCCCAGAATATTTGTCTATACTATGCTTGACTTACTGGCTTCACCTCCTTTGAGTTACATTGACTTACATACAAGTGCCACATTTTTGTTATGTTCGAGTCCTGTAATAAATATCTTCTTCTCGATTGTTTACGTACATAATGTGCTTCCATTGTTGGAAATGATTCGATATCGTGAAGGTAAATGTGTATTTTTGGAACAATTTCCTCTTGATTGACTTTCCCGTCTTTTTCTTCCATGCTTGTTTCTGGTCAGTCTTTAATTCACTGTTTAATGACCCTGATTTCTTTGAATCAGGTGAATTGAAATCATCTTTTAAAGGCTGATAATCCTTATCATTATTTGTATCATCCATATCTTCACACTGGCCTTTTTCAGGAATCCCCCATATCGTTCTCTGAAACACGGCCAAAGGTTCATCCTCGCTATCTCCCTTATCATCAGTGAGATTCTTAGAATATTTTTTTTGGTGTGCTTTCTCATTTTCATTTCCGATTTGATTGTCCATTTCATAAACGACTGCATTAATTGTACTGTCTGACCAGTCAAATATCTCTTCGTCTTGTACCTGCATATAACATATATTGTAACATTACAATAATATTTTAGTCATGACATGGCAAACACAAGTAGATCATTATATGCATCAGAAACGCATTAATCTCATAATTTACTATTGTTTATTTCAAATTGGTTTTATTTTTAGAGAAATCAACTAAACACAATACAAGTAAAAACAATTGGAGCATATCAGTACTGATGTAGTAGAAATGAGTTACTATATTCTGTAAAATACAAATGAATGGTATACATTATTACTTGCATTAGTACTGATACAATAGAAATGAGTTACTAAAATACAAATGAATGCTTTAACACTTACCTTTAAAATATCCATGTTATTATCTGACCCATATTCTATAAGTCAACCATTTAATTTGTAAAACCACTGTGAAATAGCAAAAGAAGTTTACAACCAATTAGTGAATTTTCTGATAAAGCAAAAGAAGTTTACAACCAATTAGTGCACTGTTGATAAGCCAGATTTCTCACGTCACCATTAATGTGTAATTTGAAACCACAATGGTCAGTTTACCTTACTTAGTGGGCTATGTGAACAGAACCACTATAGATCTATATTGTAGAGATAGGCACATTCATTAAATGCATCAAGGTGCTAATTGCCAAATAGAACCTTGATGCATGCAAACAAAGCACATAGCACCTTTATGCATAGAGATTTCACACTTTATGCAGATATGACTTTGATGATTTTCATATTTCATATATATATTGGTGTAATATAGTGTCAATGTTTTCACAGTAAGATGTGACTATTTTGAAGTGCTTAACATAAAATGTCAAAATTGACCAAAAGTGCAAATTGCACCTTGATGAACTAAGGGGTCGAAATACATCGATGTGTGTTCCTTGTACCCTTGAAATAGCAGTTCCCTACCGGGCACACTAAAATGCTGACAGAACACATTGACGTGGAATACATTCGCCAATACGAAGGGTTGGTCAAATGCAAAGTGTTACCCCCAACCAACTTGTACCATCCTGTCTTACCACGTCATGGCCAAGGAAAACTGATGTTTCCTTTATGCCGTACGCGTGCTGAAACATGTAATCAAGACCAACCTTGTTGCCACAAGAATGAAGAACGCACTTTGAAAGGAACGTGGGAAAGTGTGGAATTGTTGCATGCTATGGATCGTGGATACCAACTGTTAAAAGTATACGAAATATGGTACTTTCCTACCACAGAACAATACCAAAAGGACGACGACTCGAGTCCAGTGATTTGTTACGGCTTGGTCAACGAATTTCTAAAATTGAAGCAAGAAGCTAACGGCTATCCATCTTCGTCTCAGACTTCAGATGACATAGAGACATTCAAAGAACGGTAGCCAAACTCAAGAAGGCATCACTTTGTAACAAGTGGAAAAGAACGAAGGAAAACGATAGTTTGCCAAGTCTTTTTAAATTGTTTGTGGGGAAGATTGGCGCAACGTCCGATGTTACCCAAGCGGAATACTTTGCGGATCCAAGCCGTTACTTTCAACTGGTAGACGACAAAGGAAAACTCATGAAACACGTTGAGATCTTCCGTGAAGATTTGATCTTGGTAAATTACGAAGAAGCGACAGAGTTTGCACCCCGGATTGCGTTTGGAAATGCCATCATTGCAGCTTACGTGACAGCCAATGCCCGTTTAAAATTGTATGATACCTTGAAACTTTTAGGAATTCGAGTCCTGTACTTAGACACCGACAGTTGTATGTACATTGACCGCCAAGATAGCCATCACCCAGACATCGAAGGAAACCGTTTAGGTGCTTGGACGGACGAACACCCAGAACACACTATTGTAAGTTTTGCTAGTGGTGAACCCATAAATTACGGATACCAATACAGAGACCGACATGGAGAACTGCAAGTCAAGGGACTGATACTGAACTATCGATCGAGTCAAGTAGTCAACTTTGATGTCTTGAAATAAGATTTACAGTCCTGACAAGATCAAGACTTTCGCGTGAAAACATTGGAACCACACAACATTTTGCGTTTGCAAAGGCACCAAATCGTCTGTAGACCTTTAGAAAAAGTCTATCAAATTGTGTACCAGAAACGGACACGCTGAGCTTCACTATAAAAAGGAGGAAAGTTCCAAGACAAACACTTTATTGCGAATACAAACGCCGACCTCGAAAAATGAACTTTTCACAGAAAAAAAAAACATATCCATCACCATCTACCTCTCTCTTTACCGTCAGAGCAAAGTTCATCGAGGAACGAAAATTATTCATTAGTACCTAAAGATTATGTTCACATTCGAGAGACGCTCAAAGTGACTTCCAGAAAATTTAGAACCACTGCTTACACCTACACGGTGAAATTTAAAGAATTTAAAGAATTCAAGTCTGAAGTGCCACCCGAGAATAATGTAGGTTTCATAACAGATTTTGTGGGATTCATTGTTAGAGGAACTGAAACGAAAGTATTAAGCTACAGATGACGATCGTTTGAGACTCTCCATCAAACATGACAGTTTGAAATCTCCTGTATGGCTCGGGGTTAGTTCGCCGGCAGAATTAACATCTTCCAAATTATTGGACAAAATTCAAGACACTCAACAAATGAGAGCAGAGTTTGACATCACTGATGGAAAAGCAACTATTCACAGGACACATGATTCACCTCCAAGTGAAGAAGACAAAAACATGAACTTTGTGACTTTTTTTAATGTACATTGATTGTACCATGAAAGAAAAATCATGCTTTTTGTTTATGAAATGTAAGTATGCTGTACACGAATAGTATTTTTTCAAAGGGGTATACTTGTAGCATGAACTTGTAATTTTTAAAAGGTACATTTCTGGTACAATGAACTGCGTTTTATGAAATAACAATATGTTGCAACATTAACTGCATTTTTTGAAATATGAATTGGTTGTAACATGAAAGAAAGAAACCATGAGCTGTGTTTTATGACATGTCAATATATTGTAGCATGAATTTGTGTTTTTAATGTGAATAGGTTACACAATGAATTATGGGTTTTGTAATGTACATTTCTTGTAGCATGAACTGTATTTTTAAAAATGTACATTGGTTACACTATGACATGTTAAACGTGTATAAAATGAATAAAATGTGTTGTGTTGTTGATAGAATCTCAGAATTCTCAACGCCATGGTTACGGCTGCATCCTCTTCCTCTATTCTCAAAGTGGTTGACGAAAAGTTAGATCGCCATAGTTGTGAAGAATTGTATCTTTGCCATCCCTTAAACATATTGATTGCTGGAACAAGTGGTTCAGGCTTAACCGAATTTTGTCAAACGTTTGATCGAACACAAATCACAATTATTTGATCGTCCACCACAACGTATCATGTGGTGTTACAAAGAGTAACTTACACTTTACTTCAAGAAAGTCAAGGAAAATCCATTACAACCGTAGAAGGCATTCCTCAAGAAGACGATGGGATTGTGTCTGACTTCCGTCAAACACATCTTGTCGTCTTCGATGACTTGTTAGGAGAAGACGAAGAAGAAATTAAACTTTGGTTTACACGAAAAAGACATCATCATAATGCAAGTATTATTTACATTACTCAAAAGTTGTGTCAACAAAGTAAAGCACATCGCACTATCAGTCTCAATGCCATCCCCATTATGTGGTATTGTTTAAAAGTCCAAGAGATAAATCTCAGGTGCAAGTGTTAGCCAAACAGTTAAGAACACCTTGACTGAATTATGCGTACGACGATGCCACTCAAACACCTCATGCGTATACTCATTGATTTAAAACCGACCACTCACGATTATTTGAGATTTCGTTCCAGTTGTTGTTGTTGTTGTTGTTCTTGAATTAAAGTCGTATGCGCCCTTCGGGCATGCACGACTATATACCCCCGTTAGGGGGATTAAATATGTGATTGAACACATTTCTAGTTGGTCAGGTGTGTTAACAGTTCGTAACAGCCTGACACTTACAGATGTACACTCCTCCAGCGCAGCATGATTCCGCACGAAGCGGTTAGATTGAATGCGCGCTATTGGAGAGGTAGTACACTTAACACACCCTACAGTCAATGCATGGTTGCCCCACAAAGGGGGTTCATTGAACGCACGAAATCGTAAGGTGTGTTGATATACCTGTACATAGGACTAGAACCACAATGTTTACAGGTATATGTGTGCGCGTTGTAGCGCACGTTGTTATTGAATTGTTTGAAGTAGTCAGTCTGGAGTGGAAAAGGCGGCACGGACTAAGCAAGCGAAGGCGCGAAGCGTGGCGGAAGCCGAAACGCCAAGAACGTACATACATGACCAAATTCTGCCCAGTTATACTAAGTCTGGCTTTCCCTAATACCAATAAAGTGTAAGCCACTTGTTCAATTATGACAATACATCGAGTTTCGAGATTTTGTTTAATTAATTCCTAATAATTTTTTTTTTTTTTGAATTTTGCGTACATAGTGTACATATTTGTCCAAAAATAATATCAATAAACGAGTACAAGTTACTCATACCATTTTTGTATCACGCACAGATAATTAGTTAGAGAATATGTTTTAGACGGTGGTTCAAAATTGATCAAATTTGAGTTTTAAAAGAGTATAATCGAAAGGGGTTTTCGAAAAAAGCCAAATTGAAAACCCCATTGATTCAGGCAATGAAATAGCCCTTAGAAGGACTGTTTAGCCCTTAGAAGGACTATTATTCAGCAGGTGGTCCCCGGTAGAGAAGCTCTGTCTGTCTGCCATGCTGGCTCTCTCCTTAACGCAGCGCCCCCTTGGTAGCTCGCTTTGTTGCTGCTCCATGTGGTCGGCTGTTGGCGGGGGGATAGGTCGGCATACCAAACTCCATTGGTCAGCACAGCAGCTTGGCCCCATACTTCCATACCAAGAGCGAGTCGTTGTAGTTGTAGTTGGGTGTCCATAGCTGCTGCAAGGCTGCCAAGACTGACTCCTTCCCTCCTCGTCCACTGCGTCTCCCTCTACCGGTTAGCACGTCTGCCACACGTCTACACTCTCCACCTGCTGCTGCCTGAATATTACTTTAGTTTTGTAATATTTTCGAAAATGTGCACCCTTAACAAATTGTAGAACGATTTTCTTCAATGGGTAAATTTCATGGATTATATAAAATCTTGAGTTTAGTTGTTCTTGTACATGTCATATATATTAGCTTTGTGTATGGGTAGTCCGATTTTGGCACTGCAATGTGTCATGAAAATTTGTTTTCTAACTAGATCTAACACAGTTTTACGGTGTAAAACTAAGTCGTTTATGACCCGTCTTATTCTGCACTCTCATTCTAGAGCCAAAACACGAGTTTAGGAAAAACGGATTAAAGTAAAAATGTAACAATGTATGCCCTATTTTCAATCTGTCGATTTCAGACTGCCGATAGAACAAGACGTGTTTTATACTGTTCTCCCGTCTATGGTTTAGGGACTTTTGTGACATTGTTTGTAGCTTCAAGGCATGTGCAGCAAAAAATGACATATCTTAAATTGGGGGGTGTGGGGTGGGGGTACGGTGCAAACAGCAACTATTGCTGTAGTCATTAGACAATAAATATAACACTACTTTTTTAAACTGATGAATGAAACAATTTGCCAATGAACATTTTTAACATGGAATGTACCGTTGTCTTCAGAAACTCATAAAAGGGTAACCTAATGTTAATTTCTCCTTGTCCTATAATTCCGCAAAATTATAAAAAAAATGGCGTCCTACTTTTCTGTCTTTTACCATCCCCTATATAGCTCTCTCTCTCTCTCTCTCTCTCTCTCTCTCTCTCTCTCTCTCTCTCTCTCTCTCCAGCGTAATGTTCCACGGTAATATTAATTCCCTCTCTCTCAAACATCTCTCTCGCTCTCATCATAAAATAATAATAATAATAATAATAATAATAATGGTGTGGTGTGTAGCTACCTTGTCTTAAGAAATCATAAAAAGGGTAACTTTCTCTTTCTCAGTTTCACAAAAACACACACACACACACACTCACTTGATCTGCTTCTGGAATAATTTATATTTAAAACATAATGGTATCTGTTGTAACATACCAGTCTAAAATGTTGCCGTAGCAAAATTTGTACTTGAAATAGAAGGCTTGGCGATACATAGGTATTATTTTGACTGCATGGCTTGAGCCAAACCGTAGGTTTTGGAAAACATTTTACTGCGTTCATTTGACAATATTTCATAATGTGCACTATGGTGACAGTAGCTAAAGATGTATTCATGTGGCTAGGTCAATCAGAACGAAAGGGTGTGTTTGCGGGGCAGTAATACCCTGCTCGCTTTAGTACATAATGTAGCTAGGTCAATCAGTGCGAAACGGCATGTTTGCGTGGCAGTGAACTTCAACCACTGCTCGCTTTAGTACGTAAATGTGTTGAAATTAATGTTTATCTTTATTATCGTGAAAGAATGTTAATGCTACTTTCTGTGCACTATGCTCGCAGTAGAAGGTTAAAATAGTCCACGAGTCAAGATAAAGGTCAATAGAAAAGTGGTTTTGTGAAAATTATGGTTATCTTTTTTCTTTAGCTCAGAAACGTAGTGTGCATCGAAGGCAAAATGATACTGCACAAAATGATTGAAGCTCTAGTCTTACGTTACAACGTTGTCAACATTGAGTCATAGCCAATTGTTGTATATTTGTATGTTTCTGTATGTCTATGTTTGCAACTAAAACTTAAAACCCCTTACCTATCTCTTATGTGTGATTGTATAGTATGTTTGTGTGAGGGTGTAGTAGTGTGTCTATCAACACTCCTACCTTTGCCTACTTGTGTGTGATCGTGTATTATGTTTGTGTAAGAGTGTGTGTCTATCTCATTCCCCTTCTTTTACATCCTACCCCACTCTTATGTGATAGTATGCTTGTATGTATATAAGTATAGAGTGTATTGTATGGATTGTAGAGGTGTGTGTTGGATTGTAAAGGTGTGTGTTGGATTGTAGATAACAATTTGAACATTACCATTCCCGTACAACTCTATAAACACTTTTGACCCCATAAACACTTATGACCCTATAAACACTTTTGACCTTGTAAACACTTTCGAGCCTATAATTCTATCTCATGTTGAACCTATGGATAATTTTAACATATGATTTCCCATTGACCCCATACCGCCCCATGAATGTAAATTTATGGACAATTTTAACATAGGATTTCCCGTTTGACTCTATATCGCCATATTTTAAGGTCAGCCCAAACATTGTTACCATGTAACCTCAATTAAGGTCAGCCACTTCTAACAATGTTACAATGTACCCCCAATGTTAAATCTACGGACAATTTTAACATAGGATTTCCCGTTTGGCTCGATAGTGGCTATTCCAAGTAAACTTATGTAGCAATCTTAATTCCCGTATGGCTCTACAGAGGCTGATACAACTACCAACGATCAATCTATTTTAAACAAATTATTATTAGTGTCCTTTTAGAGTATGCATTTTGCTTGGAAACCGTTGCATTCTACGTTTCCGTAGGTCACATCCACCCCGCCAAAAAAGCCCCCAAAACAAAAACAAAAACGGAATGGAGACATGATAACACCGACAAAAATATATTCTTGTCGTGTTCGCTGCTTTTTTAATTCCTAAGAAACTATGCTCATATTATAATACCAGTATTCCTTGCATCAGAGCTTTTTTACATTTGTCGGGCACACCAGTCTATTTGCATTATACGGGCCCGGTACACCATTCTGCTATCATGGTACATCTCTCTTAATCAAGGTAGGAATGACAATCGTACAAGGAAGTACTCTTTTACTTCCGGAAATCCCCCCCCCCCCCCCACCAAAAAAATAAAAATAAAAAAATAAAAAATAAAAAATACCCGTATGTAAAAGAACTATCTAATAAGGAGGATACTATAGCGTCCACTAACAGTTTTTAGTGATAATTTATGCTCTCTTTTTGTGGCAGTGAAAAAAACTTATCAGGCAGAATAGTTTTCCCCCGGTACCATCTATTCGAAATTTATCCCTATATTGCTTCTTGTACGAGTCCTCTATACCTTAAAATGTAAGAATGTTTGAGGTATTTATTCTGAATTCTTTTAAAATGTAACACAGATATTCATACCGTTTATGTGTTTATTGGTATTCTTCGTTGTAGTTGAACAACATTCTTTCTACTGCAAATTTTTGAGGCGGATGAATATCAACACGCCTCAAATTCCATGAAAATAACTTCAGCAATAATCTAGGAATCGGACACACTAAATCATAATAGTACTTATCATAATGGTTATTGATGTTAAAACCTAATGTTTCGATCTTAGTACCTTTAATCTATAATATTAAGCATATGCCTCTTAAATTCGATGTAAAGGTAAAGTATATTTAATATAGAGAGATGTACAATCAGCAAAAGTTTGAAATTCTATATTTATATTCTAGCACTGTTTATTCCTAACAAAGACGAAGTAAAGAATTGAGCTTCTAATCATTACATGGCCTAGCTGAGCTATAGCTGAATTAAAATGAATTATAATTTTCCTCTGAGTATATATATATATATATATATATATATATATATATATATATATATATATATATATATATATTTGTGTGTGAGTGTGTTCGACCAGTTTTCCCTTAATTTCACTGATTTTTAAAAGCTAAAAGAAAAGGTTGTTTTTGCTTTGGCCCCGAATGAGACAGCACAGGTATTTCACGTCATGGATATTTCCCTTACATTACTCAATCGATTGCAGAGTTTTCGCTATTAAAATAGCATACAATTTTTTTCGTGTGTGTTGGGAGTAAATGTGGTTCTATTGTTATGAATTTTTAATAAACAAAATCTTAAAGATGAATATAAACTGAATGTTATTCTACTAATAACTCCAATCGTGTTTAATCCGAAAACACTGCAGTTCTAGGACCTTAATAAAGAGTCTGTACAAAAAGGAGACGTCGATTGAGTGTGATAAGGTTTGTATGATTTATCGCTTGAGTACAAGGATAACAAGTAGCTGAGCCATTTAGTACATAAACAACATATTTTGTTCAGAAAAGCTCAAGTACTGTCTAGACATAAACCTCTTTACAAAGAATTCAAATTACATCTAATAGCTGTTTAGTTCCGTAAGCTAGAGGAATGATTAATAACTGGATCGATGTGAGTAACATGAATGAGAGAGAGAGAGAGAGAGAGAGAGAGAGAGAGAGAGCAGTCTGAAAACATATATGGATGGGATACCTTCGCTACCGGTCAGGAGCTACCTATGTAAATGTCTCATATCCTGATCATCGTCGACCTGTATGATACAAATTTCCAAACTTTACTTTAGAAAAACTTTAATATAACAAGCGATTTATTTAAGAATCTATCAAAACTCACGAAAATGAAACGTGTTTTCTATCTGTTTAAAGACAGTCGTGTACATGCCAACAAAGGACGACGCCTAAAGAAGAATACTTTTCATTATCAATGACACTCGAAAGCTTTTGGTCATCATTTATAATAACATAAGTAATAATACATATAATATGGACACTGGAAAAAATAAAATTCAAATAATTATTACAATTATCATAATGATAGAGCTTCAGCTTGGAGATTTTAAGAAAGAATCAAAAGGTTAACTTTAGCAGAGCGAAACCATGAACTAGTATGAACAAATAAATTCACCTCACCATTGTTCAGAATATGCAGGCGTAAAAAAAATTATAATGTGTGAAATTTAAAATGATACAAATTATAAATTATAAATTTAACATTATAAATTGTGAAGTATAAACATATATTGTAACAGGCCAAGGGTCTAAAAATAGCTAGTATAAGTTCACCTCAGGACCGAGCGAGAAAAACAAAAACAATATCGAACACACTGCGCAAGTTTGGCTTGAGGTTGTTGTTCCCCATGTTTCCAGATCTCATGACAACAGTCGTGATCAATTGAAGGTTTCTTCAACAAGCTAATAGCACAGACAATTTTCCTCTAATCGAGCTAAGGACCGCATATTCACGATTCTCTAATTTCCCACGTTAATTTTTTTTTTCTTCTTATTTCACATGGGTATGAGTTATCAGTACGTATTTCAATCAACGTAACACAAACAGGCCCTAAACATCTAACACACATAATTATTCCTATCTCTAATTAGTAAACATTTATATGTAAGAATATCCCAAGAATTCCTTGAATTAATAAGAAGGGACAATTTTAGAAAACTAATATGTGCTACTATAAAGTTCCGTGAATACAGTTCAGTATGAATGATGCTTGTGCCTAATTTGCTAATTACTCGGTTTGAGAAATATCTTCCCAACACCGATTCCCGACAATGAAACAATAATAACTAAAATCTGTCAAAAATATATTAAAGCGACTTAAATCAAACGAGGTAAAAGTAAAGTATGATGTGCGCCAGGTAACTGTGTCTGACCGACTTCACTTTTAACTGAAATTAGTCTTGATGTTGAAATCTTACATTCGTGGTTTTACCAATTTTAGCTTTGCCCAATATGTACATATCTGTCGTCGGTTGTAGTTTATATTCCGATTTTTCTACCAACAGTTGGCTATCTTGCTACACTAACCAGGGGCGGATCCCGGGAATGGGGGGGGGGGGGGCCGAGACAGCTTCCCCACCCTCACCGTAAAAACAAAAAAAATTGTAATAATAAAAAATTGAGCGCGAAACAAGCATTTGCTAGAGTAAGTTTTCTTTACAGTTAGATGGTTAAAATTATGTTCTGGAAACGCCAATAATTCATGAACTTCCGGGGGCTTCGGACGCAAGACCCCAGCCAGGGTTTCCGTCTTCATACCCCTCGCCTACTTGTTTACGCCCCTCCGTCAACACACACACACACACACACACACACACACACACACACACACACACACACACACACACACACACACACGCAAACGATATATCTGGATCAACCACTGCTAGCTAACCTAGTGACTGACCGTCTCATCTTGGCACTTATTGAGGTCCTCTTCATCCCATACTGAGAATTAGACAAACATTCAAGTGACAAAAAAAGAAAATCGAAAGCTAATGACAGTAGTTTTTTCTTGTATTATCTACAGGAAGATGCTACTTAAAATATGCTCTTTATAAAATATTAAAATGTTCGTTATTGCGATTGGAATGAAGATGTTCAAGCAAGTGAAAAGGTGAACTTTAATAGTGTAAGCTGATATCGAAGTAGTGCACACATACATTCAAACCTGAATCGACATACTTCAATGTACCTTTGAATCTTCGCTTTTCTAGTCACACACACACACACACACACACACACACACACACACACACACACACACACACACACACACACTTCTCAACAAAATGATATTATTAATCTCTTCCTTTTCGGAATTTCAATTTGACTTGTATTAAGGCCGTCGATATATATATATAAATAAATATAAGTTTTGTGACAAATATTTTTTTTTAAAGGTTTGAACAAAATCTAAGGCATGCACAAAATGTGACAAAATTGCACAAGAGCGTATGACACCGTCACTATTTGTAATCAGTACGCTCACTAGAGAGTCACATATAAAATAGAAAAGATATGCTAACAAACAAACAAAAAATAAATATTAAAATTATTAAAAAGTGTGACAAATTTGCCATGTGCGACTTACGCACAAGAGCGCATGACACAGTCGCTATATTTACGCAGTGCGCTCAATTGACCTCAAACCAGCTAGAAAAACTGAAATAGAGAAAGACATCTTGGCATGTTAACTATATTTAAATGCAGTGGTCCTAAAAGTCATAAAGCTGGAATTCACTATTAAGGTGGAATATAAGATTTTTCAAAACAAACACAGAAATAAAAATAATACTTTTTGTAAAATAAATGCTTGAATTGTTTTCAATACACCAGAAAAAGTATCAGAATACAAAAGTCTATGTCACGACGCAGATTACTCAAGAAATATGATGACTGAATACGGCTTAGTTGCAAAATTAAAAACTATTAACACCAATTAAGCGTTTTATATGTTATCTATTGTGATTTTGAAAATATCATTGAACCTGTAAAAAGTGCAATTGACACTCAGCTTAACCTATAGGCATGCCAGAGGGTCGAAACAGGTACAAATTGTATTGAGCAAACAGTACCAAAGGTACAATAGTAGATAATTAAAACAGCCAAAGACACATTCCATTATGGTTTTATTCGTACCTTAAATCAATCCACAGGGGACATAAAACCAATAGTTTACAGAGCAACAGACTGTATTTAAGTATTTTAAATGAGTTGAGTAAAAATCGCAAAAACAAGTGTTTGAATATATATATATATATATATATATATATATATATATATATATATGTCTGTGTGTGTGTGTGTCTTGTAATATATGTATGTATGTAGTATATATGTATGTATGTAGTAGTGTGTTACGGCACCTCAACACAAAAGTGAATATGTAATGGCAACATAAAAAGGCTAAATTTAACAAAAAGGAAAAATGAATTGCACAAAAATTTTGAAAGTTTATCTCTTCCAAAATATGTAAAATATAAATATATGTAAAAAGATAAAATATAAAACGTAAAGATGTTAAATTCTGTAACATTTATATAAAATAACAGATAAATTTAAGACATTAAAAATCCTAAAGCACGATTAAAATGTCCTTCTATGAACCGCATTCCCTTAAAAAGTCCAAGATTTTTTTCGGGTGGTATGTTCTCTTACCGTTTCTTTAAGCAGTTCACGTGAAAACACTTCTGTCTCACAGGGATTAAATCGACACATTCGACAAGAATGTGTTCCACTTCAGTGGACACTGGCAGAGTATACAATTGTGATCGAGGTTCACCTTTCAGGAGGTATGCATGAGTCAGTTATGTATGTCCGATACGGGGTCAGTACAATACCATCTCATTTTTCCGATCTGTTGTATACGAGGGATGCTGCTCTCCAATAGTGGGTCTGATGTTCTTAAGTGTTTGTTTGTGAAGTTTTCATTCCGCATATGTTGCCAAGTATAACGAACATACTGATTTATACAATATTTTCAGCCAGTATATGGAATCTTCCTTTCGGAAATGGGTGACTGCAGGGCGTTTTTTGCTGCTTTATCTGCTTTTTCACAACCCTTTATGCGAATGTGACTTGACAGCCAACAGTACAGACTACTTTTCCCAGACTGTTTGAGAATATCATATTTCTGTAATATCTGGGATATTGACGGGTTGTCAGATTTAAGATTCTGAAAGACTTTTAATGTGGAAAAGGAATCCAAAAAAGTTGATGAAATTTGTATGAGGTTTCAATGTAGTTCAAAGATCTGAATATTCCTATAATTTCTGCAGTACAAATTGAGGGTGTATCCGGTAAATCCGGTAACTGTATCAAGATGGTGTCATGGGGTATTGCAATGGCAGCTTCAACTTTGTTTCCATCTTTCGAACCTTTTGTAAACAGGGACGAATTGCTATGATAGGAGGCTCAAATTTTATTTCATTTAATCTGAAAAAGGAGAGGATTTGTTAAAGACCTTTTAAATTCGCAAAGGTCAAATATTACTTTGGGAGGTTTTGTTAACCACCGTGTTGATTTGGGAATACATAATTTTTCAGTAGGTCCAACATGGATTTTTGCTGTTTTTAAGTGAGGACGGATTCGTAAGTCAAAAGATGGAATGAAATTTGGTTTCTGGGCGTTCAAGGTTTGGTTTTTGGGCCTTAAGACAACGTCATATGCGAGATTAGAGGGATTAAATGTGCCAGTTTCGTTCGTCTGAGATTAAGTGACGGTTCATTTGCCTCAACATAGAGGCTTTCTGAAGGGGAATTTTGAAATGCACAAGCCGATCCGTACACAATTGAGTCATCGTCAAGTTTCGATCTTACCAATGTCCTATATAACAAGAGCAAGACCTTCCAATCTTCTCTCCAATCTGTGTTTGCTACGTATTAAATCCAGAGCTTTTTTACATTTATCCCTGAGGTATCTAATAAGTTGTCAAATGTCAGTTTATGATCGAAAATAAGCCCTACAAATGTGCTCTCCTCCGCAACAGGGAAAGGAAAACCGTCAAAATAAAGCTTTGGGTCATCATGAATACGTTGTAATCGTCATAAATGCATATTAGATTTTGATTTAATTTTTTTTTACCCGTTGCGCATTTCCGAACATTATTTGTATCATCTGTAGTTGTCGTTCAATAATATGCTGATTGATTGGAGTGAAAGAGTTTTATGTAACGACACAAACGGCTACGGCCTATAAAGTAGTATTGAGATTAGTTTGCTGTGAGGAGTTTTATTATTTATGATAGTGGACACTTCTCCAGCAGTCGTGTCAGTATTTTTTGACAAGCTGCTATACGTGGTGAAGTTCTTGAGATTGACTCTATCGTTTTCTTTACAAAGGGTTCCTGAAGACAAACAGCTATTGAATCATGTTCTTGAAGTGGAAGACTAATTTTATCAATGTTTGCATTTACTCCTCGGCATTTCTATTGTATTATAATGTCAGGGATATTTATGAAAGTGGTGGAAGTTCGGGACTCCTGGGAGCTTTACCAAGTGCGATGTCCTGGTGCTCTCCAGTGTCCATACTCTCTATACTCCCCAACTTATTTAAGAGCTTGATAGGATCGTCAAATACTTTAGGAAGTCTGGTAGATTCTTTAATCCCCTCCTTGTTTGGTTTAGAGCATGCATCACCACTGGCACCAACGGTCTACTGCTCTTTTGATTGACCGGATTTAACCGGTTGCTAGTTAGGAAAGTTGGGATTCTTTTGTGGTACACTGATTCTACGTCCACTGGGGCAAGTGGTTTGCTGATCTTTTCGTGAGCTGTATTTTTGTGTTTTTTCGTTAGTACCATGAGATGTCTACATTGTCACGCTGATTATCTGAATTATCTACTTCGCTGTAGGTTTGAATAGATCTCAGTTGGTGGCTGCTAGCACGGGATTTGGTGGCGTCAAGACTGTGAATTTGGTTTGACCATGTGACCATGTAATGTCTGTCTGCGCACAGATAGCATTTGTGGAGGGTTTCTTCTCCACTTAGGCCTGACTGGCGTAGGATTTTCCAGCTGTCTTAAGTGGAGCTGTGACTTCCTCGGATTTGTTGGCCTCAGGAAAACTGATGACTTTCTCTTGTTTCACACGTTGGATCTCCTTTTATAGTTTCCACTTACGACAGTCTCTAGAGTATGAGACAGGTTCTGCCTGACTATTGGCAACATAGATTTTCTCTGAGCAGGGCGATCCATTGTAACCCTCCTTCTAACATCTGGGACATACTGGTTTCCTCTTGCTGCCATCTTTGTGGTGGACATATATTGGGCAGTTGAAACATCGCAAAAGATGGAAATGAAAGGGTCGACAGGAATATTTAAGCAACCGGCTTTGGTCGATGTATGCAAAGGGGCGTAGTTGAACGTCAGCATGTAAGTATTAGTGGGAATAAACTTGCCGTTACAGGGAATGTTGATTCGTTTCACTTTTGATATTTTCTGGGAGCTGAGCTTTACAGGCATCTCACCTCACTGCAACCATCCAAATCTCTCGATTGAAAACACCTCTTGACAAGTTGAGAGATTTGTGTGGAAATACCTTAATAGGTATCTCCACAAACTGCTTTTAGCGAAGCAGATTATCAGAGTGAGCTTTACAGCTACACTCCACAAGTAGTTGGCCCGAACTAAGTTTTTTGTTTTACACTTCTTGGCTCTCAAGTCAAGCTTGAAGCTTTTTAGTTATCACAAAAGTTGGTAGCTTGGTTAAAATTGGTTCTAATCTTTGGATTAAATAATGAGTATTTTTGGCCACTTTCTCTGACTTTTTCTGAGTTTCTTCACCCGAGTCGTTGGTTGAAATATTCTTGGTTGTTTTGATTCCAAATCTCACGCTAATGGTTGAAGTTTTATGCTGTTTTCCATAACGTCAGATTTTTATTTCGTCACCCGTGCTTCCTACCCTCCTCAAAGCCCCACAGGGGTCAGAGATTTACGCTCATTTATTGCGCTTGTCATGTCAGGGCTACACAAGCTGATATAGTCAAGCTAGGTAGAAACTGTATTCAATTCATCCTTGCCACCGCCCTCATATGCTATGTACTGTCTAAGGTTTGGTGAACAACATGCTCATTAATTACAAAAGTCACTTTAAAACTGTATGCAAAGCAGTTACACTGAATATCTTGAACATAGCCCCCGGAACGTGGAGTGACTCTCCGATTAATTAGACCGGGCCCTTCTGACCACCCGTCTAGCTGAAGTCGAGACCAATGTAGTGTGTTGCATTGGCGCTGCAACAATCGACCTTTCCTCTTTTCAACTACCAGGATCCTCTCCTCCAACGATAAGAGACGCAACCCACGGCAAACAGGCTGCCTCCACTCAGTCGTATCTTACGACATGCAGCGAGGACGTATTGGGGCGATTTAACAACCCCGAATCCTCAGGAAGTATGCATAGGTTTTAACAGCACATCAACACGATCCTGGCTATATTGTGCCGAGTAAGTTTAGTCATCCCCGCAAAAGACATACAAAACAAAAATAAAGAGAAAAAAGGGGAAAATCCTCAAATACAAAGTCCATTTTTTATATATGAACCTAACAATTTTAAAAAGTCTAAGACCTTTACATAACACATCCCAGATCAAAACGACTGCATCCATTAATCACCTCTTTCAGACTTGCTGAAGGATGCATCAGATCAATTGTACATCCTTGAGCCCGCCTAGAAGGTATTGTATAATGGATTAAAACCTAAAAATGCAAAACGTAAGGTGTTCACAGAGGAAGATCAAAAGTATTTTAAATTCAACAAACACATGCCACATATGCGAGATACAATTCTGGCCAGAGGCAGCGTGTACCGGAGGTACAATAGCAACTCAAAGGTGCGTGACCACAATAACTTAATAGGCAAGTATAGAGGTACAGGACATAACAAATGGTATTTGAATTTTAAATATCCAAAATACATAACTTTGTTTATTCAAATTTGTCTCATTATCACAAGTTATCTGTTCATTAAAACATCGGTTAAACAAGACAAAGGCGAAGAGGTAAAAATCTTACCAAACAACAACTAAACGTATAGTTCACTCAACAAGGATGTCATGGTTGATAGCTCACGAAGGACAGAAAAGAACAGCTAATAGGTCGATTAAATTTGCAGATAACTTTAGATTCATGGCATAAAGTTTAGAACATATGGCTAAATATTTGAGTGATGAAATGTTCATACAAACCTTAAACATTTTAGAGACATGAAATCTCAATATTCGAGGAAAGACATCTATCAATACGACTTTACCGACAGTTTTGAAAAGTTTAACGAAACAGATATACCACCAATATAAATGTTATATTAAATAATTAATGATTAGAATATATCACATGAGGACTAGCAAAATATGCAGGAGGTCTTAGAACATGTTTGCTTTAAAACACTTGGAGATCTGCATGATGTTTTCTTAAAGAAAGATATATTGATGTTATGTGACATTTTTGGAGAGTTTAGAAATGTCTGTGTGAAGAATTACAAACTAGACCCTGATCATTATTACAGTGCTCATGACTTAGCACGTGTTGCAAGTGTAAGGATAGCAGGCTTAGAACTTTAACTTGATACCACATAGGTACACCAAAACAAATCATGTATAATATTTGGATGAAGATGGACACAGAAAGGCTGATAAACCAGCTTAGATGGGCAACTGACGAACAAATTCGTCGGGTGGAAGAAAATCTCTTCGAAATAACGGATAACAGATAACTATAATAATGGTTGTGTTTTAGAAGTTGATTTGGAGATTTCATTACATACACTTGCATTGGAATTTCATGGACTACCCGTTAGCTCCAAAGAAACTGATTTAAGAAGAAAATGATTTATCTCTTTTGCAAAAAAGGTCGACTGCTCATTAATTCTTTAAACTGCCAAAAAGAATTTAACATATGCATGAAGAAAACGTTTTGATAATGATTTAGTACCGGTTTGTATAACAACCAAGAAAATCAAATAAACTATACCCCTTTCCGGTGGATTTACGGAGTTAAAGTTATCCGAATGATTAATGCATTGCTTGTATTACAACAGGCTCAAATCAAATATGGTAATAAAATAATCCTGTTTCAAATATCATTAAAAATTTGCTTTTTTGTTCAGTTTCAAAATATTTACAGTTGTTAATTTCATTTTTGCCCGAATGACGTGATTCTCTTCAGAGACAGTTTCCATTACCCTATTGTCCTTGCTGTAAAATACAAACAAAAAAGTGTATTCTGACGGCATTATTGACTATATCGTGCCGAGGAAATGGGACTAAGTGCTTTTATTTATATTGTCTTACTAGACTAAACGTTTCAGCATTTCGGCAATATAAGTTTGAGTTTCC
The DNA here is from genome assembly GCA_029931535.1 of Margaritifera margaritifera. Taxonomy (NCBI): domain Eukaryota; kingdom Metazoa; phylum Mollusca; class Bivalvia; order Unionida; family Margaritiferidae; genus Margaritifera; species Margaritifera margaritifera. The sequence continues at coordinate 1,800,750 of JAQPZY010001591.1, forward strand.
TTTTGCGTCTACAGTGTGAACAATTATATCCGCTAAAAGCAATGTGCTATCAGGTAGTCAGTTATGAACTGACGTAGTGAAAGTGGAATAATTAGTTCTACAACTGCTTCAGTATCCCTGTTTGATGGTAAACCTATTGACATCTTAAACAACATTTCCAAAGGCGTATTGTGTCGAAGTATATAAGCCGCTTTAAGTGATGCGTGGTAAGCACAGTTAATAATATCTTTTGATTTACTTTGCATTTCTTTGTAGCTGTGATATTTACTAGTTAGAAAAGGTCAAAGCATTTGTAGGAATGGGCTGGTCAAAGTCCAGGATTAGACGCTATTGCAAAACGATAAGGCTTGTTCTTAAGTGATGTTGATTTTCTTATTCTCTAACATTATGCTTTATACAGATTTTGACATTTCATCAGCTTTACAAATAGAAACAGCTTTGCTTTTAGACCAAATGATCAAGATATCTAAAACAACCACACCACAACCTATCAATTAATTGATCGCGTAGCGTTGATTTGCAGCATATGTTTCTCTCAGTGTGCCGTGCATCGAATGCGCAACGTGTTATATTTCTGAAGTGGCAACGTGTGATGTTTTAAAATCTTCTTGTTATTTCCTTAAACATTCAGGTTTGGCTTTTTTAAATTACTGTAAAAGTTTTCCAAGTTGTCAACCAAGTTCTACTGTACATGTAGTTTTTGGCTTTCATGATGTAACCTTTTCAGGTTCTTTGCTAAACTTTTTTTATTTTCATTTTCGTCTTGTTCAAGTTACATTTATTTACAAGGAAATTTGGAAACCTAGCGCAATATAAATCTCAATCAAAGCGAAGGTTACTAGTAAGATGACTTACACGTTTACTTTGAGAAGAGAGAAATAATTTGAAATTGTATAGGGTAAATGAAAACAATACATTCAAATATATGTCCCAGATGCGTAACAAAAGAAGAAAAAAAAGTAACAACTGAGTTTAACAATTTGTTGTGAAATAAACGTGAGAAATTTGACAGAAGAAATAAGACATTTTCAGAAACGGAGAAATGAAAACGGGGAGCACTTAAATCAATACAATAGACAAATATACACTAATGATTAAAACCACAGGATATCACACTTAGCAAGAAACAGAAATGCATTTGCTTTTAGTGACGATATTAAATATGACACGACTTATACAATATTTGTTGTTCCGTGTATGGACTTTAACCAAAGGTGAGTAAATGTTTATTAAACCTGAAGGTGTTAATGAAGACGATTTAGATAATCACATTATTCCATGTTCATCATTTGATCTATCCGATCCAGATTAACAAAAACAATGTTCAATGTTTGTACAGGTGTGTAAAAACAGATTTTAAAAAGTATACCACGCATTCGAGGAAAGAGCCAGAAACACACAAGAAAAAGGTAAATATTTAAAACCTAATGTCCTCAGTGAGACGATTTTGAACAGTAATATCTGGACTACTTTCCCTGTGAGGCTTTATAACATGGTAAGAATCTGCTCTTGTAATGATAACTAATGCATAACTGCCTTTATATGCAGAAATGCAAGAAAAACAAATCAAACAATGGATATTTATTTATAACACATTTCTTTCCCTGTTGTGTTATGCACATGCTTAGAAGTTCGGCATTGCAAAGTCTCCGACGTTTTCTTCTGTGCCTTCTGTTGCCTTGCTCTGATCGTGAGCTTCCAGCAAAGTCTCTTTGAAATCAATATGTCTGAATGTTTTCAAACTTGCACTAAATGCAGATATAGGTAATCCCAACTCGAATGACAAAAATCCAGTGGATTATATTACCAGTTGAAGTCATACAATTGTCTTTGAGTTCATGGTGTAAATTCTCTAGGTTATCGCTTGGAAGCATTGATGCTTTACAAAGATTTCATATGTACTCTTGATTTGTTGCTTCTTCATTTTTTCCAACTCGTTTTCAGTTAAATATGTATCCGTTATCTCTCTGTATGCTTCATTTGCAATAGGCATGTTCAATTCCTGTTTGTACTCTTCCTATGCTGGAGAAATGGGGCCATTGCTATCTTTATGTCTTCGGAAAATCCAAATTCTTTTTTCATTTGATTTTTGTCGATTTGTCAGTGATAAAACCATGCTTTGCACGTATAAGGGTAGTGTGCTAAAACAGTCTTCGACGCACAATCTTCACCTTTTAAATAACCAAAAGAGACCGCACTGCCTTTCTCGCTAGATAAATGGTGTGCAGCGAGGGCGTTGCCCTTATCATGCTTTTGACAGCACAATAACTGGCACAGGTAGTGAAAATGATATTGCCTTTTAGATGCATGTAGGAAATCCCACAGCCAGATGGTGCAATCCACACTGCCAGTCTAGTTCATACTGCAAAAATCATGTCACACTGCTCTCTCTCTCTCTCTCTCTCTCTCTTGAAAAAAATCATCATTGTCAGATTATAAAGTGTAGGTAGAAAGCATGTTTACTTGTTTGTAAAAAATTTAGTTCCAGTGTAATACATTTGTACCTTGATAAATGCCTGTTCTATGATAACTTGTTTAGGTAAAACTATCAAAGTTATTGTATTAAACCGATTCGTATGGCGATGGTAAGGTTCTGAACTAGCCTGTTGTTTGAGTCTGAGGTCCATCACCAGAGTCACGATTACCTGATTCCATTATAAGCAGAGTCTTTTACTTTAGGACTACAGTCTATAACGTGTTTGAGTGGATCCCTCCAACGTGCTTTCTGTGCTCCGCAGCAAAGGCTCTGTCGATTGGTTTCGCTCTGAAAAAGCAGTATAATATCTGCGTCCATGAGTAAACGTAGTTAAGACAGTTACTTAAGTTTGAGAAATTAATATGAAATTGACTTTGGGTGCAAATACAGAGAGACTTTGTATATAGTTTTTCAACATTCACGAGTATATCATATTTCAATCTCGTTTCTGTTAACTTATTCTTTACATCTGTGGTATTTTATATCTCATTTGTTTTCATTTCCTCTATCAGCGTTTCTCTATTGCATCTGTAACACTTTCAAACTGAGTGTATCTCAGATATTAATTATACCATATATTGTTTGTAATTTAATTTAAAATACAAGTATATGTCAAATGACAGTTCTGAAGAAAATTGCATCTTCAGAATATGTATATGTACATATTGCGAAAGGTGTACTAGATTTTACTTGATCCATGTGGTGCAAAACTCCTCCTATATTAACTGATTTTAGTTAATTTGTGGTAATTCTTAGTGATAGAAGGTTTCACACACGTGTACAAATTTACATGATAAAACTTTGCCCAGGAAAAATGCATATTTGATTTTGTAATTTCTATAACTTATTTTTACAAAATGTGATAGAAGTTTAAATATCTCCATGAATGCATCAACATGTATGTTTTTTTCTTTACATGTGTTTTATTCAGTTTACTTGTAGTCTTTCACACTGCATTTGTTTTTAAGTCTTTATTTGGATCTAGCTCGAATCAACTTCCTATTTTTTTAATGTTATCTACTTTCATTTCTTCTGTGGTGTCATGTATTACCATGATAGGACATTGTCTACATTGTAGTCGCTTTATTGTGTTTTTTACCTATGATCTTTTAGATGTATTTTCTTTTTTCCTCGGCTATTTCACATATCAATCATGCGTTAACTCCTTCCTGCTGTAATCCACAATCCACCGCCAAAAAAATCTGTCATATTGTAGAAACTCATTATCTTTCAAACGATACATGTTTCAAGCTCCGTGCTACTGCTATTTATGTATTGAGCTTCCTCCGCCTCCGATGAAAGTGTCGTCTCTGATGAAGAGATGTAATTTTAGCACGCATTATTTATTAAATTGAAAAATGTTTTCAGTAAATTCTCATCTGTTAAACGATTCATCATATCCTTTGCATACATATGTTTTTACCGTACGTTCTTTCTTTCACGCTTTCTTTATTGCTTGCTTCAACTGGAATCATGTAAGCTGATATGTGACTATTATTATTGCATCCCTATGGTTTCTTTTTATGTGAAGTTTTTCCATATTGTAATTATTAACTTTCTGATAAACCTTTCCACTACAGATGATTTTTGTCTGAATAAATTGAAAAGAATTCGAGAAGAAAGAGAACTGAGGGGTTATGTAAATGCAGCGGAAGTAGTTATTTCAAAAATTGAATCAATGAAATCTGACGTTTTAATGTATGATAAAGAGATAAAGGACATAAGAAAAGACCAGCTAAAAAAGCTAAGCTCTATAAAACATTTGCAAAATACTGAAAAAATAACCTTAAATAGTTGGACACAAATGATTTAGAAAATAATTTTAGAGAAAACATCAACCAAATATATCTCAAAGTTAATAAAAGTTACCGTTAGGAGGAAGGTTGGAGCATCTGTTGAAAGAAAGGAATCTATTAATTACTACTGTTTTGGCAGATATTGGTACGTTAGCAGCAACTCTTTGTACAACAACTGCAAATTTTATTGAAGGTTTAACAATAGGAAGAGTTAGCAACAAAAAAAAAATTATAAAAAATAAAACAAGCAGCAGCATCATTGCCTGTTATCATTGGTAGTTTAAAAAGTTGGCGTTTTACATTAGCTGGGAAAGTTATCTTTTACTATTATTATTTATTACTAACTCAGGTATACTTTCATTTATTAAATACTAATAAGATACTCCACATCTAGATGTTGCCATCAAGACTGCCAAGTTTAATTCATTTTTACCAACGTTTCATATCACAATGTGCTCCGTAAGTATTCATTGAATGATCATGATCAAATCTTCAAGTGTATTTATCAAAAATATTGAATACCTCGTATGTAAAATGTTTATTTTGTGTGTAGTATATTTCATTTCGTTAAATTTGTTTCTTACATTAACATGTATTGCGTGAGTTTGCCAATTTATTGTGTTAAACTGAGTTGCTGGTCAAAGATAAGGCGCTATGCTTGTTAATTTATTCAATCTTAAGGCCATTATTTGATTATATACATTTTTGGTAATCTGTGTCTGACGGTAAATATCTGCATCTGATGCTATATATCCAAGTCTGTCTTGCAGATGTTTCTTTGACTACCTGACTTTGTTTGGTCTAAATTGCAAGAGGGCATGTTGGCGTGCGTGAAAAGCAAGCAATTGCTAATCTACGCTGGCACCGCTGACTCTTGTATTGGCTGCGCAATAGCTATAATTTTGAATATCTGTGTCGGATTATTGGAATCGGATTGTTGGATATTTGTATCGGATTGTGCCGGATTGCATATGATGGTTGTCTAAGTCTGTCTTGCAGATGTCGTTTGTTTTGTAATTACTGACTTCATCTTGACTGAATTACTAGAGGGCATAGTGGCGAACGGGAAAAAGCAAGCATTAGCTAATCATCGCTTGCACCATATATTCTAGATTTTTTTTCTTATAAAAAAGCTAAGTTTTTTAATATAAAATGATGATGACGATTATGATGATGATGATGATGATGACAGGAAAAGGAAGTAAACGGATAAATGGGAGACAAAAATCGAGAATAACCTCCAGCAAATACTACAGTAAGTGCCACATAAATGTAAACGAAACTGTGGAATGTATCATTCTGTATGGTTCTCAGTAATAAATTATTATAGTTAATCAATAGAATACGTTTAGGCATTAGGCATCATGCATTAATCTGTATCAGTCAAAATACGCCCAGCATACACTTCTTGGGGAAAATGTCTTTAAGGCAAAATACCTTAAAGCGGGCTCTGCCCAACGAAACAGGTATCGACTGTGTGTTTCTGACACACACCAATAACCGATATGAGCAGGATGGGCCTGAACGGCAATGCCGTTATCACCGCGATATCTGTAGGAGCAGAATGGGCCTGCACGGCAGTACAGCTATCAACCATAGTTCACTCAGTATCATTATCTTTATTTCATATATTGTGCGTGTATTTTGTATTTTCCTAGAATTTTATTGTGATAGTTCGGGACGACATAGATGACACTTCCTAGCTCCCATCCCACTCCAACCCCACCCCACAAAAAAGTCTCACTGAAGTATTTAGATAAGTTTCCTGTATGCCATAATTTCTTATGCTGATTATACCAAATGTTGATAATTTAATAATACAGGAACTGACTGAATTGTGAACTTAAAAATGTGCATGTTTGGAATTTGTCATTTTTACATATATTGGCATATGATGGAAAAAGAACTTCAATTAATTACACATCATCTATATCCTTTCCTTGGGAGTTTGGAACCAGCGTGTATTGTCACCACTAACATTAAGCAGCCGAGTTTACTTCATCTTTCAGATGATACATTTGCGTAGAACTCGCGTATAAAAATAACCTATTAAAGATGAATATATATATATATATATATATATATATATATATATATATATATATATATATATATATATATATGATACATTTGCGTAGAACTCGCGTATACAAATATCCTATGTAAGAGTAGACAATTTGTGCAAAGGACAATAATATTTGGGGGGGGTTTTCATTTTAAATCTGTTGCATCATATACTTTCTTTTTTTTTTTTTTGTAAACGATTCAGATTCCTTTTATGCCCTAGCTCAAAAATGAACTACAACCTTATTTTTCTTACTTTTCACATTATGTTCTGCAATTGTCATACTCTAATCTTACTTCTATCAGTAATTTTATTTGATCCAAGTCCAAGTGGGTTCCAGAAATATTGCAGAAATTGAATTTTAGATTAAAGATGAATACACACACACACACACACACACACACACATATATATATATATATATATATATATATATATATATATATATATATATATATATATAAATTATCATTGATGTTTGTCGTTTTTATTTTATGACTTAATTTATTGTAAAATTAACGGATTTACATATAATTTTGTGAGAGGCACTGTTTGGTTTGACTCTAGGATGAGATTCGCAGGTGATGAGATGCGCCATGAATCTTTGGAAACGGATCATGTCTTTCATACAATTAGGAAAAGAACAAAGAAAGTATTATGATTGGATTCTTCAATTACTATTGCAAGTTCTTTTATTTTTTGCTCTTTAATTGATCTTTCTTGAAATCTGCTTTATGTATTGTATCTCAATCGGTAATCTCTTAGATGTTTACATTGTTATCAAGCCGTTACGTCTTGCATTAATGCAATTTATAACCGTCTGCGCAAAATATATTCCAATACAAATGGTAACCATTTTTATTTGGCGGCAACAGAGAATATAACCACTGACGCAAACAGAACTCAAATTAATTGCACTTTAACTTAATATAAACTGTATCCGGTTATAATTTGCTTTGACACAAGTTAGAACCACGTAGCAAATCGTTATCAAATTTATTTGTTGGAATAGAAAGTATTATGCAATTATGGGGTTTTGTTGAGTTCAGTACATTGTTTTATTGAGCTGATGTGGACCGACGCAAAACAGAGGCCAATATTTATATTTCACAGCTCAAAAACAATGTATTGAACTAAACGAAAGCCCGTGATTGCTTTATTACTTTTGTACCGCGATTTTAAAATATCCCCACTCAAGCACAATATGTGTTTTGCGGAAAACAATACGTTGTATTACTGTTAAGCGGGTATGACCTGTTCATCCAAGCAGAGTTGAGAATAATGTTATGAAAGCAATAAAGTTGTAAATTGTCATTCATCTATTCATTCTACTTAGGCAATAAACAACTTTATTCCTTTTTTAACTGTGAAATATGGATATTGACCTTCGCTTTATACCAGTCAATATCAGTTCAATAAAACAATGTATTGAACTCCAGAAAAATCTATAATTGTATATTGATTATAGGACTGTTGATCATAGGACGCTTGGTAACCTGTTGATCACAAAGAGGGTTGATCGAAATGGCTGCTGATCATATTACGGTTGATCAAAGGACGTTTGATCATATCTCGTGGATCATAGATGCGGTTGATTAAACCACTGTTGACCAAACAGGATGGTTGATAATTAATAAAACAGCAGCAAACCATTTGCTGATACTTGTATATTTATTAAACAGAAATGTTATTTAGCATTCATAATTAATAAGACTTTTTGATAATAATCTTAATAGTTTAATCACTCGTTGTATGCGATAGAAAAGCAATGCCTCGTAGATATGTTAATACATCGGCTTGATCGTAAACCGACACGGCTCTAGCAACTCTATCGCGCAGCACTCGGTATTTCTTAACAGCCGGTTGTTATATACTGGTCACTCCTTAAAGAAAAGCCGCCTTTTGCTTCACGCAGTTATTCATTTAACCGTTCAAGAATTTCCACATGATTGGATGACTGCATTGAGGGACTGCAGCCCGTAATGCCATCCTTCGACTGTGTTAGTGGAACGCGCTAGTTTGTCCGCAGTAGCGTCTCGTTGATTCCATGATGGAATTGGAAAAAGCGCCCGATCATAGTTGTCGGCTCGCATGGAGGCCTAGCGCGCATGTGTTCAAAATATCTTAAGAGCTCCTCCATGCGTCAACTGCTGGCATCGATTCCGCGAGTAAATCGCAGGCCTCGGCAAAGTTGTCCACGGGCACGTGTGCTAAAGCAGCGAGACATCTGACCGAACCACGTACACATCATTCGTTTCGTACTCCACTTTTAGCTCAATATCGTTGACTTTACAATGATGTTCTGTGATAAAAGAACATAGCAGCCTATTATTATAGCATTCGAAACCTCCTCCCTGGAAGCCTCCATAGCAACTGTCTCAAAGTCGGTCAAAATCAGATTTGGTTATTCCGTCGGTATCAAACGTTTGATCTCTTTTACCATACGGATGTACGTAGCACGTGTTTTATTCGGCAGAAGACAGTACGCGGCATCTGGGTTGATGCCGGTCACAAACTGGAAATGTATGCTGTAGAACTGGAAGAACAACACAGGAACGACCTTGAATGTTCCGTCGGCGATCCAAATAGGTGCTCGAGATAGGCCATCCAGTAACTCGTGGCATCCCATTAATATAATACGACCAGGACCTGCACTAGACACTAGAATCATACAACATAAAGTCGGCAAATTTCGCTGGGATAGTGAACGATTTTTCGGAGGAACGTGGAGGAAGCGCTCTGTCAGCGTCACCGGATGCGATTACTTTATGTTGATAACGACGCAGAATTCTGTTCACTGTTGTTTTCTTTGGAGGTGCCATCAGGACTTAACCCGAAAGAGCTGATGAGTGTTCATTACAAAGTGAAATTAACTGACTTTGGAAATCTGCGAGCAGCGTCTGTTACCGTACTAGACTGCAAACTTGCCAAGACACATAATTTTTGTTTATATGCAAAAATAAACAAAACGAGAAAGCAAAATCCTAAGATGTAAACTCACAATTATTAAAATCTTTGCGTTAAAGCTGTTACGCTCTGTAGTCAGATAGATCCGACTGCTCTGTGATGATTCTACACGAATCCCAACAATGTTAACTATATCAATCCGCGCAAGCAATGTTTTAACGAAAAAAAAATATCGTTTCATCTCGCAAGAAAATAGTCTTTAATTTCACAAAATACACAGTTTTGAACAGTATTTGCAGGAGATACATTTGTAAAAAAAAGTTACTTTAGTAAATACTTGTAAAATTTCGGAACTTATTTGTATCGATGTTGTAATCCAACCGTTAACCGCATTGACAGCGAATGGAAAAAAAAAATCTATGCAAATCGACGGCTTTTTTCCTTCAGAAATGTATAATAAAAATAAAATCTACGCTTTCTTGAGTAGATATGAGTAGATATAAGGAAATATTTTGCGAGTGTAGTGGAAACATTTTGTATTGTTACTTTTGGCTTCGCCACTAGTGACAATTTCCACTACACTCGTGAAATATTTCCTTATATGTACTCATATATAAAAATAGAAACAAACAGTTTTATTTTCCTTTAAATATGTATGATTGATTACATTTTATGAATTTATCAGTTAATAACGTTTATAAATAGTCTTAGAATTAGAACCTTTTAGATATGTCTGACAGTATCCACAAGATGAATCAAATACGTTTCCTTTCATGGACGTTCCAGTTCAGAACTAATATTGAATTATGTCCCTACGTACAATTATTGTAAAAAGATTTCAAGATTGTACAATTTTATAACTTGAAAATTTAAAGTAAGAAATAATATAATTTAAAACAAATAGTTCAAAAGAAAAACCATAAAGAAGGAAATAAATTTTTAATTTGCACTACTTTTGTAATTATATTTTAGTCATTTGTCAATAAACAATAAATAAAATTATAAATGTTCTGCTCCAGTGTTTGGGTTAGATAATTTATATATATATATATATATATATATATATATATATATATATATATATATATATATATATATATATATATATATATATATATAATTAAAAGCAGGTCCTTTATGTCTCACAAGTTATAGTTATCAAATGGAAATTAAATACGTGATGAAAATACATCAATGATAATGAGAATGACGATAATCACTGTAGTCGTAGTCATCATCATCGTCTTGGTCACCATCTTCATCATCATCATCATCATCAATATCGCGCTAACAGATCTATTCGTTCATTATTTATAGTCATCTACCTACGCAGGCACACAGGAAACTATAATTAAATATCCGAAATTCTTCTTCCAATTTTAATCGAAGTCTTTTCAATTATACCTTTATCAGGGGAGCTGGTACGCCCGTGTATTGTCTGGTTTCCTTTTACCATCTATTTTCAAACTAAAGTTAAAACGGAACGTCACAAAAGTTTGCTTGTTAAAGCACTATTCAAATGTTTTCCCGCACATTCAACCAAGTTTTAGTATGAAGAATATATACACACTATAGTTCATATTTTAGGAAATGATCTATTCCCCAAAAAGACAATAGATAGATAGATAGATAAAAGATAGTGATGGCAAGTACATAAGTTCTTCATGAATTCTATATGTCGCAGCGACCCTCGAAATAAACTCTTCGATTTGATGGATACCTAACTATACCATCTTGATATTAACATGCTAAAATAGACCTGTACTAGATTACAATGGGAGAAAGAAAAACAAAACATGAAAGGAAGAACATTTAATTCTATTCTTGGTGTGGCCAGGGACTCAAATAACGATTAATTCAGATTCACCAATTAGAGTAAGAAAAAGCTCAATAGTTGGATCAAGAAACAAATTGCTTTCCGACTAAGAGGGCATTGAATAATTCTATCAACCAGGAATTTGTCAAGAAACACATAGAAGCGATATAAATTGACGTAATAAGGCAACATCAACTGTCATTATAGAATGATTATTATCGCTTTGAATCCCTTAACCCACGGATACATTTCCATAATAATACAACAGTTTCTCTTTTTTCTTTAATTAACTGACAATCACAAATCTAAAAAAAGGAGCTTACATTTGTATTCTTATGATAAAAACTCATTCCTTAGTCAAATTGCAGATCTGGATCGGATACAATCGTTACCATGCTTTAGTGCCGTAACTTCTTTTTAAAAGTAGTTTGACTTTATCATCTCCAACCATGTGATTAAAACAGTAAATTTCCTCACTTAGAGTTGTAATTTGACTGATGACTTTTGTCAAACTTGAATAGTTTTGAAAGAGATCGACTTGGGTTCCCTACGCGGAAAATTATCTTTGATGATATAGTAAAGCTAAATATCAATGAATATTTTTGCCTCTGCATTCCGCCGTATTTTCAACTGCCAAATTTCTATGACCTTTCGCACTAAGAATGATTGAAAGGTAAACAAAACAAGTTTGCGTGTATAATTACTTTTCTTGTAGAATCTGGACATTTTAAAATAGAAACTGTATATTTTGCCTGACCAACGACTCAAAATTGTTGTTATCCATAATATGTTCCCTATTTCCTACCTCGGTCTTTTATTTAGGTAATAATGTAAAACACAATAAATTCCTCTGCAACAAAACTGAAAATATAAAATGCGAATTTTAAGTATAAAATAGCTATGGTGTTCATATCTTAATCTACACGTGGTATTACAAAGGAGCGAACCTCTCATCAGCATTGGCGAACAGTAAGTCATCCCTGTCTACCTGTGTATAAGGAATTCAGGTAAATATTAATTATTATTTTTTAAAAATTAAATTAAGTTTTACTTTAATGAAATGTTAAAATAAGGTGAAAATTCTTTATTGAGGAAATTCCAGGAACATGTACTGTTTTTAGTTAAACTCTATCTCAGATTAGTCTTAAATGATGTAAATGTTTAAACAGTACTCAGGGCCAATGAATATTGTACTGCACGACCAAGCATTTGGTGACGATCAACGGATTTTTTTGTAGAAATCACAGTACACTGCAGCTTTCTCAAATAAGTCAAAGCAGGTCAGGAGAACAGCATTGGAAAATGTGATTTGGATAATTTTCTCTGCTTTGTACTGGTAACCAGGCACAGAGGTGTACTCGCACGCACGCACACACAGATACACACACGTAATGTTTTGGTATAAAGCAGTTTTGATATACCAGTACTGTTGGTCTATCAAATTGTCATTCGCCCATGGCGTATAAATACGCATATCATTATGGTTTCAAGAGTAGACTATTGCTTCTGTACTCTCTAGCTGATGAATTTCCACTTATTAATTATTAATAAAATAATAAAATAATGAGATAACAATTCCCGCTGTGTAATGAATTAAGCATGTTACACAATTTCATTGAAATCCCTATGCTTTACCTTTTATCTCTTGCTCTCATGCCGTAAGGGACACAAATACGTGGAAATCTGTGGAGTGAGAGAAAAAAAAAGAATTGAGCTGGATTAAAACCTTGAACTTAAAATTATATCAAGTAACGTAGAGGAACCGGAGTCCTTATAATTGTATGTGTACACTTTCCATGGGATTTTTTTTATAGTGTTACACGAAACCAATGATACGAAGTTGCAATAGCCTGGGAAGACGAGTATACTATCCTCCAATAGTTTCGATGTACTCGCCTGTGTTCGAATGGCCGCGCTTTCACTATTTGCATGCAATGTTTGTAGTGCTCTACTTTCTTCATTTAAACCAACTTTCATGTTTAAATCCTAAGCGTCTCTTTTATTTATTTAATCAATATGAATGAAAAAAGAAGCTCAAAAAATTAACAATTTCCAAAAAGTATTTTGAATAGGTAAAACAGATGCAGAATTATATTTTGTAGCTGTCACGCTGGGATGGGACGCGAAGAGTTCACTCCCTCCATTAATATACTGTTTCCTGTAGTCAATCTTATACTCCGTTAGAACAACAATATGCGTCTTTATATGTGGTATAAATAAAATATATGTATATTATGTACGCTGTATCTTTGATAAACAACTTGTTGTATAAACGTTTCATTAAAAAAGGAAACTCGGCAAGCCTCGATTCCTGTTAATGAAATATTTATGCAATTTGTGGTATATCAAAGATAGAGCATACATACTATATATATATATATATATATATATATATATATATATATATGGCTGATAGCAACATAACATAGATATGTAGTTTACCTGTTTTAGACTGTTTTTTAATTTTGTCATCTTTCTTTCTTCTATTGTTATCTCTTGTTTGTTTATTTACCCTTCATTTAAACATGTGTTAGCTTTGTGAATGTAAATTGTTTCTTGCTCTAACGAAGAGCTTGTTTAACTCGAAACGTTTGGAAATTGTTTTGCATTTGCGCCGTTATCAATTTTTTTGTCATTATATATATATATATATATATATATATATATATATATATATATATATATATATAGAGAGAGAGAGAGAGAGAGAGAGAGAGAGAGAGAGAGAGAGAGAGAGAGAGAGAGAGAGAGAAAGAGAGAGAGAGATAATATTAGGTCTCACCGAAGCTACAATCAGATGCACACTGGTCAAATTAGGGACCAAAGTGTCGCTTTAACCTAATATTAATATAATTACTGAAGAATTTCTGCGCTGTCAAGTAATCTGTACTATTCTATTGTTGTCTGATTCATAAAACACTACCTAGTTGCAGGAGTCTATTAATGTAGTATTATTCATGCATTTGTCTGCATTATTCCGGATGTGGAAAGACAAGGTAATCGATATTCAACATAAATGAACACCAAGAGAGGTATTTAAGACAGCAAACACACACCCTCTCGCAATACTATTCCCGTGTAACTTGATGCGGCGTGATTCTGATAACAAAGAGGCTGTCTGAACTTCCAGCTGAAGTCATAAAGCTCATAAACATATAATGCAGAACACCTGCACAAGCATGGATATAAAGGATTTTGTATGACAATATCAAAACTTCGAATTTTGGGGAAGTCTGTTGTGGACAAGACAAAGACAAAATAATTATAGCCTAATATCAACTAACTTTCTTTATACGAAACTTCTAGGAAGGGATTATTTCACTGGGAACATTGAATACCTTCTATTAGGTAAGTACAAGCGTGTTTTCGATCGTCAATCAAGCTGTTTTGGCCAGAGATCCGAAAAGTTAAGCTATTCGGCAAACACAATAGTAAGCTTTCAAAGTTAGGAGGAAGCAGTAAACCAAATGTTAGGATGTTATTATCATGTTATTATCATGTTAGTATCAGGTATATTAACATGTTATTATCATGTTAGTATCAGGTATATTAACATGTTATTATCATGTTAGTATCAGGTATATTAACATATTATACGCCACAAGTACGAAAATTCGTTCGAATCGTTTTAACAGCTTTTCCAAAATTTAAATGCGGTTTATCGGTTTATTCCAAAAATATTGCATATGTATGTATGTATGCATGTATGTATGTATGTATGTATGTATGTATGTATGTATGTATGTATGTATGTATGTAAAAATATTGAAATATTGATTCCTATTTTAGCAGCAAAGTAATACGAGGAAAAAGAGCCTTATTATTTTCATGTCATTAGAAGTTGGATGAAGATTCATTACATACATACATACATACATACATACATACATACATACATACATACATACATACATACATACATACATACATACATACATAGCTTTGTTTGTATTTTGTTTGGGTCTTTTATGTGTTTATGGCAGAGAAACACTTTCAATGCATATATGTACGACTCTTAAAATTCTGCTGACAAGAAAATATCAGGGCTATTCTTCCTCCTAATACTTTACTCCTTTGAAATAAGAATCAATATTTCAATACTGCGTTCATGAAATTTCTTTTTTCTTCCACATTAATGATCTTTTGTACTTTTAGTCATATGTTACTGCCAAAAAAAACCGAGTCCTTATCAATTCAACTTTTTCGTTCTCACCAGAACTCATGTTGTCAGAGTGATCAGAGTGATGGATTAATTTGTCACACTCTAAAGATGCAAATACACGTTGAGTTTTGTTTGCATAATTGAAATATTCATGATATTGTATCGGGGAAATATATTCTAATAAAATTGAACAAAAAAGCAGAAAATACTATTGAAATCTCGAAGACACTGCTCTAAATTTCATTAACGTTATATATATATATATATATATATATATATATATATATATATATATATATATATATATATATATATATATATATAATGTTCGAACGTTTTGAGTCTCCATTCCTTTGGATTTGAATGTTTGTCGTACAGTCTTCAGAGCAAACTTGTATCATTCATCTCTTAACATTTTGAATTTGGATATACCTTTTTTCTGAGAAAAGATATCCCAGAGTGTTTAAGTTACTTGTTTATGGCAAAAATGTCTCAACTAAAAAAAACACAGTCAAGGATCATAATATCACTTCTTGATATGAGATTGATCTTCGCAAGAAAACTGCGACCAGCCACGTTCACCCGCAACATAATGCAATAACTTTTAAAGAAAGGTTCCGCTATACAAGCAATCATGGTTTCATCATATTTTAATATCTATCTCGATGCTAAGCTATATATATATATCTAGCTTGCTATTCACAACCTGTCTGTGGTACTGGTTGCTGGTCATTTCTTTTGCAATAATAAGAAAGCTAACTTGTATGTATAAGTCACAATAATAACAAAAAAGTGCACCCTTTTCAAAATTAATTTTCTCATTTATCGCTGGCTTTGGACGTAGTCGAAATTTTTATCTGTCAGGCAGGAAACCAATCTAACATTAAGCGTCGTGATTAGACAACAACAGATTTCGTATTATGCTGAAATCCAAAGGACTAAAGATTATCATGAGGATTTTATCTCAAAGAATCAAATCATTTTTCTCATTAAAGTGTTACTATGCAGTGAATAAAAACGGGGAATCGGTGTGGAGACCTAAAACGTTGGGTAGACTATTTCACATTTAAATTAGAGAGGTATTTTTGAGTACACTGTTCGTCGCGCATTCGTATCACAATGTCAACAAGCATTACTGTTTTCAGACAAAACCATAAGGGTTACAATAAAATTAAGCAAACCAAACTGGATGATCTGGGTGGCTTTTGGCATTAGACTATTGTTTCACATTTTTAGGCGCTGCAACGAATACGCTTGTAATATTAGTTAATATTCGGTTGGGGGAAGGATTACAGCTTTAAAAAGAAACAATATATTTGCTGCCACCGTGTGATTTTACCATTGTTAAAAAAGGTCAGCGAAATGCTGTCTACGAGATCAGTTCTTCGCGGTTATGCTGTGAATTTTAAAGCGATAGGTTTCACAGTCAATTCTCACTGGGAGTTTTTCCAGATTGGCTTGGATTTCTATCAGACAAATCCATCATACCAGAACCAGATACTTTATGCTTTGTTGTAAAATAAGATTTTTTGATGAGCAAGTAAACCTCATGGGAGAGTAATAATGAAAATCCGGATCCAATTAAAGTTTTGCGCCACACATTTTTTTGTCGTTGTATAAGTACATCAAGCTTTAGTTTATTGCCTCTACATTTGATTGATTATTATTATTATTATTATTGTTGTTGTATTGTAGTATTAAAAACCTAGCGAACTGAGTTCTGTTCACTGTTGTCGGGGAGAAAAATGAGCCGTGCAGACAATACATGTACAATAATACATGTCCATTCCTTTTATACGACTTAAGTTATAATTTGGAAAATAATGTTGACTTCCTCGTGAAAACAAATAAACTCTTCCTGCTTCTTTTTGGGAGGTTTGTCTTTGATTTGCTTAAATATAACGTGCTTACTTTTTCACTTGAGTCTCATAAACTTATTTCTGTTCTAACTCCGTCCGTTTATACATCTCTAAGTAAATGTTAGTTTGTGTTGCAGATATACATATAGAAACCATTTGGATTTTTATTAAACTCTGCCAAAATACGTTTGTGTACATGTTTTGGGGCGATAACTCTTTCATTTATTATCTGATAGAAAAGTAACAGTGACAAAATTCTTTATAGACATTCTACTGACACCTTCTCTACAAGATTCCATCTATATGGAACGTAACCTTACATCGCTGATCAGATAAGATATTTGCACATTTTGACATTTTCGCAGAAACATTAGGTCCGTAACCAAGTCCGGTATTATCGACGTTTTTAATCAATTAATACACTTTTACCATTTTTCGTTGTCAGATCCGTTCTCATAGCTATATTATTTTGGTAAATATTCGTCATCTGGGGTTATCTTGGAAACTAATTCATTTTTGACTGTCTTTGTTTTTAACTCGTTTCAGTCAGCGAAATTCAACCAATTTCTTGTTTCGTATAGTAATTAAATACACGATTCACAATTTGTAAACATTGCGCAGAGATGACGATTTGTTTGCGCCCTGTAATACTTCTCAAAACAAATCTTCATTCTTCTAAAAGGAGACCACTCATTAGAAATCGTCAACGAACACAAAACTAGTTATGTCCTTACGTGCTTTCTTCTGGCAAGTAATGTAGAATAATTGAAATGGCACTTTATATTATTTTATTCTACATGGCGTGGTTTACGGAATTGGTTTTCTTGTAAATATGTCAAAATGCTAAAAAAATTATTATCTGATTGGTGACGTAAATGTACGTTACATGGGACCTTTTTGAGGAGTCGGCTGTAGTCGTCCTGAAGAAACATTGCCACTGACACATTTATACCAGATTACAAATTAAAACGTTATCACTAAAAGACGAGTGCAGACACATGCTTGTACATAGTTTAATTAAAGTCTCTAAATGTACTTGGGATTTGTTATTGAAACAGACACTTGTTCAAGGATGTTTAATCATCTCCATCTCTATGTCTTTCTCTCTGACAATCTAATTAATTTCATGACAAATTATTCATATCCAAGCCGCTTGATATGCTTTACTCCAGGTCATGAAGGAAAAATTCCTATTGTTGTGGACACAATTCATTCAGACACATATTCCAGCGAAGTATCATAAAGTTTATATTTAATTTAATTTGAATTAAATTTAAAATTACGCTTTGGAACCTGAGCAGTAGAAAGGTTTCTAACTTAAAAGGGGCACCCAACTTAAGTGACCACCTACATACACACACGTAAGTACACTCTGTATTATGTTTTTGTTTGTAATTCCTAAATCCAAATATTCTTTGAAATGTATTGAGCTATATTATATCTGTTAGGGATAGTCTAAGTCGATAACTATTCTTTTTCTTCAAAAGGTCATGAAAATGATGTTAACCTAATCAGAGACTTTTATTTCTCGTGGTTGGCACTCTTGACAATCGCAGTTTCTAAGATCCTCGGCATCTGCATCGATTATCCATTTCGTGTTTCTACAATAATTGGCTACGCTCAAGCACATTTTATTGATTACCACTGACATTTAAACAAACAAATGTGGTGACAAACTGTGTCCAATCATATAACATGACTAAAAACCTACTTTTTGCTGCCAAATTATTATTTCGTCAATGACAATAGCAATTATCTTTATGTTGATGTTGCATTTGAAATATTTCAGCAGGGAACATAAACTGTCATCAGCAATTTTTGCCACATACAATAGACCTAACAAGGTAAGCTGAGGCAATATGTCTGTCTGTAGGGGACTCAAAACAGCCAGCGAAGCGGCTCTGAGTACCAGACTAGCAGCCCGCCGGTATCGACTTGGCTGCCTTACTTAATGCTCAGTTGCATTCCCCAAATACAACAATATTTTAATCAAAAGCCGAATGTGACAACGTCTTTAGGAATAATACAAATAAAAATAACAACAACAGCAACAATAAAGGGGCCAAAATGGACATTGGTCGCTCACTAGGCTGACATCATCTTTAATTCAACTCTAGTAGCAGTTGCCAATATCTGTTGGAAGATTTTGGTGCTAGGAAAATCCATTCCAAATTGTATTAAAACAGCTACAATAATTTTCATTACATTTTTAGGAATGGCGAACTATTTTAAGTGAGAAATATTATAATTTGTATAAATTTGAAAGGTGTTGATGCTAAATTTGATATATTTGGTCAAGCATATTTGTGAAGAGGTTTAAATATTTTTCTACTTTTAACAGTGGTGTCTATATTGAATAGGTGATCTACATTATTATACAAACTTAAAATAGTTTGGTACTGAGATCTCCATGTCAAATTTGGAGTCGGTTAGGTCAATTGTTTTTAAGAAGGAGTAAAGTAATTTTTTCGTAACGGCGAACGTATTTGATACAGGATTGCTGTCATTGGTTCGAACTTGAGCAGCCTTGATTTCACACTTCTCTCTTTACAATTTAGCTCGATTGTGTTGAGTTAATTTTGAAAAGCTGTTCTAAGCTTTTTCTATATTTGGTACCTGAGCACGCATTTGTTAATGTTCCTGCACCATTTGTTTAAACTCGAATGATCATGATAGCAGAATCCTCTCTGTCAAGGATTTTCTTAGCAATTTGTAGAAAACATTTTTGAAATTTTTTTTTTTTAGTAAAGGCAGCCATTTTTATGGGCTGATCGGCGTCGTTTGTACAAACTTGAAAAAAAGATGAGTATGCATGCATTGCATTAGGGTTTCACAGCACAGCACTGGCTTAATAGTGCCGATAAGTAAATTTCTAAACATGTAATTATAAAGAAATATGAAGATAAACCCTACCAAATAAGCGTATACATGAAGTACTACAAGATAAAAGATAAACAGTAAAGATGTTAAAATTCTGCAAAATCTATAAAAGACAAAATATAAAGATAAAATAACTATAAAATCCTTACAATATAGGGTCAAATAATGTTGAGACTACTACTACTACTATTACTAACAACTACAATAACAATAGCCATATAGTATTCATCATCGTCATCATCAGTAGTAATAGTATTAATAGTAGTATTAGTAGTAATAGTTAAACATTTGGACAATGAACGAGTAAAATGAATAAAAGAACAATAACATGGTAAAGAAAAACTCGAATCCATTATAAGCATCAATAAAGCTTGTATATCATACTAACTAATACAAAAAAGAAATCATGTCCATTATACAGTGGCAATTTTTACCTAACAAGTACAAGATAATATACATCGTCCTCTCCCATCCTAGCTTTCATGATGATAAAACCGCCGAGGGCGCAAACATTTATGTTTTTATTGTTGCAACATCAGATTCCATATAAACAACATATTACTAGTAGTAACTTTTCCAAACTTTAAATTATCTCAGGGATTTGCAATTCAGATACTAGTAGGTTTGGCATCATAGACAAATAACGGTGATCTCAATTCAGTATATCTGCATAGCATGCTCTGCAATTTAGACATCTTTTTTCCCCTTGGTCTCAAATTGACCTGTAACCGAGTAAATTCAACAAACACTTCCTAATTACCTAGATATCGTATAGAGAAAATAAAATTGATTTTGTCTCCGTTTGTTTATTATCCACCCGCATAACATTACATAAGTCGTGTTGTCGAGTATCGAATCATTGGCGACAAGTAGAATCATTAGATTATTGAGTTTGCTTGCACACCATGAGTCTACAGAGTTTTGAGAACTAATGATATGCAGTTGTTAAATACAACTCAGACAGATGTCATTAGCCATCAATATATCTTCGAACGGATCTGCTGTGGCGAATGATGGTGCTTAAGTTAATGACAACATAAGTATCTTATTGGAATAAAATAGCCGAACCAAGTAGGTAGATAATGTTTATATGCCAATATTTTAACAGCTACTGGATTGACGATTCAAGAGAAAGTAGAGTTTTGTTTTACATTGGATTATTCAATCGGTTCTTCGTATCAAGATGCGTATCACGTGGATTGATTTTTGTTCTTTACTCTCTTTATAAATATCGATGACTTTAAATGACACATAGTCTTTCAAAAGTCAAGCTTGATAAGTTGAGTTATATATAAACTTTGATACTAAAGGATTAGAATTTTAGTAGGAAATATGTTCGAAAGAATAAAACTGCCCCAAACTTCATCACTGTAGAAGAAATGTGGTCCGTCCTTCGAGTTCAAAGCTAACCATGCCATCACTAACTGGTTTGGTTTCTGTGAGCGGGTGCGTGGCTGATCAGGTCAATTTTTGCTCTGAACTGTCTGCGGCACACTAGACAGGAGACGGCGTTTGGGGTTGATTGATCATCACGGCCTCTGCTATTATCCTCAGCTCCTCTAGCTCCAGTATAAACGAGACTGAGCCAGGTGGGACGATCCTTTGCGAGATCTTTTCAAGATTCAGAATAAGCGTTGAAACGTTTCAAGGATAGATTTAGGGAGTTTCATAAGCGTTTCTTCTGACATCCCTGAGATCGCTTCCCCTGCTTCCGATCGCCCTAGAAGATCATTTTTCGTAGTGTGACACCCTGATGACGTGGCCTGCCCATCTGAGCTGTGATTTCATCAGCAGAGTGCTGATGCATGGATGTCCGGGACCTTATCCTGACATCTTATCCCCATCAGTTTTCTCAGGCAGCCCATGCGAACAAGGTTTAGCTTTTTGACATGGTCTTAAGTCTGTCCTGGTTTCGCATGCATGCACAATGGCTTTGTTTACCTTCAGTTTTGTTTGCGGACTGATGACTCTGCGCTCTCACAGATTTACGCGTAGTCTGCGAAGGCCACATCTGCTTTTGTTTTGTCATCGATGTAGACTGCACGTGACAGTGTACTGCCGAAGTAGGTGAACTTGTCCACTGCCTGAAGGGTTTGGCCACTCACTGTGATGGTCGGATATATGTAAGCATTCTTAGTGCAGGTTCGCGCATCACCTCTGTCTGCTTGATACTGATTGTAATACCAAAGTTTTCACAAGCTGAAGATAAATGTTTCATGTCAGACTTGGATTTAGTATTTAGGAAAAAGCCATCTGCAAATAGGAGATTACAAACGTTCACTTCCTATAACGTCATCTTGGTACATAGTCTCCTCAGATTGAAGACCTAGCAATCCGGTATCTGATATCGATCACAGTGTTATTGTTACAGAAAGCATCTGTAAGCATGGCAGAACGTCAACTGAACAGGACTGGGTCCAACAAGCAGCCTTGCTTGACTCCGTTGGTAACTGAGAATGATTCAAATGACTCACCGTCGTCCACGACGCGAGCGAGCATGAAGCATGGAATTGCTGAACCATTACGATACATTTCTGTGGACAATCAAATTTTGCCACGATCGTTCAGAGGCCTTCACGACTGACTGTGTCAAAGGCTTTTTGTCAGGTCGACAAATGTCGTGTATAGATTGGAGTTCTGCTCCTGCCTTTTTCCCTGGAGTTGACGAGCTGCAAACACCATGTCTATGGTCTCTTGTCCTTTCCTGAAGCCACACTGACTCTCGAGCAGGAGCCCTTGAACCGTGTGATGTCCAAGACCATACAGCACAATTCTAGCGAGAATTTCTGCCGGATATTCACATCTAAGAGATGCCCATATGTCGCATAATAGTATTTTGCTTTTCCGCTTTTACAAGTGAAGGATGGACGCATCATTGTACAACTGTTGTATACTTTCATGAGTCCATATTGACTGGAAAAAGAGTTCAGTAAGTGTTTGAGCCATGGGCGAGACTCCGGCTTTATAGACTTCTGCTGGTATAGCAACTGCTCATGGTGCTTTGCCATTTTACAGCAGATCAATTACTTTCTCAGTTTCAGTTGGAACATCTCCCAGTGATATGTTGATTTACACTTGGGGCAGTCGATCAGTTGCCTCATCACTGATTGACGATTTTTGATTGAGGATGTTGTTGAAGTGTTCTCCATATCTTTGAAGTACCATGTCTTTGTCCTTGAACATTGCCGTCAGCACTCAGTATTGGAGATGTTCCTGATGACTGTGGCCCGTGGATTGTCGTCAAAGGATCATAGAAGTCCTTCGTGTATTTATGTCTGCATAGGACTGAATCTCTCATACCTTGTTGTTCAGCCATGAGACTTGCAAATCTCTCAGTTTGTACTGGACAGTCCTCTTGATGTTGTTGCAGTCTGCCTTCTTAGATGGTAAAGTGCTGTCTTCTAAACAGACCTTTTGGAGCCGATGTTTCTCGTTCATTAGTTTCCGTATGTCAGCATTGTTCTCATCAAATAAATCTTGATGTTTACATGTGGTGGGACCGAGGGTTCTGGATGCATCCGTGTACACGGAGTCTCTGAAGGATGCCCAGTTTTCCTCGACGTTAAGATATAATACATTTGAAGGAACAACAGTTTTCCATCAATGTTTATTTTTAAATGGCTAATTTCTTGACGGTAACTCTACCCACTATCCTGATATTGATGTTAGTAACTAAAGATTGACATATATTTTATCTGATTGAAATTTCAGTGGATTCAAAGTTGTTTTTAAAACACCAATCTTAAACTTTATACATCGGTCTTTATACAGTAATACGTGCTGTAAACCTTCATCATCATTCAAATCAAAAGAAGAGTCTGCTATGTTTGACTGATAAAGATTGTAACATTTTCACCTTTATCCGTATAATTTGTGCATTAATCTTTAATGGAATTTATTGTGGTATAGCGTGTTTAAACATATGGGATGGGCAAAACGATATATATATATATATATATATATATATATATATATATATATATATATATATATATATATATATATATATATATATTAAAGTTAGATTTGCACGATATACCCATAGCATGATTTAATAACATTACTCTGAGACAATACTTCCAGGTAAGCTGAGCATTTGAACTCCATGTATTTAATTATACCAAAATCTCCAAAAATCAAAGAGAAAAATATATATATATATATCAATAAGTATATCAGTATATTCCAAATTTTTTAAATACCAAATAGTGCATATATAAGTAAGTAAGTAAGTATAAGCCTTAACAGTACCCTCTTACTATAATTACACAAGTTTTTGTTGTTCAATAATTGTTTCTTGTTTTTTTTTAATTGTGAGACAGAAAGTTTTTTTTTATCTTCACCTCATAAATGGTGAATCGTGTCAGATAAGTCACGCTGAGTACGATTATACACACAACCCTTAATAATTGTCTGTTTCCCGACAAGCCTGATGAACAGATTATTTCTATGACCATCCATGCTGCAACTCATATTTTCACTTCAATCCATATATACTAATAAAATTGTCCAGTTTCCGCTGTCGATTTGAAGAAGTATTTATTGGCTATTGACTTTTTGAAAAGACTTAAAGATGAAGCAATATTTGTATTTAAACATTCTCATTATTTTTTTATTATTTTTTTAAAAAATTTTTTAACAGGAAGTATTGTATATCGCTATGCATCTATCACAGTTTGATCCAATCACTCGTCTTCCATGATTCGTTGCGACAAACATATAGTTTCTTTGAAAGATGACTTACTTGTATGCCTGTACCAGCACACGTAGGATACACATTTCAGATATTTGACATTGTATTATCGACAGACGAAAGGAGATTTTCATAAACACGATTTAAAAATGAAAATCGTAGTACAGTCCCTACAGAAACGGTTTGTTTAGAATTTTTTACTATAAATAATCAAAATACTACAGTATTTCACATACGAGATGAATAAATATCCGTTATTCTCACGGAACAAGCACATTTTTTTGTAGTCTATGCTCAGACGAATTGGCTAGCTAAAGTGTATACCATATTGAAGTAGCAGATTTGTTTCGGTCCCCCAGCTGTTTTCCTTTGATGTTCTGTTGTGTTTAATGTACATTAGCCTAGAAAAGATAAGTAGTAACATGATGCTCTTTCCTAATTAAAAAAACCACATACTTGGAATTGTAAAAAAAAAACAATAATAAAAGTATGCTTATAGTGGGACTCGAAAGTGGTGCTCTTGCGTGGCAAGTCGACATCCAACCACTGGACCAAGCGATTACATTCTTTGGTCATCTTGTCGATGTTTATTAAAACAAAAGTTCTTTAGTGAACAAATAAAATGTATAATTCACTCCAGTGAAATTATTTCTCTTGGAGAATCCACTAATTCACGGACTAGCATAAAATAAACATTCATATTCGAAATGAGACATGCCGTGGTCATAGAAAGTGATGCATAAGGACGATACACCCGGGCATTTCAAACGTTCCAGTACATATCATTTTATGCCAATTTAAGGGAGTAGGGATATTATTTAGGTCCTTAAGTTCAAATTGATAGTTGTCTTGACTTCAGTTTTAGTCTAATATATTTGCTTAAATTACGACAAGTTCATTTCTGCTTAAAATAATATGTTAATAGATCTGCGGCCTTCCTTTTAGAACAACATACAAATTTAATGACAATATATTAAAATTAAGCAAGGAACCCACTTTCACGGAAACTAAACACAGTCGGCGTGATTTTTTTATATTTTGTGGAAGTAAACTTATCCTTGAAAGAATGAGATATATAAGCTAACAAGCTGGTGCAAGTGTAAAGTATAAATTTCCTATAGTATTCGTACATTAATTGAATAACAAAACGTAAACTTTTCCGTAAAAAACAGAGCATGTTCACTTCTTACTCAGAGAAATACTACATAGTTTCCATTACCGAGCATCCTATAGCTAAAATATTTTATATCTGTCAGTGGTTTTGGCTAAATATGTTTGGACAGAATGTTTTCTCTGTAGCTTCATTGAATGTAATGCATTATTGTTAATTTTTTGTCTCGCCTGCGAAGCATATGTAAACAAGGCGTTATTTGTATTGTTACAATATACGTCAAACTAAGTTTCTCCGGAATTTAGTCAGATTTCTCTGACACCCTCTCATTTACAGTCATGAAACTTTATGGGTAGAAAAATTATTCGCCTCTAGCAAAAGGAGGTCACATTGACTTACTTGATCGCTTAGCGATAGCTTTTATCATTGCATTCAGTACTATGTCCTATGTCTCTCACAAAAAAATCATTTATATTTACGAAACTTTTTTAAATTTAACGAAATATGATAGGGACCAGCTTTATAAGTATTTGTACTCGCAGGGATTCTTTTATTCTAATTATACAATTAGTAATTTGTTTTATTCAATACATGCTGCATTCATCTGATGATGATTTTTCGGAAAATATTTTTTATTGGTTTTCGTTTCTGCAAGGACTGAGAATGCCAGTAAATTCAATGTTTATCAGCTTGTTTATTATTAAATTCATGGTTTTGTTCCATACCTGCGGGACTAGAGGAACGAAATTTAATTGATTAATATTTCCAAGATTTTTCTTCAAAACGAATTTATATTTCTTCCTTTATTAATATTGCTCTCCTTATACCCCTACTATTTGTATCATCGAATTATTTCTTGTAATCTTCATGGTAGACGATTGAAGAAATATAAATATACGAAGGGTATTTAACAAATTCTGAATATTAGTGCGCTGTACAACAAAGTTGTTTTTTAGTGAACAGTCCCCTCAAAGTACTATCATGTGCCTCTTCACACTTTCTCAGTCTGATTATACACTTATTGAATACTATTTTGTTTGCACGTTTTGGTATTGTGTCCATGCACTGGAAAACTGCACTTCCAACCGCATGGCGGTTTCCAAATCGTCTGCCCCTCAGCAAAAATCATTTGGAGCTAAATCAGAGCTGTATAGAGGATGTGGTAAAGTCTGAATGCTGTGCTCCTTCAAGAAATCTGTCACGACGGACGATTTATGCGTCAATGTGTTGTCATGGAGTGGATGGATACCTCGCGCAGAGGTGCGCAGACGAGTGGTTCGGTAGTATTCCACAACTTTTGGCAACATTTTGGAAGCATAATAAATGTCCAGTGACAAAGAGTCTGTCACAGGTACCTGGACAACCAGGCCTTGCATCTAAAAATAATGCGCGTAAAACTCTCTTGACAGTCTGACTACGTCAATTTATGGTCTCTGCTCGTTTTCTCTGATCCAAACTTTATTATTTTTTCTTGAGTCGGGTTAAACAAAGTAAATCTCTATTTCATCTTACATCTCCATCTTACACAAAAGATTCCAAGATTCTTCAATATATTATAAACAGCTAACGAGTTAATTTCCTTGATAATAGAAAAATCTTCCATTTTGTATCGAGCATCTTCATCAATTGCCCCCTTCACAACAGCCACTTCCCGCTCACCAATTGCAGACAACGGTCTTCCAGAACGTGGGTTTTCATGGATTCGCGACCATCTTTAAAATTACGAAACCACCTCAGACTTGTTGGATATGACAGAGAATAATATATAGAACTCATATCTCTGCAGGTGTCCGGTGTGCTGCATTTGCAGCTGCAGATTATTTTATTTAACGTTATTTTTTTCTATCGATCGGCATTAAATTTACTGACAGGTTCAAAAAAGTTACAACAAAATATTCAGAACTTTTCACATCCCCATATATTGCATAATTGTTTACGATCTTTTAATATTAATAATAATAATAATAATAGTAATAGTAATAATAAAATTAATAATAATAATATGAATTATTATTATTGCAAACAATAACAGCAACAGTCTTAAATCGATTGATTCAGAAGAGATGTAGATGAAGTCCCGCTGAATATGCTTCCAAAGCAACAAATGAATGCAACAGACTTGATGTTGCGAAGGCATCAGAAACTAGATATTCTCAAAATTTTTTCTCCATGGTTTCTGAAAGGTGAGACGATCCTAATGTTTTTGCAGTTCTTGAAATCGGATATATCTACAATAATGAAGCTAAGCGTCACAGCGACAATATAGTATTCATTTCTTCTGATTTTAACCTGTATTTGTAGATTTATGTATGTAACAAAAAACAAGAAATATAAATCGGAGAGAAATTCTCAAACATCAATTGAAGTCAATGCCCCATTCTATAACCCATTCTAGTAGAACAGTTCCAGAAAAATCAAAAAGAGTCTGGACATTTCCACTAGAACGCACGAAACACGGCGAATTATATCCTTAATATAGTCAGCAATTAAAACAGCGGTTCAGATGATGAAAAGTTTAAGCAGTACTTTTAATGTATGTTTTTACATTAAAATTACTTTCAATCAATAATTTCCAACTAGTTGCAGCAAATCTTTGCCAAATATAATGGGCATACAAAATCTTATGGAGTATCTGGTTGAGATAAAATCTGCTATATTACAGGGCCAAATCGGATTCAAAGAGGACTGAACGTATTCAAAAATAGGCCTTTTCTGCTTTTTAAATTGGAAAAGAGCAAGTCTAAACATATCAGTCCCAAACAATATAAATAAATATTCAGGCAGTGCCATGAACAATGCAAATATGACTGATTTTATCGAAAGGCCAGAACTGACGAGTAGCGTTTAAAATAATGCCAATCATTTAATTTGGTTTGTGGATTTCACTGTATTTACTTGTTCCTTAGGGAAGCAATCAGTGCTAGTGACATCTGGAATATCATCATGTGGAATCAGACACAAGAAAGTTGATGTGTGTGTATGCCGAAATCACAAACACATCTTTATTTACTCCCTAGTCACGACATTCGCAGAATTTGCAAACAGATACGTGCAAAGCTTTCCTGGGTTTGCATGATATGAGTATGCTGTATCGGAAATAAAGAATGCAATATAAATTGTAATGCTAGGTCCAAATGTGCACCATAGTATGTTTCGGTCGATTTAACACGTTTATGGAAGACGAGAAAATGTTCGAGTCATAATTTGGGGTGGTTTACCCGAGTTTGATAAAGACTGGATTTGATATATTTATTGTCAAGAGGATGAGTAAACAGTCACTGGTTTCTTATTTAATATCAAATGGCTCTACATAATGTCTGGAATGAAAATAAAATACAGTAAGACAGATTAATACAAATGTATTTGTTCCAGTGCGGACTGCTCCGCCTTTCCATGATTTTATCATCGACATTATCATTGTGTCATAACCAATTAGAAATCAACATTATTTCATTAATTTAACAAAATCAAAATAAAAATATAGAGTATTTATCCCTTAAGCTTCTGTATATTCAGTGGTCAATATAATCATTTTTAAGAGAAATTCGTGCTATATTTATGCATTTATTTCCCCGAGTTTTTAAAATATTCAATGACTTGGAAAATAAGGGCGGTCCATTATGAATATCCGGATATACACCATAGCAATTTCTCTTTATATCATGTAGTTTATATTTCCAAACCCTTGTACTTGAAATAAACAAGGTCATATGGCATTGAATTTCAAATTGACATGGTAACATTTGTCTTTTTGTAAGCATATAAACATAGAACTAAACCTTGAAAAGACGTACACCACTTTTTTATTATCAATGTTAGATTATACCATTACACAGGGAAATCAGCAAAATTGCAGGCGTAGAAAAGGTCTAAAAATTTGAATATGTGCTTCAATATAAAGCTCATAAAAACTTTAAGGTTTTTGATGAACTTACGCCCATTTAGTAACAACATTAGATGTTTATTTCACGGTGTTTCATTATATCACATGTATATATGTTACAGTGGAAATCTAGTGATCATGGTATAACCATCGCAAATGATCTTACAATCACTTTAATTTATCGCTAATTTGGGGGCCAAAATCGGCCCTTATCCATACCTTGTACTTTGTCTCCATGGAATCTTTAAACATGTCGGGGAAGAGTCTTGTCTATAACAACTTCTTCATCTATAACGCTGGTTATTTCACAAGAATGTATCTGCTTTAGGTCAAAATCATTTATATGTTCATTGTAGCAGAAATTTCAGTTTAGATGTAGGTAATACTTTATCGTTATAGAGATGCAATGTACCAATGAACGCTAACGAACTTAAATTTTCTCATTTTTCACATGGTCCACATGCGATAACCAAAAAATATTTTTTTTAAATTTTTACATTTTTGGACCACAATGATGCCTTATAGTACCTACTCCTTTCTAGATTCTAATGATAGGAAGTGCATTATTGGACTTTAATGTACAACATGCACTGCAATTTTCTATGAGCATATATATATATATATATATATATATATATATATATATATATATATATATATATATATATATATATATAGGGGTGTGCGGGGGTGTGCGTGTGAGTGTGTAACTTATATTAGTGCTTACAGGCAAAGCGATGGGTGCCGTAACCCGCGGATCCGGGTTCGAATCTCCGTAGAGTACGAACTAAAAATTCTCTAACCTGTATGATAATATTTCATTTGTATTTAAAAATTCTGTTAATGTTATCAAGCATTCTCCTTTAGAATTCAGGGATAACACTTTCCGCTCTGTTTTGTATATATTTTTAATAATCTGTATATATAAAGAGGTATGAAAATCACTTAGGTACTTCGTCGAAGCTATTTATTCAGCATAAAAAATTAACAGACTATTTCAAATCAAATCTCACAAGATCTGAGAAAGCCTACAATGGCCTATTCTTCAGAATTTAGAATTTTTGTAAAACTGCAGAAACCACTGTTTTGTTTCTTCTGAATATTTAATGTTAAATTAGGACAGATGACAGACTATCTTACATGCTCTGGAAAATGTTAAACCTGTCCTAGGCTGTCAAACAATTACTTTTTTCTATCCATGTAGTCTGATAAATACTGTAGAGCCAATGCGCACGTATGAAAGTTTACTATTGCCCAGCTGCAAATGATCCCTGGTATCAGAGTGATACATACAATCCTACCACCAAACTACAAGGTCGAATCGAGAAAAACACGTTGTCCTCAACTAGTTTGTATTAATTTCTGACATTAGTGGCTGTGGCGGATAGTAATATCAGTAAATGATATAAAAGTGAAAGAGTATGACTTGTTTATCTAGTCTGAACCTTTTAGTTTTATAGTAGTACTTATCACTATGGTGGCACAAATCAATGTCAACTGTTCTGTTGCCCTTTAAACACGTGGATAGAGGGATCGGTGGTGGGGAAGGAGGGGGGGGGGCTGAGTGGGGGGGGGGGGACGCAAAAAACAAAACTTTTTAAAAAATGAGCGCGAAATAACCGGAACATTTTCTACAGTAAGTTTTCTTTACAGTCAAATGGTTACAATTATGCCCCGGAAACGCTTCAAATGCAAGAAATTATGGGGGCTTTGCCCCTCAGGCCCCCGCCGGGGGTTCCGTTCCACAGACTCCTCGCTTACCTGTTTACGCAGACACACACACACAAACACACACACACATGCAATAATATTTTTGGATCAGTATAGTATTGTGTTGATGTGGCTGAGATATGCTAAGCCACTGACAAATACATGTACATGTAGCTGATCGACAACTATATGTCTGGTGGCATGTTTCCCTGCATATATTTGATACATGAGTAAGTCTGGTGGCATGTTTCCCTGGACACATTTGACACATGAGTATGTCTGGTGGCATGTTTCCCTGGATACATTTGACACATGAGTATGTATGGTGGCATGTTTTCCTGCATACAGTTAACACATGAATATGTCTGGTGGCATGTTTCCCTGGATACATTTGACACATGAATATGTCTGGTGGCATGTTTCCCTGGATACATTTGACACAGGAGTTCATGGTTTGCATAATCTGCAGGAGTTATACTGACTCTTTTATATTTGTGCTATGATTATGAGTTAACGTCCCCAGAACCTCACAAATATTGAAGTATGCCCATAACCTCACAAATATTGAATTATGTCCATAACCTCAAAATAATGAATTATGTGCCCATAACCTCAAAATAATGAATTATGCCCATAACTAACACTATTTATTATAATATGCTTTGCCGGCTTGATGCACATGACACAGTCAAATACCATTTTAAAGTTTCAGTCATAATAATTAACATTTGTTGTTGCTATAATAATTATCAATTTTTCTTCTTCTTATTATTATTATTATTATTATTATTATTATTATTTTTATTATTATTATTATTATTATTATTACTTCAAATACTATCAATATTTAGATGTTAATATAATCTAAGCTTGCCTTCACATTACATACACTTGTATTTGAATCTATGGGAATGAAATAAATCTATTGTGGGGTTTAGAAAAGGAGGAACTATAGTAAGTGGCCATTTTAAGTTTCCACATTTTAAAATCCCATAGACTTCTATAGTGCATGACAGATTTGAGATATTTATCACTTTGAGCATCATAATACGTAAGCTATATTTCAATGCAATTATTCAAATTATTTTGAAGAATTGAAATTAGTTTTAAATACGAAATATTTGTTTGGTATTACATGAACCAATTTCAGAATACATTTAATCCAAACATAATGTGGAGTATTTGGCCTCCAGTCATAGCTAAAATTCAGTATCATCAAATATACTGTTACAGAATTAACATACTTTATGAATTAGCTCACATAAACTTCAAATAGAAATTGATCCAAATCATTGAGTCAAAACAGAGAAGTTAATATTGTTACCCGTAAAGGAAAGGGGTTGGGGTGTAATTCTTCATTACAATCTGTCAACAATGCCTTTCAGTTATTTCTCTTTATTACAATTTTACATAAGTGAAATTTAGTTGATATTCTTTAAAAAGTGGGCATAGATCTAGTTCTTAACCGATATATTATGATTATTTAAAGTTATCCATTTTAAGTTCCAAGATATGCTCACTTTAATAAACTTGGCAGTTTTGTAAGGTTTTAGTGAGTTAATTGTGATCTTGAGG
This sequence comes from Margaritifera margaritifera, assembly GCA_029931535.1. NCBI lineage: Eukaryota > Metazoa > Mollusca > Bivalvia > Unionida > Margaritiferidae > Margaritifera > Margaritifera margaritifera. The sequence continues at coordinate 1,833,683 of JAQPZY010001591.1, forward strand.
CTGACTGGGCGAGTGAATTGTAATATTTACAGACCCAGCGAAAACTCTGGTTTACATGCTATTGTTACTCCGAATGGCTTATCTCGGGCGGGAGAGAATGGTGGTGGGGGGTGGGCAATTGAATCAGCAAAATCCCACCTCCCCCACGCGTTTGTCCAAGAACATCGATATAAATTTATATATGCTCACAGGCAAAACGTCTTGCGCTATAATATACCATGAATCAACTTTACCGTTATCTGCTAACATGAATATTCATGTCCTCATTGCAATTAGTTCATCCTCAATTACTGTAACTGAATCATTATTAGCTTTCCATCCCACACATTTTAAAGATTTTGCATTCTTCTACGGTAACAAATGCTTTTTGCCTTTTAGTAGGCTGCGTTGAATATACACCTGGGAAATGACCAACACTGACTCGCATTATAAACGGCAATGCCATCGTTGTTGGTTTTGGTGTTGTTGTTAAGTAAATCCTTCTGCTTTCTCTTCGGAGGATCCCAGTTCACTGGATACGTGTAGGCTTTTATAAAAAGCTATGCTGTTTTTAACCCCGCGTTAAAATGAGCTAGCTTGTTCACAAGTTCCAGCAATATAGGTAATTTTTATGCACAAGCATTTATTTTAAAATTGCAGTTTTCGTAACCGTTTGTCTGATAATATTTTTTTCTACAATTGCTATGAGATTGTTTGGCTAGTGATGTTTTCATACAGTTATTGCTGTTTGTTTTTAAAACCCGTCAACATTAAGTCTCTTTACATATTTTGTTGTAGATAAACGGAATGTATTGAACCAAGCTTAACATGATGCGGCTAAGAAAATATTTATTTTCGTGCGACAAGAACTATTATAAGACTTTTTTTAATTGTCAGAAATATGACATGAATCCATATTGATATGTTTCTCACAATATCTTTAGCCTGCATGTGAATTACAAGGAACTGTACTTAACAGTTTAGGGTGTCAATATACAGTTAAACATGTTTATAATGACCCTTTCTGAAAGTTCAAGATTACTTCTTTATATCCATAATTCATCGTAAAAACCGTGTTCTACTGTACAACCTGTAAGGTTCGTGTTCACTTATAGACACGAGCGGTAATCAGTAACTGTTGTAATTACAACTTGTAATATGCGCGAGACTTGTCAAATTGTCCATACGTTTATAATAAGCATTCATCATCATCAATCTTTATTTCATCTTTTCAGAGATGAAGGAGTTTTGCAATGAACATGTTGGAAAAAGGACATTATCCCCAACTTCCAAGGCATACTATAGTCGTCTCACGCCTATAACTTCAGATAGATCTTTCAAAGTATAATTTACGTGAATTAACACTCTAAGTTTCCTTAGCACTATTCCCAGTAATCATCGTCCTTATTGTTATCGAGATCTCTGCCTTGCCTTCCAGCCTTGATGCAACCAACAGTGGCACTGAATCTGAATACGTGCCTGTTTCTTATCAGATTTTTAATTCAGCTGTCTGGATACAAGAACGGAGCTATCGAACTTGAATAGGAATCACAGTGAGAACCCCTTTTAGGGATATATTTCTATGCATATTTCTACCGAAAAAAGAGACAATTTATTGATTGATTTGGGGAGCAAACAAATGTTAATAGAGATTGTTTAGACGGCAAGCAGGTTCGTTCGTTTAAGTGTCATTAGATTCATGTCGAATGTGAAGTCCGTAATAGTAGAAAGACCGTAAAAAAAAACAAAAAAAAAAAACTATTAAACTGTTGTGTAGCTAGCACTTGTGAAATAGGATGAGAAGTACAACGCTGAGAAGAAACACAATACATTATATCGTCAAATATTAAGTTTAATAATAATAGATGTAAACGATGAAAATTTTATTTTCACTATTTTTGACATCCACTTTAAATTGATATCTTTTCGTGGATATCAATTTTCGTCGTCGTTTTGCAAAAAAAAAAAAAAAAAAAAAAAATTAAAAAGATTACAAAATAACAGATTCTTTGTTCCTTTCATTTGTTGCATGGGGAATTGTTTCAACAGAAAAACTCGGGTTCATCGGGTCCTTAATTGTTTGATTTGCACTCTGAGTCACCATGAAAGTCCAAGAAAATTGCTACCCCTAGAGAAGTAGTACATACACAATATAGCTTAGACCTTTATAAACCTCAATATTGACACAGTATAGCTTAGACCTTAATAAACCTCAATATTGACACAATATAGCTTAGGCCTTAATAAACCTCAATATTGACACAGTGTAGCTTAGGCCTTAATAAGCCTCAATATTGACACAATATAGCTTAGACCTTAATAAACCTCAATATTGACACAATATAGCTTAGACCTTAATAAACCTCAATATTGACACAATATAGCTTAGACCTTAATAAACCTCAATATTGACACAATATAGCTTAGACCTTAATAAACCTCAATATTGACACAATATAGCTTAGACCTTAATAAACCTCAATATTGACACAATATAGCTTAGACCTTAATAAACCTCAATATTGACACAATATAGCTTAGACCTTAATAAACCTCAATATTGACACAATATAGCTTAGACCTTAATAAACCTCAATATTGACACAATATAGCTTAGACCTTAATAAACCTCAATATTGACACTTAGTTCTCTGTGTACCGTAATGTTTCTCATTTTAAAATGACACTTCTCTTAAATGGTAAGACGTTATCGCAAACATTGCTTTCCAGCTGTTTTGTGGGTGTTATAATATGTAATCCGTTGCCATTCTAAGAGGTGACGTTAGATAAAATAGGATATTATTTGATATGCAATATCACTGTCTTGATCTACGTGTATTATTATTGTTATTATTGCTATTATTATTATTATTATTATTATTATTATTTATTTTTTTTATTTTTTTTTTGCAAATTGAGAACTTAAAGATAAGCACAGTCCATTGAAGTTTCATTTTTCTGGCACATATCTAGAATTATCGACTGTAATTATCGACTGTAATTATCGACTGTAATTCTGGACGTTCATCTCAGTTAGTTTGGTATTGTTGTGAATAAAAAGTTCATAACAATAAATTTATAGGCAAACTGCACTCATGTGAGTAATATTTCCCTATGATGGAAAAGGGTGCATTTTTTTCAAGACGACTTGCTTAATTAACTTACAGAGATTTATATCTTTATTCTTGAATGCTGCAAGGTAAACAATACAGAGTTACCACGATATAGCAACCACGATATAGACCAATATCCTTAATGACGTTGTAAACGTTTCTAATACATGCACTTTTGAAATGGTTCAAATTAAATGATCTCGATTTATCATCTATGTTTGCATTGAATAACACATACAAATTCCTAAACGATGATTTTTGGAAACATCGCCTTGCGTTGCTTACAATGTGATTCATACTGAATATGTATTCCGGAGATAAATTAATTATAAACTCTGTCATATTACATGTTAATCCGCTTCACAATACCAATCCTTTGATGAACTTTTCTTTTGTTGCTTTCGATGGGTATAAACACTAATCAGTCCCTCTGAGCCCCAATAAATGAGAATTAATGAAACTAAAAGGATGGTACTCTAATCACTTCCTTCATACATGTCGATCCTCCTTTTCAATATGAAGGAAACCAATCTAATTTTCTTCCAAAATGACCGTTCTCAGGTCAAGTAATTCATTTACAGTTGTATATTAACTCGCTCTTGACTAAAAATGCTGAAAATAACAAGACAGTCAAATAGCGTAAATTTGTTGGATAAGACACGACATCAATCTTTTACCGGCAAAAGATCGGCAATTTCAGAGTAAGATGATCCCCATTAAATCCAGAATGGTGGCCGATCTCTGGCATATTTGGTACTTAATGAACATATCAGTGGGTTGAATAGAGTTCAAGAATTCGTAAGAATGCATTTCAAGAGAAGTACTTTACCGAGCTTAATTGTATGCGGTGTGCTATTAATATTCATAGGTAACAGAATTTGCAACATCACGGACCGTGAAACCTACTGGCATTCACCAACTTATTCATGGTCAAGGTCAATAGTGATAACAATTGGTATGACTCTGTTTTAAAATGTCAGATTTGTGACTAAATGTAATATGTTGGCAGAAGCCCTGGGGATAGGTTTAGTCAGAAATATATTTGTTGGTAAACGATTTTAAAAAAAAAAATTATATAAGAAATCGGATGTTAGTCACATCTTCTGAAAGTTCAGAAATGATTTTGTCTATGGAGTAGAAATTTACGGATTTATTATTATTATTTATCATATCCAAGTATATGTTAATCCTCTTGCCGTATATGCTCGCGTATAACCGAGTTCAAATGCATAATGCGCCGCCAGATCAGGGTCTATGTTGTTTGTTCTACTGATTAGTCCTTACAAACTGCATAGACCCAGATCTGCCAGCACATGATGGAACGGCAGATCTGGGTCTATGCAGTTTGCAGTTGGTAGCTACTTATACGCGAGTATATTCGGTAAATAGGTTCGACAATCTACTTTTAATGTGCAAACAAATCGAAATTCAGAGACAAATTATCTTAATCAGCAACACGTTGACCTTGCTTTGCGTTTCCCGATTATTGAAGCCGTTACCTTATCTTGGTGTTTCCTAATAATTTGTATGCAGCATGTGCTTCATATATATATATATATATATATATATATATATATATATATATATATATATATATATATATATATATATATATATAATTCTTGACTTCTATTACAAAGTTTCGATATAATAATTAATGACGAGCGTGCAATAAACTATATTTACTTACTCGTATGTTAATAGTTGTTTTAGTTATACCAGAATAAGATCTATATAATTCAACAGATACTTACCCCATCATTGCGCAAGACAGATCATAATTGCTAGACTGGAGACAGAATAAATCTACACTGTGTCTGGAGATAAAGATATAAGATATCTATGGAATCTAATTGTAAACGGACATACATACATACATACATACATACATACATACATACATACATACATACATACATACATACATACATACATACATACATACATACAGGCATACATATATATATATATGCATGCAAGCATACATACATACATACATACATACATGCATACGTGCGTGCGTGAATACATACATACATATATGCATGCATACATACATACATACATACATGCATGCATGCATGCATACATACATAGATGCATACATATATGCATGCATGCATACATATATGCATACATACATACACACGTACATATATACATACATACATACATACATATATGCATGCATATATATATATATATATATGTGTATATATATATATATATATATATATATAGGGATTGGGATTGCTGGATTGATGATAAAATCAACATACTATCATTAAATAACGTGTATGTTAATATATTCAAAGCAACACACTGGGAAACGACTAAGAAACCAACCTAAACCTTTATAAGACGAATCAAAATGAATAGTATACCATATATACATTTACCAAAAGAGTCTTATAGCAAAAAAGTCAGCAGTTAGGTCACTGTGACTGATATTTGCAATCATTGTAAATCGGTTTCTCTACTATGAACTCTTATTCCTATTTGTTAGCAAAGAATAAAATAAACTATATGTCATTGTGTTCTTTCTTTTTTCTTTTTCTTCTATTTTTATGGTAGCCTATGTAGTCAAAAAAAAGTGTTTTTGTGATTATTTTGAAAAGATATGATTTGTACCTATTAGATTGCAAAGAAAGAAGGTTAATATACACAAAGATACTCGATTTTCTGTGATCTCTTGAAAACTATCTAATAAAAACAATTTAAGTATAAAATGTATTTGAAAAAATTATGAATTTAATACAGGAAATATGAATGCTGTATCGCATACTTAAACTTTCCGGATGAGATATCATATATACAGACTGTAATACCCAAGGGTAATATTCTATGTGAGTCAATAAGGATAGGGTTTCTTTTTTTTTCTCAATAATTTTCTAACATTCTAAACAAAAGTATTCGCAACTATTAATTTGGTACATTTATATTGTCAGCACGAGCCCAGGAGTAACAGCTGTATCTTTTTTTTGGGACACTGGCTATGTTTCTCAAAGCTTACATAAAAAGGTAAATCTAAAACTCATGTGTTCGTACGAGTGTTATTGGTTCAAGTACTTTCTCCAAGATATGGGAACAAATCTTGAAATATGGAGTGACAGAATTTGCACGTTCATTCAACAAACGAAGGTAAAACAGAATACGGGTGCTGAAACTGAACTCAGATTTCGTAAGTCTTGCTTTGAGGCTATTGCTTTCTTTCTTATTGCTGTTAGCGGGTTGGTCGAGAAAAACATCTGTGGTTCAGGAGAGGGGCATGAACAAGTAGCCAGCGTAAATTAAGTGTGGGAAATTCTGCATCCGGTGTTCTCAAAGTCTTTAAATCAACATTACCTTGATCTTAAAAGCACTGTTAAAAACCTTAATCGTGATCTCTACCATGAGAATGCACATTCAAAATTACAAAATGATAAACTACCAACTGACATGACTTCTCTTTAGAGTCTGGAAGACAAATGACAATTACAGTCTCGAAGGAACAATTTATCGTTTTATGACTTAGTAGGAAGTGAGCATGGCATCATCTATTAGGTGAAGTACATGAATCCGATTTGATAGTGGATGACACGGAGGTGATTACGAAACTGGCCAAAAACCTTAATGAGCAGCAAAGATCAGCATGGAACAATGCAAATAAAGTGACTATTGATAACAATATTGCTATTATTATTTAGAATATTGATGGACTGAGAAAGTATAGGAGGGATTGGGACTTCTTGCATTTGTATAAATCATACGGCATCTTAGCTATTTGTGAAACCTGGACATAATCAGAAAACGAATTTGATAGTTGTCTCTAGGGATACAGATAATTTAGCTATATTAGATCAAACGAGGATCGAGAAATTCTGGGCCCGTTTCAGCGTTTGTGAAGTTAAATCTTGCGCAGAATCGTATCGCAGTACATATTCTTGATCATTTTGCTGATTGCTGCCTGTCTATAGTCGTCTGTTTGATGATGGTGTTGAAATCTGTACAGAAAACTTAGTGGAATCAAACCTGAATACCCAGAATGCTCATGGATTTTAATGCTTGTATGTAGAATTGGAATGATTATACACCTGATGATATATATTCGACCATATATTCCACGAAAATGTATTATATAAATTGTTTGAATTATGTATACATACAAATATTAAGCACTGTCATACATTGTATATGGTTAAATTGTCTCTCTTCGACTTTGTAAAACTTTCAATGTACATATTTAAATGAAATGTTACATTATGATAATGATAATAATTACATATGCATCACAAGAAACAGTTGCACTATCGTTGATTATGTGATCTTATCCTCTTACCTGTTTAAGCGTATCGTTGACTTTGCTTTGGTGACAGGAATGAATCCATCCATTTTCCTTTATATTGTAAATAAGTTTAGCATTTGATGACGATACCTGTGATAAAAGATTATGGTGATGATGGTTGAGGTGATGCTATTCGGTGGAAATGTTTTTTCATTAAAGAGGGGCAAAAAATATTTAATTATAGACGTAAAGTAATGATTGAAAATATTATTCATCATCTTTGTTTATTATTAAAACTAAACATGAATTTGGCGGTTGACCTGTAAACAGCTTTGGGTGAAGAGATTTGTAATCGTGTAGTATCGTCATCCAGTAATAGAAAACAGCCTCCATGGTGGGACGATGATTGCGACAGAGCAAAACATATTAAGTATGTACATCTACGCAAGTTCAGATATACAAACTGATCGAGTGATTTGAAATTGAATTGGTCAAGGCTCGTCTGAGTCAGAGTGTGAGAAAAATAAATAATTCTATATGCGGACACAAGGAAAGGCTAGTAGAAAGCAGAGGTCAGCCTGTGCGTTTTTTGAATCTATTGAAAAGTAAACTTTACTCATATAATTTACTGAATTATTTAATATCTAGTAAATAATTGTACTATTATTTCAAAAATTTATTACAAATGGAAAAGGACTGCCTAGGGGCAAGTTATGGATATTTTTAAGGAACCTGAAGACAGTGATGTTGATGTTTTGAATTCGCCTATCGCTAATCAAGAAATAGTCGATAGCAATAAATGCAATAAAAAAAAACTCCAAGTCCCGATGTTCTTCTGGTAATTTTTTATCAAACAGCTATAGATTCCATTGTCTCTTTTCTGAATATGTTGTTTAATAAGATATTCGAGTCTGGTGAGGTCCCAAGGCATTGGTCAGAGAAAACTGTATCCAACTAGCTATCAGGACATTTAACTCATCAATACACTTTGTAAAGTCTTTACATATTTTGAATAAAAAGATTTACACGCGCGCAGAACAACCTCTCAAGCATGTTTTAGAAAACAAATTTGAGCCTATGCGATCACATTCTTACTTTACAAGCAATGGTACACTATATATATATATATATATATATATATATATATATATATATATATATATATATATATATATATATATATATATATATATATATATGGTATCCAGAGGTTTGATTATAGGATTTTTGATCACAAGGACGGTTGATTCACAAGGACGTTTGATCATATCTTATTAACCTTTTTTTAATCCCACCCCCTTTATTTGATTTGATACAAAAAACGTAATTAACGTGATAATACAAAGCGGGTCTGCTTTTTGTGTGGTACGTGGTTTGGTCAGCTGTCTCGCTGCTTTAGCACACGTGCCCGTGGACGACGCTGCCGAGACCTTTTGATTTACTCGCGGAATGGATACCAGCAGTTCAACGCATGGACGAACTCTTTAGCGATTTACAACACACGTACGCACTAGGCCGCCGTCGACGCAGAGGAGGCGACAACTATGATCGGGCGGTTTTTCCTATTCCTTCATGTAATCAACGAGACGCTGCTGTGGATGGGCTAGCGCTCACAACTAACACAGTCGAAAGATGGCATTACGGGCTGCAGTCCCTCTTTCAATGCAGCTATCCAACCATGCGGAAATTCATGAACGGTTTAATGAATGACTGCGTGAAGCAAAAGGCGGCTTTTCTTCAAGGAGTGACCGGTGTAGAACAACCGGCTGTTAAGAAATACCGAGTGCTGCGCAGAGAGGTATTGGTTTAGGATGTATTAACATATATAGGAGGCATTGTTTTTCTATCGCATACATAGAGTGATTGAACTATTAAGATTATTATCAAAAAGGTTTAACTAATTATTGATGTTAAATAACATTTCTGTTTAATAAATATATAAGTATCAGCAAATGATTTGTTGTTGTTTATTATTTATTATTCATCCTGTATGAGCAAAAGTGGTTTAAGCAACCGTACCTATGATCAATGAGATATGATCAAACGTCCATTGATCAATCGTCATATGATCAACAGTCCTTGTGATCAACCGTCCTTGTGATCAACAGGTTATGACCAATCGTCCAATGATCAACAATAGCTTTATGATCAACAGTCCTATAATCAAAAATAAAGTTAGCCCCCTAGGACATATATATGTGTGTGTGTGTATATATGCGTGTGTATATGTGTATATATATATATATATATATATATATATATATATATATATATATATGTATATATATGTGTGTGTATATATATATATGTGTGTGTATATATATATATATATATGTGTGTGTGTATATATGTGTGTGTATATATATATGTGTGTGTGTATATATAGGTGTGTGTATATATATATGTGTGTGTATATATATATATATGTGTGTGTATATATATGTGTGTGTGTGTATATATATATATGTGTGTGAATATATATATGTGTGTTTATATATATATGTGTGTGTATATATATATATGTGTGTATATATATATATATATATGTGTATATATATGTATATATATATATATATATATATATATATATATATAGCCTAAGCGGCAGACTTTAATGTTGTTAGTCAATTTATTTCAAAAAACTTTTGACAGTATTAAATCATGAATTTCTATTTTTTACACATTTACACATGGATTCAGATATGTTTAGATATCTCAAGATATTGGTGATGCACAGACATTCCTACTAGTTTTTTGTCACAGTTGCTAGAAGATATAAAAGCTGGTTGAGAAAAATTCATGAAACTTGTAAATGAAACTGTTACAAACAGTACAAGAGTTTATTGAAACCTGATACATATCTCTCTTTTGGTTTACAATATTTTTAGTAAGATACTCGCAAAATAAATGTATATGTTCGAACCATGATCTTATGATGAAATAGGGAGATAGGAGAAACTTGAAAGAACGGATTGAATATGTCTGATTTGTCAACAACAAAATATTTAAGTGATTAAAGCTGCATTTTATTTTTTATATATTTGCTCTGGGGTTACCAAGAATTACATTTTGTTTGTATTTGCCCCGGGTTACCAAGAAATTCATTTTTTATGTATTTGCCCTGGGTTTACCAGGAATAAAGAAAGAGATCTATTAAAGGGATTTACTCTGTTTCCCTACTGAAGAAAAGTTTGTCACTTTAATTTCCTCCACCAATTAAGTTTGTCTTTTTAATTGCCTCCACCAATCAAGTTTGCCTCTTTAATTTCCTCCACCAATCAAATTATGATATCTCAACTTGCATACTACTTGCATTATGCAGTTTTCGCTAGGAGACACATTAATTAAATAGCTTTTTGAAATCCATGTAAAGGAATATACTTCATAAAATGTGCGTAAAGGTATGCAGGATACAAGTAAATGATACAAAATGCATCAATAAAAATAATTTTATGCAAGAACATAATATGAGTAAACTTACGACAACTTATTCCTTTTGGATTGTCACGTATATTATCAGACGCTTCTGTTAGAGTTAACACTGTTTATAATGTTAAAGTGTTATCGGCCGGTGTCCTAATTACAACGAAAGAATTTACAAATCTCATAAGGCATATTTCTGGAGTGTTACGGGAACAAATCATAATAATGATCTATGCTTGTCATACATATCATGTAATGTTGTAAATTTGTTGCCTTTTCGGTTTATAAATCCCGCATTCATCACTCCATTAATTCCTTGCGACAAATATTGGCCTTTTCATCTAAATCTTTTTTACAGCTCATAATAAACAAGTGTGTTTAGCTCTTTGAAGAAAAGAACTGGAATAGCACGAATACATTAAGCCATTGTATAAACAACTTCAAAGACTATAGAGTTGATGCATCATTCCGCATTGTTACAGAACAGAGTAGTCAGAAGTGATTGATTTTGCAGCACATATGAACTCTAGCGGGGTTTTTTTAAAAAGAGAGCGGGAAAAAAGTTTTGTAATTCTCTTATCGCCGGACTGGATACTAAATATGCTTATGTATATATATATATATATATATATATATATATATATATATATATATATATATATAATTTATTTTATAAATACAAATTTCGCAGAAAGGTAGGGTTTGTAATGAAGATTTGAATACTATTTGGCAAGTAAAATGTCTTACTGGGTACCAAGGAGAAAAAATATATTCATGAGATGAGTGGATTACAATCATGTTTTCATGTAGCAACACCCAAATAAATAAAAACAAACAGAACGGTCGTGTCGATTAAATGCTTTATATAGAAAGAAAAAAAAAACGAAGAGGAAGAAAACATGACCTAGAGAAGATATATAATAGGTAATGATTATTTACAGTTAGTGTCTTTCTTTTTAAAATTAGCATGTCCAAAAAATGAAGATTTTAGGAATACCGCGTTACTTTTCGTCCTTAAAGAAAAGCACAATAGTTTCAAAATGCCCCGCTTACATCCTCTTAAAATGGGGTAAAATTATGTCATAATGCGTTTACGCATATATTCCCACACAGACAATGTTTTTACAACTGATATTTTTTCCTACTTTCTACTTCTGTTATCTTATAGGGTGTATATGACACAATTCGCTGGATAAATTTACAAATGTTGTAGATGGAATCCGAAGATATACATATGTCTTCGGATGACTAGTAAGTTTGCAAGTAAAAACAAATCACTGTTCACGTCATTTGAACATTTTGGTTAAGTTTTCTTTTAAAATTTGTCTGTTTGGCCACAGGTCCCAAACATTGAGAGATTATATCCGTCATGCTTGGACTGTAGAATCAAAGAACACAGCCCTTTCAATATCAATGCACTCCTAACATTTCTGTTGCCCTCAGATGGACTGTAGAATCAAAGAGCACCGCCCTTTCAATATCAATGCACTCCTAACATCCCTGTTGACCTCAGACAAGGTCGAGATCATCTGAAAATCTTGGTTAAGTGTTTGGTTAAAGATTTGATGTAAAGTCATGAGTCCCAAATCATGGAAGGGTTAGTTATCATACTTGAACTGTAAAATAAGAGATCTTTTCACGTTCATATACACGTATCACCACCTTACTTCTAACCCTCAGTCATGGTCGAGATCCTTTGAAAGTTTTGGTTGTGTCCGGTTACAGTTTCCCTGTATGGTCATAAGTCCCAAACCATAGAAGGGATAGCTATCACACATGAATTGTAGAATCGGCAATCACTGCCCTTTCATATTAGTGCACTTCTACTCTCCATTTCACCTTCAGGCTATGTCAAGGTCACTTGAAAGTGAAAACATACACGTATCTATATAAGGCAGGTGTGCATGCTAGACATATAATTCCTTGAAATGTCTTTTCATATAAATATATAAATTATCAAACAACAAGTGAATTAACTCTATCATACATGTGTTGGATGTAACTGCCAGTAGTAATATTGACTTGTTTGTGTACTGTATTATACTTTACTTTACCACCACCATTCCTGGAGGTGGGGTTTTTTTCTTTATATATATTCTTTACCTTTTCCCATTTTTTCTTTCTATATTTGGTCTACAAATATTTGTTATTCAATGTATAATGGACAGGAACGTGTTAGTTTTTGTGAACTTGTTTCCTATCCTTTATCAAATATATTACCTTCATGGCAATAAAAGTTGTTTAAACTAAACTAAAACAAACTGTTACGAGAGGAATATTTAGAAGGCATTAGCTGTACATGTTAGTACCACAAAATGAAATTTAACATTGTATCATTTAGTTGCTAATAAAAGTTATAAACTTATAATGTTTTCTTTTATTTAAAAAAAAATAAACTTTTGAAATGAATGAAGAAAGCTTTTTCGGGTCGTGTGTATTCATTTGCTTCGCCCACTTTTCCGAGGACTCCAGTCTGAATACATTCAATAAACATTTTCGCTGTCTGTTAACAAATAAAAGTGCTTTTATGTTTACGTTAGTATGAATACATGCATAAATTTCATAGAAAATTCGAATGAAAGTAACTGTCTGCTATTATAGGTCGACTAAGATAAATCTGCAGTGTGTTTATGCAAATATTATTGCAAACACAAGATGGTATGACCCGACTTTTTGGACTGCATATTGTACTACCACTGCTATAAGGTATTAATTATTAATTATTGCAAATGTACTACTTGAGAGACGTAACTATCCATTTTGTTACTACTCTACAGTGAAAATACATTTTTTATTTATCTGAAAGTGAGTATATTGGTTGGGTTATAATCAATATGTTTCTGCTGATATGTAAGTGGGTCTCGAACCGTTATGTTTGTTATTATTGATTTAACTTCCGCGAGCTATTTTTTAATCGTCATGTACAATTATCTAACAAATTATGATTTATATCCAATGCATTATATTACAATGTTTATTATTGATCGCCAATATTCAGACATCCACACATAGTTTGTATGCCTAAGATTATGTTCACCTGTTCCATGTGTCAGATGACACAACTGGCATTTTTCGACCAAGATCATAGTACAATCGTTATTGTCTGGTGGCGCTGTAATGGGCAGATGATCATCAGCACAGAAATATAGTGAAGCTCGTTAAAAACTGGAAGTGGTACTCGTATATGAAAATGACAGCCTTTTTTTTTTCTTTTGTGTGTGTGTGTGTGTGGGCTAATTGGTTTGAAAACGTCTTTTTATTGGCAAAGGCACGTAATTTTTCTTCAAGTGGAAGCTATTACACACATTGTTATAATAAATTGAACTTTGTATGCTTTGAATGCCGGAACAATCTGAAATGAACAACGTGTAGTGTTCGTCAATATTACTAATCGAGAAGTTCAAAATTTTTCAACGAGGCGCATTTAAGCGTAATCAATTTTGAGTTCTGGATAAACGTACCTCATAAAACGGATACTTACCAGACACTCTACTGTTATCAGTACTGTTAGGTTTTTTGTGCTTGCAAGATGAAAAGCATTCTAAGGCTTGATTAGAAATCATTTCAGATAGCAGGATGTAATATAGCCAGTTCAAAGGACAGTCATTTAGCACAAATTAGTTCGCCATATGCACAAAATAAATGCACATATAACAGAAAACACCATGTCAATCCCTACATTTAATATTCCTTAAAGTACATATCACTAGTAAAAGGTTTTGTCAACCGGTACTCGGCCTAACTTAGCAATATAACTAATTATTCTACATGTTGAATTAGACCAAAAATAAATTCATACAACTATGTCAAGCATTTACATTTTAAGAAAGTAGTTGTAGCCTTTCATTTGTCAAAGATTTTGGGATTGCGTACATTTAAGTTTATTATTATTATTATTATTATATATATATATATATATATATATATATATATATATATATATATATATATATAATTAAAATTAATAGCTAATCATAATGATTAGTTAAAAAGTTTAATTTGAATTTACATGGTAAGTGTTTCTGCTTTTAAATTACTTCCCTATAACATTGCAATTTTTATAATTGCTTTTGCTTACTTGGTGACCTTTAAATGTAGCATATATTACACCAATCAAACCTCACCGTTAGTAAATATGAAGGACTCGGAAAGTCAAGGCAATTAATTTAACGAGTAAACTCTTTTTTGAATATTTTACTGTAGTTACTGCAACATAACCTGTCGGTTTGATCTTCGATTAAAATGATTGTTAATGTCTGTATGATTCATTTGATAATCAGATATAGAGGTATGCGTGCATTGTGCACGAGTGACGTGAGACATTTGATCATACTATGCACACATGATGTACGCATTGCATTACCAATTTTCCCAAAGGGCCAGATCCTGATGAATATTCCATTGAAAGTTCAAGTTGATAGGTCATTAAGGTCAACGTATATTTTTATGTTTTCCGCCTGCATTTTAGATTCTTCTCTCTTCTACCTTATATTTTCTCTCCGAGTAATTCCCTCTCACTAACGCCATTATAATATTCATTTATGAAATTAAGTTTGTACATATGTTTACCATCTAAAACGCTTTGTAATTGAAAGTATTCTTAGCATGCGAAATCTGTGTTAAGTTGTTAGAAGTGTTTAACTGATCCCAACTGAATTCTTTGCAATAAAATACATTCAAACCATTGTTCCGGCTTAGCTATGTTTAAAGGAAACATACAATGAGTAAGCCATCCTCTTTAATTTTATGTCATATAAATCATTGCTCCGTGTGTTCCACTGACTATAAATCCTACAGACAATTGCACAGGTATAATTGGTTGAGATTCACCATATGAGGGATTGCAAGGCTTTTCCGCCATTTGAGAGGAGACTTGGTTTGGCAATTGGTTGTAAGAGGGGTATTTGAAAAGTTCTCAATATTTTGTTATAACATGTTTGTTTCTTTGAACCTGTCAACAAATTTAATGCCGATCGATAGGCAAAATATCGTTCTATAACATGATCGGCAGCTGCGCATGCAGCACGCAGTACAACTGCAAATATATGCGTGGCGTAACATAGGTAAATGGCTGTGATGTAAAAATGTCGGAGAAGGAAAACAATTCTACCACTGAAATAAGAGCATACGTAAAATCCGGGAGCTCTTAGATCAGCCGCTAACTGATACCAAGGCCGACATGAATAAAGTTTAGTGATGTAATTCGATGTCATATCCTACAATTTTGAGGTGGTTTCGTCGTTTTAAAGATGGTCCTGAATCCATTGAAGATGATCAAAGTTCTGGAAGACCGTTGTCTGCCATTTGTGAGCGGGAAGTGCCTGCTGTGAAGGATGGAATGGATAGTTCCGATATCGAACGATAAACTCCGCCCAACTTAGTTACTGTTGCTCCGGCTCACAAGCTATCGTCAAAATGGCGGATTAGGTAGCATCAGCAACAGATTCGATTGTAAATATTCCCAACAATATTTATGAAACTTTCCTACCTGATTGAAAGAATCTTTACGATCGTGTGTTAAAGAAATGCTTGAACTACTAGACACAAGGATATATTCATGAAATTAGGATTTTCGATAGCGAAAATCAGGTAACAAAAGTTGCAGCACGTTGCAGGCGGTCTATGAGAAAGAACGAACATCCTTATAAACTTCAAGTAGACATTTCGCTAGATGAGGACAAAATAACAGATTGTTTGTGTTCTTGCAAAGTTGGCTATGTTTATTAACTAAATCAGAATTTCTAGTATGACTTCGGTAATGTTGTTGATTTTTTTAAATTTAAAATAAGGCTTTCGTTATGTATTCGCACCCGTTAAATTTATATTGTATATGCAAGAATAAAAAAAAACAAGAACTTTTTCTGATATACGATAAACAAGTTATATTTATTATCAATTAATAATTGAATTATGTTTAGGATAAACATTAAAGTTACCATAAAGAAATAAACAATATATACAAATGCGTTTTATTAGGGTATCATTGATAAACCAGTAAATTTAAATTATTTCAGATCCATGTAAAACGATCATTTATCATAATCTCTTGAAAAAGAAAGAAATAATAATGGCACGTCGAAATAAACAAATACAGGCACGTTGACGGAGTTATATTTGCGTCAACTTTTACCTTTGTTCGATAATTAGTGTGACGCGTTTTATCTTACTTCATTGATGTTATTACATTTTGCAGGTGTTATAAATTCAGTAATTTGTGAGAGATAAGTTTTATTTGAAGTCAATATGACAGAAAACAAATAAAATGGCAGGATATAGCTTGTTGTTAGTTAGTCTCAGGCCCAATAAAGACGAAATAAAAATTTTATTACAGTTTCACATCTTCATAAAGTTAACATATTTATATAAAAAAAATCCATAATAAAAATTGTATTTAAAAAAATTCAATTTAAAATTTTAAAATAAATTATGTCAAAATCCAAATTTGCAAGTATAGATATTGAAAAGAATTTTGGTCATTCCAGAACATAATGTACAGGGTGGAAATGGTTTCAAAACCCCACAACCCACAGTATTTTATTAAGTTTCTCCAAGAAAAACATCCTGTGCCAATCAACCATGTAGTTGTTGCCAGACCGAAAGATAATAAAAAAAAAGAAAACTATTTTTTTGTCAACTTGACAACAATTACAAGTAAATGCTCAATTTTGAAACTTTTAACAAAATCAACTCTAATGAAGTATAATGCAGGATCCCAATATTCCAAATTTAATTTTTAAAAAAAATAATCCAAGGAAATAAAAAGACAAAAATAAACATTTTCTTTATTGCATGTAATATTTTGACTGAAATACGAAATACAATTCGAACATAAGCATACAATTGGCATACAATTTTATTCAAAATGTTCACAAGCACAACAAATAATGTATACAGCTTTGTGTATTTATATATGAAATATGATTATAATTAATGTATCACTTCCAACGCAGACATTTTTCCATGTTGATTTTTTGTTTGGGAAAATGTACACAAAATCCCCCTTGAAGCCGTTCAGGATAACGACAATATGCATTGCATGTGCCCCAAGCACAAAGGCGAACCTTTTTTCTGATAAATTTTCAGTGATTTTCCGCGTAATCGTTCAAAATCTTCGCAATGTAATAAGAAAGTAATCAAGCGTGGTCTTTTGTTTGTGAGCAAATGTGGTGGATAGCAACGCGTAACTATGCAGTGAATTCGATGCCTATTTTTGATTGGTCAAAAATAATTAATGTGCCCGGTTTGATTGACAGGTCGGAACTATCCAATGATGAAGATGCTCGATAAACAGGAGCAGATATTTCTTTAATTGCGGGCATTAATTCATCTGAAGATTTATTTGAAGCTCATGCATTTGTTCACGGCTGATGAAAAACAGACTCGAGTTGAAATCGCCAAATAGCTACTCGCCAGATATGTACAGAGTGACCAGAGGCGTTTGATTGAGATTTGTTAGAGGTCATGAAACACATATTTTACTTTTTTGAACCCGACTCGAGAGACAATAATACAATTTGGGTTAAAGAAAACGAGCAGAGCCCATAAATCGAATTATTTATCTATGCAAAAGGCCCGAGTGTCAGTGGACATTTTCATGCCAAACGTTGTGAAACGATACCGAAACATCCGTCCGCTCACCGGTACCATCTACTCCATGAAAACGCACCGGCGCATTAATCCGCCATCGTGACAGACTTCCTGAAGGAGCACACCATCCAAACTTTGCCACATCCTCGACAAAACCCTGATTTAGCCACGATTTAGCTTCAAGTGATTTTTAGCATAATCCCGTTATCAAAGATTCGCTGAGGGGCAAACGATTTGAAAGCCGCCATGCGGTTGGAAGAACAGTTTTCCATTATATGAACAACATGCCAAAAAGTGAATACAAAATGGCATTTCATAATTGAATAATCAGACTGAGAAAGTGTATAGAGGTACATGGAGACTACTTTGTGGGGACGCACTGACGTGCTGATCACTATATAATTTTGTTGTACAGCGCACTAATATTCAGAACTTTTTAACTACCCCTCGTACACAATTCTCCCCAGCGCTTTACTAACTTGATGTAACATCTAGTAGGGCCTTGAAAGAAATATGTGTTTGCTCATTATCACTCGTATGACGTAGACAACTGTTTAGAAAATGAGTCTGTGTCATCTCTACAGAAGAGTAGAAAAAAACTGATCGATTTCTCTAAGCAAAAGAAAGTCGATACAGGTTTCAAATAGAACACACGTGTATTCGGGTTCTGCTATTCTATTCACGCCTAAACTGGATGGATGATGCATCATTCGCAATAGATGAAAGACTTGATAAACTCTTTTTGATGGGGCCATTCTCACCTCTCCACATGGGATTTTAAGTTTTTACTTGTTTCATAACTGAATGCCTTACGGAATTGACATGTCGTATCGGAAATTATGGATCCTAACTGTTTGGTGAGTACACGACTTTGCAATTGGTTATTATTCTAGCAGATGAACTGAGAGAGAGCCTGCTTTTTCTCGTGGTTTGAAGTTTTAATCTGCTTGGTGAAATTATTTGCTGTAAGATGCTTAATGACACTCAAAGTCAAATAGAATAAATATTATTTGATGATAAACTACAACCACACAGTAAGATTCTGTCCATTCATTGTCATTGATGTCTCTAATCTTTATTTCAGATTTGCATAAAAAAATTTTTAAAAAAAACGGCTGCAGGTTTATTAAATATCTCGATTGATACTTCTGTCAACCAATAAGCGGGATAGGCTTACAAAGATTCATGGGAATCCCATAATCGTATACAAGATACAACTAAATGCGTGCTGAATCTATTCAAACATTTTCTTCTACTTTGTGGATTCTGTCATTCAAAAATATTCATACAAAAGATATGAGGAGATAGATCATGAAAACAGACACTTTCCATGACAGCATCTAATGTTTATTTTATTTATTTTATTTTTTATTGCTTTTTTTTTTTTTTGTTTAAATTATTATCTTATGAAGAAGACTTATCTTTAACATCATACATCATTGATTTAAATCATGTGTTGTCATTTCAGTCGTGATTATTGAGTAACCATGGTAAGCCTTTCGCATACTTTGACATATGTTGCATTTGTCAATTAAAGAAACAAATTGATATTTATAATGCCATATCTCAAGCTTTATATTTGTCACCAAATACATGAAGATGCTAATATAAATATGCATTTATTTAGTTTCTTGTTATCTTTTGTTTTTATTTCATGACCACAATGGACCAGAGTACAAGCTAGTCACAGCAACATTACGCTGCACTTTAAGGCACCAATTTCCCTTAAGAACTTTGTACTTTATTCACCATATGAACTAGTTTACACAATGCTAGTAAAGGATTATTAATAACCTTTTGTTTCACGAGTAAGAAAGAAACAATTTGTAAAATGCAGATTTTTCAAAGATATAACTTGTGTTTCGATAGCTTATCGTCTCCAGCAATACAATGAAGTTGAATTCAACTGGTTCAAATGTTTTATTTGACATCGAGACACAAGAAAGGTTTGATTTAGAGATATCAAGGCAACATAAACTCTTACCAGTGCCTATAGCGAGTGTCACTTATAGACAACAACACATAATAAGACAGCTGCAACCTATTATTTCTTTATAGCATTTATTATCATTTGCAGATGAAACTTGTATGGGTAGTCACGAAATGTGCTTCAGTTGTTCCTTAATGGTCATAAGATAAAAAATTATATGTAGAATTATGTTGACAGAAACCAAAAGGCTAATTAGCTATCAAAATAGCAAGCTCGTTAACTATACTTTGGAATACAATGAAGGAAAATGACTTGAAAATGTAAACTCAGTATTTGTTACAAATTAGCATATATAGTTTTTAAGCTTAGTGTTGCTATCTTCATATTTTCTTCCGCTTCTCATAAAATAATGTGTGTAACCGTTCCACTAACCAAAGGATATCATTAAAACCAATTAATAAAGAATCTGCAAATGCCCATTTCAGCTAACAGAAATAGTGGTGGAGAGGGAAAAAGTATTTCTCACTGAATATAATTATGTTAAGTTACATCAAGGTCAAACAAAGTTTCATTCGTAATATTATCTTTTCGCCTGTTCAGCAACAGAACTCAGTATTTGAAAAATATTTTAAAAACTCTCTCGTTTCTCTCATACGCGTTTTCTAAACGATAGACAGAGTACTATGCAAGACGTCTTCTGTGTCTTTATATATATATATATATATATATATATATATATATATATATATATATATATATATTACCATAGAATCACTAGGAAATTAAACACTTTATATCAAAAAATGTTTTTTGTTTTGTTAATGTTATTATTTTATGCAGTTGTAACGCTATATTGGCTGTATCAGGTCTAAAAAATGGGAGCTAAACCAACCACTGTTCCGTCATAGGGAGCCATGTTTGACGAAGCTAATGGGTTAGAAGAACTACCGTCTGGAAACCCTCCAGGGCCGACGGCGCACAGTTGCCAACTGAGTGGAAGAAAGAAGATATATGCACTGTAAGGGGACTAGAGCAACCAATAGCCGAGTTCGATGCGAACCGCAAAGCACAGGTTTTTTTTAGGAGAACTCAATAGCAAGCTCTAGTTCAAAGCCAAGAAGAACGGCGCCCTCGCAATAAAGTAGGGGCGAAACTGCATCTTTTTAATGCATACAAACAGCCCTTGTATATGCTTCGCCACAGCCACACTAGAAAATCGCAGGGGTGTTCAGTTCCTTTGAGCGATAGGACTCGAAGATGAGTCGCAACCGGCCGAAACACGTCGGCGGCTCACCACAGCCTGAGAAGAGATATCAGTCGACATAGGCACAATGACAGATACCGAGCTCTTCGCCGTGTCGAAATCAGAGGACACAGCGCTTAAAGAAGCCGCAAAATAGGAACATGACAGTCTCTCGATGCGAGAGATCCTTCGCATCAACGAAGCCCGTCAGACGTACCGCGATGAGCTTTAGATTACCCTCGCAAAGATCGTGTGACTCAGTGAGCGCCTAGTCGAAGAAAGAAGAAAAAAGCTGGCCAAAGTGGAAGACGAAACGATGCGCCAGGAGATACGAGACCGCATTTCAGATGTGGAGTTGTTATGCAAGGATCAACTAAAGATAGCCGACGATTTATGAGGGGCATTTTGCAAACAATATACCACTATTTGGGAGACCATCATCATCCTCAATGAGAACACAACACAGCGCACCGACACCACCTCCCCTCGTTCCAACACCTAAACCTGATCCCAGCAGCGCAAAAGAATGGGTTAAGAAGCAGCTGCAGCGGCTGGCGGGGGTACTATAAGCGACCCAGAAAAGGTTTTGGCGGTGCTGCTTGGCATCATTGGCACTATTGTGTCTTTTATCCACTAAAACCACCGGTAGTGTCGTTGTCTGACTGACCCAGCATCTGTTGGCACTCGTCGTCGCGATTTTAATTGCGATCTTTGCCGCTCTACGTGCTCCCATTAGAAGGAGCAGACAGCAGCACAAGGAGAGTACAGAACACGGCGCTAGTCATTAAAGAGCAGAGGAACCAGATGACATCAAGCCTCGACCCAATATCGGCTACAACTAGTGGCGTTTTGTTGGCATCGTGGTCTTCGGCTTCTTTTGTGTGGTGCTGGTCGGCACTTGCGCTGCTAACGCGTCCTGTGCGGGCAGGTTAAAACCAGCCTCTTCATGCTTCGTTGGCTGCTGTTGTTGTGTTTGTGCTACCACCATGCTGGTACTGAGCGGGCTGGGTAGTCTTGTTGCATTAACACCGGCGTTGGTGCGCAGATTTAAGTCGTCGGCAACCACAACAAATTCGTTATAACCATCCGAAGTGCCAATACGAAGATCCATGTCACTTGGAATCATGCAGAGCCGCCACCCCCACCACCCCACCACCCCCACCACCACCACGAAGTAATCTAGTTTGCTCTTTGCATAATGAATCACGCGTTGCTAATATTGTATCACCTTCAGGAGGTCTTCTTCGTGGACGGACATATGCGTCAAAGGCTGGTCCTACTCCTACTATTGAGGTTTTAGTTAGACTTTGCGCGCTTAGGATTGCCCACACATATATCCAAACGCTATCGTTAAGACGTTGTATGCAAGCCCATGTGAAGTCTTGCGACTTGTCCAGCATGAAATACGTAAAGGCGTTGCTGACCCCACCGTCCTGTGTGATATAGTCAATGAGCATCCTCTGGTTGGTTGTCTGTTCTGTAAACGAAAATATGCTAGAGGTGCGTGTCCGCAGTGGAGCTAACCATCGCTTCTCCAGATCAATAAATCTTTCATAACAAGCTGCTTATAGATGAATTATAATGCCTATATATATAAACAAATCCAAGATCCACAAGATTTTTGCCTGATCAGGATCAACGAGGCTGAAATTTCCCTACTGATAGAGGCTGAACAGCGGCGCGCTCTATACAAAAGTACAAGCGCGCAGTAACCGGGTGGCTGGGGTTCATACCACTCTGACGGCTGTGTCTCTGGGCACCGGTGTGGCTGAAATTAGAATATTGTCAACAATCATTACTGCCCCTATCACGATCGCCCTTGAAATAAGAGATGACTTCTTCTCTGTTGAATGGTTCAAACATGACCTACATGATTTCAGAAAATTCATCATAGACACGCATAACAAAAATAAACTGGCTGGCAAGCACAAGGAGCCAGTTTTTTACATAATCGGCAAATCGGTTAAACGCTAGTTGATCATAAAAATTCGCTGTAGCTACATCATAAACTATGTGTTCCTATGTAATGCCCTTTGTTCTGTGCGGGCCGGTTTATTGCCGTTTACCAATTTTTTCTATGGGGTCGCGCGGGGGCCCGATGAGCCAACGGCGTATGCCGCTCAAGAGCAATTTTGATGCGCCACATTTGCACTTCTGCGACATGCGAGAATGGGGTGCCACCACTGAACACAAGTGCATAGACAACCCAGCCGACATCTGGCGAGCCTGGCTGGCCGATATACTAGTGATCGTGTGGGCCGACATCTGGTGGGCCTATCTGGTCGACATAGTTGGTGCAGTTAGGTGATGTGGATTGTGGTAAAATTCTAAGAATCGATGTGGATTGAGGTAACATTTTAAGAATCGATGTGGATTGTGGTAAAATTCTAAGAATCGATGTGGATTGTAGTAAAATTCTAAGAATCGATGTGGATTGTGGATTCTAGAGAAGATTCTTTTCTCTCAGAGTAGCCAAATATTTACGACTTTTAATAACTATCACTATGAGAAAAGGTTATTGAATAGATTGTATTCATCGCCATCTAAAGCCATATATTGAATCTGAAATAACGTTTTCCTCTGCTATTGCCAACTGCTTGATGGATACAAATGGCAAATGCCTTCTCTGAGTCAATTAGGTAGATGAGAAACGTTATTTATGAATTTACGGAATTCTGTGAAAATGACACACCATTCAATACTTAAGTAAACTGTAAAACTGTTTATGAAATAAATCTAAAAACATTGTACAGCATTTACTTTAAAACTAAGTATTCATGCCACATTCATCTCTCACCCAGTTGCATCTAATCTTTTCGACCGAAGATACATTATCATGAAGTTTTGCACTTTAAGGCGAGCAATGTATTAAAATGCATTTACCTTATTGGCTATACAACTAATTTAAATTAAGTTCTCTTTGTAAATTATTCAAGCAAATGTG
Organism: Margaritifera margaritifera; assembly: GCA_029931535.1. Lineage (NCBI taxonomy): Eukaryota > Metazoa > Mollusca > Bivalvia > Unionida > Margaritiferidae > Margaritifera > Margaritifera margaritifera. The sequence continues at coordinate 1,858,166 of JAQPZY010001591.1, forward strand.
TGAAATATATTTGTATACTATTAATAAAGTCGCAATGTTTATATGTATCAATTCGTGTAAAAACATTATTTAAACATATAGTTTACCCATTTTAAGACCATTTTTCAATTATTTCTTCTTTCTGATATACATTGACACAAAAATCGATAACGACGCAATACAAAACAGTTTCCCAACGTTTTGACCTAAACAATCTCTTCGTCAGTGGAAGAAATTACATCCACAAAACAGATACTAAACACAAAAGCCAAGAGAAAATCTGGACTCCTTTGAAAGAATTGCTCTCGTCTTTGCAGCAGGATGTGCCTGAATTTGTGGTCTTGCTTGAAGTTACCTTGGTGCGTATCAGATGGTCTTTGCGATTTTTAGATCTACGGTACACAACCATAGGAACGTCGTAAAATATGCCCTTCAGACGTTCGAAAGATTCGATCTGCTGCCAATTCTTCCGAATTATCTGTTTTAAGCATAGGGCATTGAGATGGAAAGTAACCACGAAAGGGACTCGCTTGTTGGTTTTCTTGGTTTTATATTTCAAGAGGGCGCCTCTATCGATGAGTCTAATTTTGTTAATAACCTTGCCAGTGTATCTCCTTCTGTATTCTCTCCTTCTAAGGTGCCTTTTGAGCTCCCGAGTCTCTTTTCAAAGGTAGCCAGATTAGAGCTTATGCATTTGGTCCGGACGCAGAGGCCGTAAGGAAGACTTTTATTATGTGGTTGAGGTGGCAGCTAGTCTGGGGCAGATACTGGTGAGAGTCCGTTGGTTTAGAATACAAGTCCAGTTTTATCCAGGAAGGTAGATTGAGTATCTAAGAGGACGTTGGACCTGTTTGATGACTCCGAAATAAATGTAATCGTGGGACCGAAGTTATTTACGAATTCAAAAACTATTGTAAAATTGTCGCCCGTTTCGATCAATTTAGAATCTGCATATATATATATATATATAATATATATATATATATATATATATATATATATATATATATATATAATATATATATATTGAGAATTATCAAAGATTGTTCTATCGGTCAATAAGTTAGAATATCAGTTTGGATGGACTTTTTTTAGCTGTATGTTCAAACATGCAATTATCATTGTGGATGAACTTTTGAAAGCTGTACGTTAAAACATACGAATATCAGTGCATGAGGACTTTTTATCGCTGTACGCTCAAACGCTAGTACCATATATTTGATTTCTTCGGAAACATTGCATTTAGGTAAACTATCACTTATATGTGCCTTACTCGTCTACTTCACCGAACAATAGATTATATCGAAATGTTGTTTTATTTCAAGTATTCTTGAAGAGAAAATTTACCCAGTAATAATTGATATATGATAAGAAATGGAACGAAGCAGACAGTCTTTAGCGTTCCACCTTAATCATACATAGGAGGGAAGGTAATGGTTATAGTATAACTCAGTATACTTTATCTAATATATAATTTTAAATGTCAACGACCTGGAAGAAATTGTTTTCTGGAAACTGATCAGAGTGCTAATTGGATCTAATGAAGTTAAGTTTCTATGCAAGATATGATTAGAAAATATTATATTATATCAACCCTGGAATTACCACAATCTTTTCCAGGAATAAGCCCTTATTTTGTGCCGTGCAGGTAACAGACGTGGCGTCTGCAGATTAACATAGATTGGAAGTCTTAGTTCTCAGAATTGAGAATATGAAAATACTCACAGCTCTTTGACAGAGTTTTGCCCATTGATGTTTGCCAACACATTGATAACACATCATTAATTTTATAGACAACAGATCCTTACTTCATCGATAAAGCTATTTCTTGCATTATTTACCTAAAATCTTGAATAGGATTTTATTAAGATGACTAAACATCGACCTAACATGCAAGCTCTCCGTGTTCTCTTGGGAAAGTATTCACGATTAATAGGCATACGACTCTTACGATTGCAATGATTTTTGTCGATCTTGATCCATCTTCAATACACTTGGGATTCGCTTGTGGTACAGAGCATTGCTCTTTCCAATTAATGGATCGACGGCTTCCGAGCAAGAGAGTCTGACATTGTAATACTATGAATTTTTCGTGAAAACTTGTATGGCCATTAAATGGGTTGATCCCATATTTAGCTCTTATTCCACCTTGATCATCAGCGAATTAATAACCAATCAAGGGTTATTTTCATCTACGATACGTTGGTTGCCGTGTTTCTGTAGAGCCCTTAGTAGATATAAATATCCTTATATTCGCTATTGTAAATCTAAATTGTAGTGCTTTGTATGGACATATTTATGGGACCAATGATAAATTTACCAAGTGAATAGTTGTCCAGAAACTCGTTCTTCCAGATCATTCAGCTTAACTGATTCAAAATAGCATTCAATATAGTTGCAACGGAACAAATACGTATTAAAGCTCAATCGATTATTTTTTTAAACATTGTCTTCTCTCAGTTGCTCATTGGTGTCCATTAGTAAACAGTAGCGATTACTCCTAATATACTTGTTAAAGCCTTCTTTGCAATCTCAGCTTTCCAATTTTCTTATCGTACGATGACATAAATCGATATGACCGGCTAATCTATATCGCCAATGTATGATCACTTAGTATAAATAGGAATTATGAGACATAATATATTTTTTTCCCTGAGTAAGACAGTAAGCCTTTCATGATGAGTAATCCAGTATATTTCATTATACTTTTTTTGGTATTTAGTTTCATAATATTTGCTATATTCTTTTATTACTGGTATACATCCCTGCATTATTACTTGTGATGCGTTCAAGCGATAAATATTTCTTGTCCGCTTTACTTTCCGAAATTTTGGGATTAAACGTAGAGACATTTTCCATAGCCCTGTCAGTTTGGTTATCAGTACATTTTGCATAGCCCTGTCAGTTGGGTTATTAATACATTTTCCATAGCCCTGTCAGTTGGCATATCAATACAACTATCATTCTGGGCGAGTACAGCTTTGAATTCATGAAACTTTCATAACCGAAATCACTTTGAGACAAAATATCCCCATTTAATGTTACATCTACATGACATTTGCACCTCTGCCTTGTTTTCTTTTAAAAATAGTCTGCAAAGTTTGATAGTGTTTGCTTGAGTGAAACTAAAGACTTTAAAATCCAGTTTTACAAAATGTTAAATGGTTTACTTCAAACGCTTGATGAATGCCAGGGCTAGACGATGCGTGCGAGTTTGAATTTTACATGAGTGGTCTGAAGATGCGATTGTATTCCATTCTCTGACTATTTACATTTTAAGAACTTTCTTTTTAATTGGCACCACATACTGTTAAGCATACAAACATATATACATACTGATATCAGATGGATGAAACGTAAAGTGGATTGAATCAGTGATGAATAAACAAGTTGCAAGATTGTTACAAGAGAGCCATATTTCCATTAGAATGACAATCACAATCCTCTGTTTCTAACTGAACCTAAGGTATAAGTATATTTGGTAAACTCATTACTGGTATATTTTAGCCAGTTTTGTGCTAAATGTATCCACTTGAACTCACGTTGTCTAATGCATAAAATCCAATGTAGTAACAACATTGGCAGAGCTGTAAATGATGGTTGACTGCCATGTAGATAAAAGTTTCAGAATTTGCTTGATATAAATAAAATTAATCGATATCTTACATCATCTAGATTGATTGAGTTATTGATTCGCAAGGAATGTGGTTGTCAAATGATTCTAAAAAGCATTCGCGTGTTACTTGTTTCGATAGCAATGAGATCGATTTCTCAGTTGCTAATTAGGATGCATTTTATAATTCTAACCAGCTTGGGTATAGAAGAAAACAACCCGAACATAACACAAGAGGACCTTGATATCAGTCTTTTTGACAACAGATGACATTTACTAATTGCATGTTTACAAAAACCAAACTTTTGTTATGACGTGATCGATAAAATATACATAATTTGTTAGGGTGGACATATTTGCAACAATTAAACATAAATTACGTTGTTCATTGAAGAAATTCTATTTGCATTTATTTCACCAAAAGAAGTCATAAAATTGTTTCAATGGCACAGGATTTAATTTATTATCGTCTTGCAGTAGGTTTGTTTATTAAAGTCCGAAATTCCCTACGATTATTTACATTCATTTGTGCGTTGTATTTCCTTCTGTAGGCTTTAATATTATTGTATATATTTAATATAATTTACTGATCTTGACATTTTGCGATGTATAATTCCTAATTTTAAACCAGAACATACCTGTACATATTTAAGTGGATTGTTGCCAGTGTCGGAACATGAGTTTTTCGGTTTATATAATTGTTCTCTGTGTGACATATTTTTTAAAGGCAATATTCGTACAAGCCTTTCCTTGGGACACGAAGAAAAACCACAAAAGCTCCTTCTTACTGTGTCAGAAGGAATTATTCCATGTCAACAGTTTTGTAACATAATTTAGACAATAATTTCCACTTTGATACAAAGCATCAAAGACACTTTTCACAGACAATCACAGCCAATTTCTCTAATTGTGACAATATTGCTGCGTTGTCAAATTTATCGTTACAATGTTGATACATGAATAGTTATTCAATTTAATCTATGACGCTATTTTCCAAACAGCCTTAAAAAATGGAGTTACTTTTACAACACACAAAAATAATGATCTCCTAGAAAACCCGCATTACAGACAACATTTATTAAATTGGTAGTTTACTTTACGTTTATTTACGTTTGATGTTATCTATACCATCTAAAATGTTCATTTCACCCTTGTCTGTTTTTTTATTTAGGTATTTATTATTTACCTGCTGTCAGTTACGACTCAGTGTATGTGAAACCTCTTTAATCAATAGCTCATGAAAAACGCGTATCAGTAATCTTTCTTCCTAATAAGTTCGTTCTATAATAAGAATTATTTTATGCCCTGAGGGCACGCTCTACATTATATATTACGTATCTAATTGTAGATTATAAGTACATAGCAATTATATTCTCGTTGTTATTTTTAGAGAGTTATATTAATGATAATTATCTTCTTTATGACGACACTAGGCGACCTACTAGTTTCAGTAAAATCTATAATTCTGTGCAGCAAATGGTAGCATAAATTTGAATTTCAATATTAAAAACTCAAATATGATTTTGTTTGATTTCATATGGTGCACTATAGAATATATTACGGTACATATTAAGGTACTCGCTCACTTCTGTATCTATTTTGAATCACCATAGATCCTTCTTGCAGTCACCATTTCTTTAATCAACACTAAACGAATGTGCTGCTTGTGAGAAAATATTAAATAACAAGCGACCATTTTGTTCCTACCAGTTAAAAGCATCACGAAGTTCTCGTTGCTCCTATTGTTAAGCTGGTACCATATGCTGGTTCCGAAATTATTATAGTAGAAACAACGTTTAAACTCATACGAGGGGTATTTAAAATGTTCTGAATATTGTTGGTCTGTGCAACAAAAGTCTTTATTAGTGAACAGTACGTCGGTGCATCCCCTCAAAGTACTACCCATGCACCTCTATATTATTTCTGAGTCTGATTATCCAACTACTATTCACGTTTTGGTGTGTTGTTCATACACTGGAAAACTGCACTTCCAAGTGTATGGCGGCTTTCAAATCGTCTGCCCCTCAGCGAATCTTTTATTAACGGGATTCAGCCAAAAATCACTTGGAGCCAAATCAGGACTGTATGGAGGATGTGGCAAAGTTTGGATGCTGTGCTCCTTCAGGAAGCCTGTCAAGACGGCGAATTTATGTACCTATGCGTTTTCATGGAGTACGGGGTACCGAAGCGCGGGCGGGTAGTTCGGTAATGTTCCACAACTTGTGGCAACACTTTGGAGGCACAAAAACGTCCAGTGACAATAGTAAAGTCAGGCACGGGTACTTGAACGACTGGGCCTTTTGCGTCAAAATACAATGCGTCTAAAACTATCTTGACAGTCCGACTACGTCTAGCGATCAAAACTATTATTTCTCAAAATCTATATTTCATCAGTTGTGACAATCTCATTCAAACGTATCTGGTCACTCTTTTCATAGTTGGCGAGTAGCTGCTTGGCGATTTCGACCCTAGTCTGCTTTTGATCAGCCGTCAGTAAATGCGGAACCCATATTGCACAAACGTATCGAGCATCTTCATCGAGTGCCTCTTTACAGCAGCCACTTCCCGCTCACTCATCGCAGACAACGGTCTTTCAGAGCATGTGTCATATTCCATGGATTCGCGACAATATTTTAAAGGATGAAACCACCTCACATTTTTAGGATATAACAGAGAATTAAAGTCGTAAACTTTATCCATGTCGACCTTGAGATCAGTCAGAGTACCATAAAAGCTCCCGGATTTTACAGTATGCTCTTTGCTCAGTAGCAGAATTGTTTCTCCTTCTCCGACAATTTTACGCACTGTCATTTATCTATGTTACGCCATACGCCTATATTTACAGTTGTCCGACGTTCTGTACGTGCAGATGCCTACCATTATATATAACGTTATTCTATACATCGATCGGCATTAATTTTATTGAAAGGTTCAATGAAACAAAAACGTTGTAACAAAATATTCATAACTTTTTAAATACCCCAAGTATTACTATATTAAAACAACTCTTAAAGTCATATTATTCTTAAAGGGAACAATAAAGAGCATCATATATATTATTTTATTATTTTTATAATGCATCTTATTTATTGTACTATAAATTTAACCCCATATCTCTCTCACTTAGACAAACAATTCAAGCTTCATATTTGAAAACTTGAACCAAAGATCTGTATCTCCAATCGAAACTTATTTATAATGCATGGATAAACAAATTACATGTACCACTCTCTAAAATGTCGATTTCTTGTAAGCTTTCAGCGCTAGACTGGTTGAAGAGTTAATCTGTTCACCCGTGATTCGGCTAATGTGATAAGAAGCGACTAGAACAGATCATAATATTGTACCTCTTAGTTGCGATTTTGTGACAGCTTTTGCCAGACAGAAAATCAATCCTATTCTCCTGTATTAGAATTGATGTAATATTTGCTGCGATCGGGCTAGCAGTTTTACATAGCTTGGACAATTTTTAACATTTCTATCCGGGATGACTGAATTATGTTGTCATATTTTCTAACATGTATCAGCAATTATATTTATACAAAGTTAATTTTATCAGGTACATGTTATTTGTTTTAAATACGATCTATGTCTAAAATAAAAAAAATATAAAACTATTTGCTGTTAATAATACCAAGCATCAAACGTATAAGAGTAGTTAAGGGGGTTACTATGGGGCTGATATAAATTTAATATTACATTGTACCAAAACCACAGTGATGAATTGATTTCTAAAATGAAACACATGCACTGTTACGTTGGGATGAATGGGTTTGGAAAAAAAACACATACATTGTAACAAAATCACAGTTGTCTTGACAATCAAAACACTCATCTAATTACAGAAAATGCCTTAGTTTAAAAGACACATTCTTTCTGACTGTCACGCCACCATATAAACAAACAAACAAACAAACAGACGGAGTAGGATAGTAACTGTTTTGCTTACATATATACAAAGGTACCAAAACTTCATCTATCCACGAGAAAATCATTTTGCTCAAAGTATTGCGAATGGTGATGAATACCAATCTACTTCTGTGTGAGGAAGAGATTTGGTGCACTTTGTCCACTCTTACATTCAATTTTGTGTCGCTTATGATTGACACCAACAAACTGTACGCTGGAATGATTTACGCGACTGGAAATGTCTTGGATTCGAGACTTGGATATGACTAGTTAAAATTCATCTCATACAAAGCTCAACTATTCCTATTCCGTTTTAATGGCATGAAAAATCATCTGGATATTACTGTTTTATATTGATATTTATCCCATGAATATTTTGCACATATATTTCAAATATGTTGTTGGAGATGTATATTTAAATACACTTGATTATTATGTAAACATCTCGTGACTTAATATTTCATTGCGTCATGAAATTTGAATTCGTGTGAACACGAATTTGATCTGTAATTATAGATAAAAAAATCGCATAGTTTCAAAAATTTGTTATTAGTGTGAAAATATATCGAGTAAAAGGTTTCCATTTTTCTTGTCAGCTTAGTTAATTTCGATGCTTTGATGGATTTTATCCACAAGTTGCATTTTAAATTGTTAATTTAATTACATTTAGTAAAGAGTTTTGTGAAATAGTGTCCGCAAACAATGTTCTCTTTGAACTATATTCGACAAAAAAGAACATTAACCATTTTAATAACCATATATTACGATTGTTTCGATCGTCATCAATTTCAAACATATATGTCTACACTCAGATTTCTGTTGAATACATTCAGAGTTAGCCCTGAGGCAAATATTTGACATGTCACTTAGAGTATTAATTTTACCTGGTATTTACTGCTTCCGAACACGAGGATTCTAAGAAATGTTCAGAATGGTTTCATCTGTCATCACATTACCATTACATGTGACAATTCATCATTCTAAAATCATTAGACCTTGATGTATATCCTAACTATTAATTAATTGATCCAGCTACAGATTAATGTCCTTTCGAAGGGATTTTTAATACTTTTTTCCCGCAGATAGCAGTCATTATATACCTTTATGTTTTGATACAAGATAACCTACACTGGACATCAGTGATACTTTATTTGCTTAAGACATTATTGATCCTCTTAGTTATATGCACGGGAAGCTGTAAAGTTACTGAAACTGCTACTATTAATCCATGGCACAAACATGTTCTTAAAAGCCCAGTTTAATATTCAGAGATTTGAGAATTAACCTGTTGAACATGCACAATCTGTATTTGCATTAAAATAACATTATCTACTGGTAAAGGGATTACGTATTGGCAATATTAGGAAAGTCAAGCCTCATTATTTAAACATTTGCATGAATATCTTCTGCCTTGTACACTAATAACGTGTTGATCTAGTTTTGAGACATCTAGGAATTATATCAAAACTGCTATAAAGACGGGGCTTTGCCCAATGACACTGGTAATTTATCTTCTCTCGTGAACGGATTGAGCGTGTAAGAAAATCTAGACTTGGATTAATGAATTTAGTCATTCTGGTCGCGGCTGGTCTCCTTGATGTATCGACTTAAAAATGGTTAAGAATTCACAACTAATTCAGATAATTACTCTAAAGGCTTACGGAGAAAAGTATGCCAAATAAGTTTTACCATCAATACCCTATGCATCAGTTGTTAGGAGAATTAAGCAATAGTGGATCAGACTAATAGATAGATTGAATTCAATTATTTAAGATTACCGTTCCATTAAGGGCACGATCTCTCACCAGGACATTATCCGACCCATATGTCTTAAACTCTTCTTCGCAATTTGTGCCAATCTGGCTTATGTTTCACAGTTTATATATATATATATATATATATATATATATGTGTGTGTGTGTGTGTGTGTGTGTGTGTGTGTGTGTGTGTGTGTGTGTGCACACTTTATTCTAAAATCTAACTGATGGAGTTCTCAAGAAAAAAATAAGAAAGTCGAGATTCCTAAGTCGCCCATCGAGTGATTTCATTTGTTCATCAGATTTAGCGGCACAAACGCTTACACTGGTTTAAGATTTAAGATATGCTAAAGTCAGCTATAAAATAATGAATGCGCTTTTGATTTATATAGTCAATATTACATTGATATAAAATTCTTAAGACGTCATTCAAAACAGGCTTGTAAATTATGCAAGTTTTTGTTGTTGTTATTACTGCTGTTGTTGTTGTTGTTTTGGGGGTTTATTTTCAGACATGATGAGTAACAAGCCCCCATATTTTAAAAGCTTTCCACATGTATTCATCAACTTTGATGTATCTCCTTTCTGACACTCGGTAGATCCACTGGATAGATTGAAATTCCAAGACCTATATGAATATCTACAAACCAAACCAAAATCACATAACATAGTTTAAAGCCTTTATTCTGAATTGTAGTTGACACATTTGGGAAATTAAACACGCACCAACGGATGCAGGCAAGCACAGACTGAAGGACGTTCAAGAACTGTTTGATGAAATTTTTTTTATTGAAAATATTGAGAACAAAATAATTATAGGATCGCATTCATGCTAATTGTAGGTTAATATGAAGACAGCCTGCTGGAGATATATATTAATAGTTAGCAGGATTAACAAAAATTCAATGTTGCGTTTACCAACAGTTTTTGTATGTTTAGCATATACAAAATGTTCCAAACAATATTTGGGTAGGGCCTTTATCGCGAATAACTCATTTATTGGTTAAATATTTGATGACAAAGTTTAAAAACTCAGTTAGTGATATCCTAGGTGAAATGATATTACGCACGTCACGAAAACCCTTACCTTAAAAAATTTAATTAAAAAAAGCCTTGACCTCTAAAGTAAAAAAGAGTTGCTTGGAAAACATTTGAGCTGCATTCTGTCCAGGAGTAGAGTAAGGGATATATAGATCTGCAAGAATGTGAAAAGAGACAAATTAATAAAGACTGAAACTTCCATCGTATGCTTCAAAATGTAATTTTACTGTACCTAGTTTACCTATTGTTTATGATTAGTACTGTAATTCTGCTGTACCTAGTTGATCTATTATCTATGATTATTCATGTGATTTTACTGTACTTAGTTTACCTACTATCTATGAATAGTAAGTGTAGGCATATTTGTGAACACAAATGACACTTGCATTACCGTCAAACCAACTACTGGTCTATTATCTATGATTAGAAAGTAATTTTACTGTACTTAGTTTACCTATTATCTATGATTAGAATGTAATTTTACTGTACTTAGTTTATCTATTATCTATGATTAGAATGTAATTTTACTGTACTTAGTTTACCTATTATCTATGATTAGAATGTAATTTTACTGTACTTAGTTTACCTATTATCTATGATTAGAATGTAATTTTACTGTACTTAGTTTATCTATTATCTATGATTAGAATGTAATTTTACTGTATTTAGTTTACCTGTTATATATGATTATAATGTAATTTTACTGTACTTAGTTTATCTATTATCTATGATTAGTAATGTAATTTTACTGTACTTAGTTTATCTATTATCTATGATTAGTAATGTAATTTTACTGTACTTAGTTTATCTATTATCTATGATTATAATGTAATTTTACTGTACTTAGTTTATCTATTATCTATGATTAGTAATGTAATTTTACTGTACTTAGTTTATCTATTATCTATGATTAGTAATGTAAGGATTGAGCGAAAATATAAAGCATTTTGCTTCATTTTAACTCAAATCTTTCCTGCGCTATTACAATTGGAATTATATTTTTCTTTTCTTTAAGGATGATTAGAAATTAAGAAAACAATGACTTCATATTTCTAAGCGTTGTAAGATTTATTTTGCATACTCATTAAGTCAAGCAAGAGAGAGAACCATTAAGGTGCTATTGAGAACAAACACAATCTGAGCAGTGCTTCGCGCATGCATTCTGTTTACTTTTGAGCATACAAAATAAATTGACAGTTATTCTTCCTTCTCTGTTACAGACTGAATTAATATGGAAAAGGATGTGACTCGAAGAAAAATGCCTATTCGTTGTGGAAAAAAGAAAGTCACTCTGATCTGGGGACTGCTTGAATGTCTCTTCTTTTCTGGACTTATCAATGGATGGTTCTGGATGCAACAAGTACTCAAAAGCGAGGAGTTCTTTCTAGACGTATGTAATACATCGCTTATTCCAGACTTGAGTGAATTATTCCAGAAAAATAATATTCATGATATGTCATCTCCTCCGCGCAGTGATACGTCTGGCATAACATATCGCCGGAAGTGTGTGTATAGAAGAAAGGATACCAATGAAATAATAACAAGTCCACCTACGACAACTGAAATTACCTTTATGAGTGCAGACGCTCATGAACTTCTTAAACTAAATATTTCTGGGGATATTTTCTGCCAAGAGCAAGATGAACGATTAGAGCTTCTGCGAAGCGTAGTTATTATTGCCAGAAACGTGTTGGCACTGCCAATCGGAATATTTTTGGATCGCTACGGTACCACTAAAACCAGGCTGGTATCGGTGTAAGTATAAAATGAATAATTTATTATTTTAAATTTGAATATGGAATCAGATACCCATCCTGTAAGACTTTTTACATTAGGCTCACAAAATTTAATCTTTACTTTAAATAGATTCCATATAGAAGAGCCTGCAAAAAATCAATATATATATAGTTGTAATACCCATCACGAAATTAGTCAAGCGAAAATGTATGATCAGCTTTGAACTGGGACCTAACAAATAAGTCTGCATTCATATTCTTGAATCATAAAATGAATTCCTTTCTCTAATACGAAACTATCAGTTAGAAGTAGTACATTTTAGTTCTTGTTTAGGTACTATTGTAGATATTAAATGAAAGCGCAGGAAATAATACCACAGGCGGGCACATATTCCTTATCATTTAATAAAAAACAGTTTGTTGAAGCTGAAATATGCGAAATTGTTCTTGAATTATCACAAGGAAAACTCATGTGTGGGAAGCAATCTTCATAGGAATGAAAAACATTTTGTAACTGAGAAAGCTTTGCACATCAAATAAGTACATAACAGTTGCTTTGTAAATTGACAATTACTCTCAGAGGCACTAATGGTTGGGCATTTCGCGACGTAAAAAGATAATGCAATGTCTTTGAGATAGAACCAATTCGAGTAACTGCATTCAATTCCGTAAAGACCACGTGTTAACGTGTTTTTACTGTAATACATTATGAATGGAACTATTTCGCTTTCTGTCTTCTTCCTTTTTTATTGACTTATGACAGCAATTATTTCGATAAAGAACAGCGACTGCAAACATTTGAAGTGTTAACAGAATTCCTTTGGTGTCAAAAATGACTTAAAGAAAACAAAATATAGGTTTCTTTTCTTTCCTATCTTTGTAAGCTCAAATGTCCATGATTTCTGTAGCATACTGAACGTGTTTGTCACTGAAACAAGTTAAAATACCATATTGCAATAAAAATGTATTTTTAACATGTATTTCCGCCAGATATTGATTTCGCTCATGAAATATGTAAGGCTATACCCGTATTTCGGGGAGAAGAAATGAAACAGAAATAAATGTTGAGATAAGAAACGCCCATGCATGACAATGACAATGCATTCTGGAAAAACTTCCAATGATAATGATATGGATAGATATTTCATTCTTTTGTTTAGACGAATACTCTTCGAATAGCCTTTCCCAAGCAAATACAAAACGTATAATATTTCATGCATCAGGTGAAATTTACAAAGAAAACTGAAATGATATTTGAATGAGTGTAAGAACTATACTGATCTAACGCAATCATTGTTTGATGTGCGAGATTATAAAGGAATAAAGAAAGGCGATGACCCATGTGATAATAGGTCACACAGATTTATAGATATTATATACAAATATATTATCTATTATTATTGAACTGGCATTCCTGGACGAATACATTTAATCATACTTCAATTGTAGTATAACAGCTTCGAATACATGTTAAAATATATGCATACAGATATAAAGACACATACACACATATAGACTTACATATATATGCCTGTACAAACATATATACATGCACATATGCATAGATACTCATGCATATATATATATACATATGTATACACGCCTGCATAAGCATGCGTACTTACACACACATATATGTATATTGTTTAGTCAAATGATGATCGGAGGAGAGAAAACCATGGAAATCCCTTGTGGAAAATAATAATAATAATAATAACATTACTCAAGACTTAAAAACCACGACAATGATATTAAGGAAAAACACATTTGGATTTAATTTTCTTGAACTCTATTGTTAGGTCTACAGGCTCAAAAACAGTTAGTACGCCTAAGATAAAGGTGAACCTGATTAAAAACTTCAGTATTAATTGTGTCATTAAGAGTATCGTCGCCAAACATAAGCATGTCTAGGTCAATATGAACTGGAAGTTTGAGTAGGTTATTCTTTAGGAGGATTTGAGGATTATTTTATAGTTTATGTTCAAAGAAACAGTTATAGGCTGTTTCATTTAATTCGGAGCAACTACACAATGGATTGGTAGCAATGTGATTCAAATATAGATCCGTCTTAAGCACTGAACAGTTATTCCTCAGTGTAGCATGTATGATAGACATGGCACTTTCCTTTTTTTATTTAATTGTTTTTGGAAGACAGATATAGAATTAGAGTTTCTTATATTTTGGGGGTAGATTGTTCCATAATTTGATAATTGAGTATAAAAACACTTATTTGTTAGCTGTAAATGACAAAAATGGTACTTCAAAATTTAAACTGTTTATTAAAGACTCAGTCCCCCCCCCCACGCCTGATTCCCCCCCCCCCCCCCTTAAGCAACCGTTGGCGGAATGATTTCGTTTAAAACGCCTGGTGTCTTATGATTAACCATTTAATAAAATGTAACAAGTTTGTGGACTTTTCTACGCTTTTTATAGGTGGCCAGCCACATTCTCTATATACAAATTCAGAGCTAACACTTCTGGTAAGTCATGTTACAATTCTTGCTGCTTTTTTGTATATTTTCAAGTCAATTAGAATCGGTTTCGATACACCCATCTCATACTACATCAGCATACTCTAAGATTAGTCTAATGAATGCTATATATATATATTTTGCTTAGTGAATCTCTATTCAATTTGAACTCGAGCGCTCTCATTATTCCAATCATCTTTGATACTTTCCGAATAAGATCTTCAATGTGGTTTCGCCAGCTTCCGTCGCCCGTCAGAGTTACTCCAAAGTGTTTATAGTTATCTACAAAAGCAATAGATGTATTATCTAAAGTAATTTTGGATGAGAAATTTGAGTCTGTGAGGCATTTTTTAATAATACGACTTCTTTTTTTTGATGGATTTAAAGAGACAAAACATTGACTGGTCCATATATTTAATCTTGTCTTAGTTTTGGTTCATTTGGTGTTCATTAATATTAATATTTTTTAAAACGTAAGGCTTCTTTCTTCATGGTAAATAGTTCAGATGAATTCGCTATCTTTGAAGGAAACACGTTTTGCTGCAGATAATAAGATATTCTATCATTCGACGCACCGGCGACTCAATTATTCAAACACATCGAGTAATTCGTCAGGTATTGAAAATTTAACAGAAGCAGTATTTACTGTTAGTTTTAAGTTTCTATTCAATTTATGTAATTACTCAATTGCTTCCAGTTCCAATGGCTCCAGGTCTTTTAGGGATACAAATCGTACAGAGATAATATAAAACGGAGTTAAATACAGAACTGTGGTATACAAGGAAAAACAAGTATTCAGTCCACAAGTATAATTCAGTAAAATAGCAGTACTACAGCTGGTGAACAAAGCAAAGCAACGTTGGACTACAATTGATAATTAAAAATAGGCAGCAGATGTCAATCACATTGTAAGCTGGAACGTCTTGGCACAGAGTTATTGAAATAGCTTTACAATTTCTTTGATTTATTTCAAAGGCATTCTTCTTTTATATGGCCATTATACCGCAACATTTAAGTACAGAAAAGAAACCATCTCAGCACTGACATAAACCAAAATATATGTGAACCATATTGCAGACGTTATTGTCTGCGCATAACATAAAGTACAAACAAGTTCGATTATCGAATGGTAATCAACTTTGCGTCGTTGACAAATTTATCTCAAAGTAAACATGACAAAAAAGTACAGATTACATAATTTACCCCATGATCAGCCACAGTAAATCAAATTGATAGAATGGCACTACCCAAAGATGTCCGCCATTCCTGTGCAAATTGTATAGATCAATATTCATTCTTGGGCATCTGGACTTCGATATCAGGAGAGAGGGAGAGACAATATTTTCTCGATATATAACTGATGGGAATGTAAAATGCATTTTCACATAAATTTTGTCCATCATACCTTCTTAATTCTCTGCATAAAGACTTTAACACGTGCAATATGGCTGTTACTTCTTTTCATTTTGGATAACATGATCGTAATGATGAGCAGTTTTACATTAAAATGTACATTTACAAGCTACGAAATCCTACAATTCGGCGCCTGGGCAGGTATCGAACCCGCGATTCTTGGATTACACGTCCGACACTTTACCAACTGAGCTATTTGCATGAGCATGCTGGGGTAATTTGAATTACCTATACAGTTAATTTCATAAGATTGATTGATTAGTGTTTAACGGTGCATCTAAACATGAAAGGTTATATCGTAATAGGGCAATTGTAGTAAAGTGTCTTGTATATAAACATACCACGGCGGTCGACCAGGCTAAGTCTGGGCAGGATTTGACATTGCACAATTCTGGACGCGAGTCCGGCATGTTCAACAATGAGCCACGTCGGTTCCAGGTTTATAAGAATGAGAAACCTACAATTTGATTAAAATCGACATCTCGAACATAACGGACATCTTACAGGCACCGATACAAGTTCATGTTCTGCTAACATTTGGAATTCCCTGTTAACTTACTTTTAGTATCCTATCAGATAAAACTTTACGCGTTGTGGACAGTTATTGTTAGCAACCATATGTTCCGTATAATTATTTTCACTTTTAGCTGTATGAAAGCTGCCATTTTATTGGTGAAACAAAAGGTCAACAGAACCTGACCTCTTATGGGCGCCTGTCAGATCAATTACCGATAGGTATATCTCGATTATAATCAGATTGGAAAGACCTGCAATCAACCGCGCGTTGTACGATTTCGATATTTGAGTACGTATAAAGATATAAAGGCGCACACTTTTAAATTTCCGGAATCAGGCCTTATTATTGAAAACTACGTTTTTATACCAATCTTTTCATTATTTTGAATCGCTAATTATTTATAAATATCCATGTTATGTCTGAAAGTTATTAATGAAATCACATTGTTAATGTTGCATCGATAGTATGGAATATTGAAAGGATCGAATCTCTTTGAAAATTTGAATACTTTCTTTCAAATTAGTTAGTTGAAAATAGATGTAATAAAAGTACAGTTTATCTCATGAGCGCACGAAATCTAAAAGATAAGCTCTTCTTGCCCTTCCAATCGATCTTAACGTATTCCCGAAAGAAATTCATTATACGAAATAAAAATGTATTTTTCTCATTCTTCGTCCTGTGCCATATATTGGCTTGATCCCAAAACCTGAAATTGTATTAAACTCTAACGTAATACGCTTTGAATGGGACGCTCAAAGATAATGACATTTCTTCAATGCAAAGTAGTGTTCTTAATTGTGGCAAGGGGCGTCGACTTAATTCATCTGTAATTTATGGGGTCGTTTTGTTTTTGTTTTTTGTTGGGATAAACGGCACTTATTGGCTATATCATGCCGAGGAATGGGATATAAGTGCTTTCATAAAGACACACTGAGGCAGCCGACCCGGGCTGGACTGGGTGGGTATCGAACCCGCAACCATTTGATTACGAGTCTGACGCTCTACAAACTGAGCAACCTCTGCTCCCTCTGAAATGTACGGGTGCTAATTAACTATTAACATTGTAGTCATGGGGAAACGTTTTGTTAAGCGAGGGGAAAAAATTAGATACATAACACCCACTCCCCAAACTGCAGGTTTGAGAGCCGCAGTGCACCAATCGAGATATGAATATTACCTTAATAAACACCAATGAAATCCTTTTTTTGTGTAATCGGATTGAAAACAGCTAACAAATAATCACACAGAAGTATCAGCACAATTAGACAGCTTAAATTCTATTTCTCACATCACAAAGTAAATCTTATTTTTGGCAATAGCTTGTCAGAAAAGGGTTTGCAGTCAATTCAAGATGCTGTTCTTGAAAATTAATTGAAAAGTTTGAACTTTCAAAACGTGTATCCAAAAAATTTTATTGTAATTTATAAAAACCAGTCTTCGAAATTCATAGAAGAATTCATCAAAGCTCGCATACGAAAGTTGCCAAATTTGAAATGTACTTCCAAACTAACATCAGGATATTTCAAATAGACAACAAAAATATCTTCCGTCGTGACAGAGTACAGCATCCAAACTTTGCCACATCCTCCATACAGCCCTGATTTCGCTCAAAGTGATTTTTTTGATAAATCTTGTTATCAAAGATTCACAAAGATTCACTAAAGGGCAGACGATTTGAAAGCTGCCATATAGTTGAAAGTGCAAGTTTCCAGTGGATGAACAAGATACCAAAAAGGAAATACAAAATGGCCTTGGAAATGTTTCTTATGTATCATCTCCTGCTGGGCCTTGGAAATGTTTCTTACGTATCGTCTCCTGCTGGGCCTTGGAAATGTCTCTTACGTATCCTCTACTGCTGGGCCTTTGCTATTTCCTAAGATTTTCCTTAAAAGGGCTAACTGCTCCTGTTGATTCTTTATAATGTTATCCAATTTCATTTGTAAACTGAGCAGGAAAGCATTAAAAGATTTAGGATATTATAAATGTCAGTTTTATAAAATCACTATTAACACTGGACATTGGACTGACGATGAAATAAAAACTGTAATAATCATTCTCTCTAAAATCAAACATATAATTAAAACTCTTAATCTGGATATATGTTGTAATATGCAGATTATCTTCACGATTTGTACCAAGATACATTATTGTATTTGTATCTAACCATCCATGCTACAATTGTTGTGATATGGTAATCCCTAATCCTAAATACTGAAATCAGGTACTGACCATAGGAAATATTGTTATTCTTGCAATAATACACGTGTCTTGCAATCTAACTATTATTTAAATAAAGATATTTAAATATTGCAAATAAAGAAATATATTTCAAGCAGTAGATTTTTGCATAATGCCAAAAAAATCTTACATGTTCACATTAAGTAATGATGCAAGTAGATTTGGGAACTTGTAAATACTGTAGCATCAGCTAACTTATATGAACTATTGGACAGTTTAGTAGATAATTATTTTATTCCTCAGAAACATCTTACTTGATAAGGTTTTTAAGGGTTTGATTTAAGTCTACTATCCATGGGCCGTTTTAAGTTTATCTTACCCACTATTATCACATGACATCCTCAATTTTTTTCTTTTGCTAGACGACAAATAAAATATTCTATTAATTTTATTATATACATATTTATTGAATACTGACTTATAATTTACTTTCTTTTGGTTCTGAATGTATAGTTATATCCAATATGATTGATTTACCGTATTATAATTACTGTTTAGTCCTTTTTTTACATTATTATGACTCACTAAATTCATATTTGTAATTAACAAATTTGAATTATCGTCTAGTGTGTACATTTTAGTTCCTTATACTATCAGTATTTATACATATGTCTAAAACATAAATGATTTTCTTTTCTTTTCTATTTAACTTTTATTTTATTTTATTTTGTTTGATTATGCATGAATTTTTTCATTCTGGTAAAAAGCGATAAATCCGTCGCACGTGATCTAAACGCATGCGCATTTCAAACTCTTTCAATCCCACCACAACTCCCATTTTATTGCAATAATGCCCATTTTCAGTTTACGCATATAATTTATTCATATGTATAAATACATCTATACCAGTCAGATAAATGCCACATAAATAAACCAAGAATTTATATCATTCTATATGCATAGCCTGTGGCAGACACTTTTCTTTGTTTGAAAATGGCGGCACCTTGCAGGATGTGTGCAAGACAGCTTCCGTGGTGCAATGAATCACAAATTGACCTATCACAATGAAAACGTTATTTTCTATAACTCTAGAGGCAAATTATAAATGAACTAATCAGTGTACATACCATGATGCAGATGAAAATATCGAATATTTCAGTCAGAGTGTGGTCCTGCTGGTATCTGAAGGGCTACAAACTTCCGTTGATAGTTTCGTAAAATTTGATCACGTAAAGAACATACGTCATGCTTGCAAACATACAAGCTGACGAATAAAATATCTTCCGACACAAGTTGCAAACGTAATAATTATAAATTGTGCATACTTTTGAGCATGGGGGACGATTAAGATTATATGCATGTGCAATTGTTTAGCAACGTTGCTTTGATGTCATTGCCACATGTAACCAAATCATAATCTTACAGCAACGTTGCAGAAACGTTGTGTGTTGTCTGGGCAATAGGCGATGCGTAAGTAACGTATTTTGCACGCAGATGGATATTTTGTGAGTTAGTGTTGATTTACAGGAAACTGAAGAATCTGGAGAGAAACCTTAGACTTGGATGGGATGCCATGACCTCTTGGATGTTCCAACGACGGATATCAAACCCCGAGACTACAGATTCACTAAACGCTATCGAAACCTTAGTACATCTTTTCCTAGCACATTTCACCATGGGTTTAAATGGATACAGATTTTAATGAACATTATTTAAAGTAAAGCAATATTTGCAGGATATTGCACTGTAATGATCTGATCAGAGAGATTCCGAAATACACGAGTTTCATGTAAATTGTGTCAGATTATATTGCCTAGTGATAAGATTTTAGCATCCAAGGCGCCACCTAAATGGGTTTGTTCATTAATTGTTTGTCACAGGAAATGATCGCTCCTTTGATCACTGAAAAGGTTAATCAGTTCGACTGGTCTTTATTTGAAATCGTCGAAGATATCATACTCTTCTTTTGTATACAATTGACATTTCAAACCAGCAGTTTCGTAAGAAAAAAATGCTCCGAGAGAGAAAGAGAGAGAGAGAGAGAGATCAGTAATATATAAACTATCGATATAAGTAGTAACAGTTTAATTATACTTTAATGTCTTTCTTCTGCTCTCTTAACATTGAAAGTTTGTCAACGTTTGGTGAATCTGTAGACAACCTATTTTACTGTTCAGCGAAAGAATGCAGATTTTGCAAATAAATGAACTAATTGATCATTTCGTATACTTTTAATATCTATATCGCTCTGAAAGATGGATTTCTTAGCAACACAGAGATGAGTGTTTGTAGGGTTTTCTTTAACCTAACACTAAATGTTCATATTGGTGCTTTTGCAATTCTTCACCATGTATTCATCTGCCGTTAAACACTAAAGAATCAATGACAAGAATAACTACATTTATTGTTATGATCGTAACATCCATATATTTATGTTGAGGTTTGTTTAACCATGAGCGCGTTCTAGGTCTTCATCAGATGTGTTATGTATTTTTATACGCTTTCAAGCATTATACAAGTTGCACAATGCATCCTTATCTAAAACTGCCAAATTATCACGTGAGACAAGTAATTATGCATTATCATGCAATTTGCACGTGATTTATCAGTGTTTTGAGACACCTGGAATACGTATGTTCAAAATACTATTAGTTGAATGCAGCCGGGCATTAATTTTGTCTTAGCTTATATTTAGTCCGAGCTTATTTTATATAATATTGATGAAAACAAAATACAAAAATACTCCCCAACTGCCCCAAATAAATATTACAAAAATATCCCAACCCCTTCACAATGTATTTACAGTGCAGCTAAGTCAATGATCGTTGCATGCACAGTTAACCAGTCAAAAGACCCGTCACGACAGTTTTGTCTACGCAACTTTACAACATTTTGGCTTTTCCTTTTTTAAAAGGTTTCTAAGCATGCAATGCTTATTAAAGCGGTTAATTTTGAGACTTGTGGCTTGAAAAAAGTTATCTAACGCATTTCCTTTTGTGTTTAATGTTCGTCAATGCATTTATAACAGATACTAAGGCAGTCTCCCCATGCGGGTCCAATGTTGTCGAATAGGCCCAACGGGTCCTCGCTGCATGTCATGAGAGGCATGTCGAAAGAGGCGACTAAGTTTGCCGTAGGTTGCGTACCGTGTCGTGGAGAAGAGGATCCTGGTAGTTGAGTAGAGGAGAGGTTAATGGTTACCGCTCCAATGCAACACACTTCAAGACCTGGCTAGAGAGTCAAGAAGCGTAAAAAAAAACTTAGTTCTTCTAATTACTTGTGGAGAGTAGCCGCAAGGCTCACTCTGATAATCTAACTTGCTCAAACCGGTTGTAGAGATACCTATTAAGGTGTTTTCACACAAATTTCTCAACTCGTCAAGATGTGTTGTTCGATATAGAGATTCAGATTGCTGCAGTGAGGCCAAGATGCCCGAAATTCACAGCTCTCAGAACGTCTAACAAGTGAAACGAATGGACATTCGTCATAACGGCAAGTTGGTTCCCACAAACGCTTCCATATTGACGTTCAACTGCGCCACTTTGCCAACATCAACCAAAGGTAGGCGCTTAAATATCCCTGTCGACCTTTTCATTCCTAATCCTTTGCTGTGTTTTAGATGCTAGATTGATGGCGACCACAGAGATGGCTGCAATAGTCTTTCCCAGATGCGAACAGTAGGGTCACGATGGACTGTCCTGCAGAGAGAAAATCGCCTGTGCGAATTGTCAGTAGAACATTTCTCATACTTTAGAGACTGTCGTAAGTCGAAAAGAGAGAAGGATATCCAACACGTGAAACAGGAGAAAGGCATCAGCTTTCCTGAGGTCAGGGCTTTTGTGGAAGTCACAGCTCCACTTAAGACAGCTGGCAAATCCCACGCCAGCGCAGCTAAATGGGGATGAACCCTTCCACAAATGCTGTCTGCACGCAGACAGACATTGTTTGGCCACAAGATAAAACCAAAGTCACAGTAGATAAATCAAAATAATTTGTGTGACAATGTAGCATTTACTACATCTGATGTTGCATACAACAAACACACCAAACTCCAGCACAAGAAAAGATCAGAAAACAACTGGCCCCAATGGACATAGAATCAGTGTACCACAGAAGATTTGCAACTCCCCTACCGTGCTCTAAACCAAATAAGGAGAGGATTAAAGAATCTACTAGGCTTCTCAATGGATCCGATGATCATATCTAGCTCTTTACTCAGTTTGTGAGTCTTGAGAGCATGGAAAGGGAAAGCTCCCAGAAGTCCCGTCATCCCACCATATTCATAAATATGTCTGATACCATAATACAGTGTAATTTCTGAGGATTAAAGACAAACATTGATGAAATTAGTCTTCTACTTCAAGAACATGTTCCAATAGATGTTTGTCTTCAGGAAACCTTTTTAAAAGAAAACGATAAAGTCAATCTTAAAATTTCACCACGTACAGCAGCTTTTCAAGACATACTAATAGGGCTGCTGGAGGAGTGTCCATCATTATGAAAAAAGACTCATCACAGCCAAATAAATCTCAGTATTACTTTACAGGCCGTAGCCACTCGTTTGTCGTAACATAAAAGTCTTTCACTTTGTTCAATATATCTCCCTCCAAGCATTGCAATCAGTCAATCTGATCTTGACAATCTCATTTAACTGTTTGCGGCGCCTTTCCTTTTGATTGGCGATTTTAACGACAATCATATACTTTGAGGCTGTAAAGATATCAACGAGAGAGGGAAGGAGATAGAAGAGTTTGTTTCAAAACACAACCTTTCCTTTTTAATGATAAGTCGCATACCTACTTGCGTTCTGTTACATAATCCAACTCGTCTTTAAATTTGACTATCTGCACTCCATCTCTTTAACTTGACTTTTCTTGGGAAGTTGGTGGCGACTTATATGGTAGTTACCACATTCCAATATATTTAAAAAGTAAAATTTCCAAGTCCCGAGGGCTCGGGCAAAGATGGAAATTGAACAAGGCATATTTGGAAAGGTTTCAATCCCTCTGCGAGTCAGATCTGACGGCTGATCGATTTGACAACGAAGTGAATCAAATATTCCTGTTTACAAAGATAATCCAGGATGTTGATGGGGATACAATACTAAAAACTTCGACGATTCCTAAACGTGACAACAATGATGGTTTCATGCATGCACGCAAAGACGCCATCAGCGAACGGAAAAATATCCTTCATACATTCAGTGCCAATTCAACAACTGAAAATCTTAATAAATGCCACACATACAAGCTAAAGTTAGGCATACCGTTAGAGAGAGCAAGAGAAAAACATGGAGATTCTTTGTCGCTCTTCTAATAAATCGGTATGAAATATGGTACGAAAAAGCATTCGCAATAATATTAACAGCTGTGTTAAACATTTTAAAAATCTGATGAAATGGTCACAGCTGTACCAGAAATCTCAAATACATTGGCCAAAACATTCTCGAAGAACTCGTAACAAGAGAATTATTCTGAAAACTTCTGCCGTATTTGCAAAACCATGGAACGGATGATAAATGGTAGACTACTCTGGTATCTCGAATCCAACAACCTTCTATCTGACGTTCAGTGTGGATTCAGACGCCAACGTAGCACAATAGACCATCTTGACAGACTTGAATCACTTCTTAAAGAACCTTTCATAAAGAAAGAATAGAGGTGCCATCTTTTTCGACTATTCTAATGCTTATGACACCACATGGAAGTAAGGCATAATGACTGACCTATTCAACCTAGGTCTATGGGGTCGCCTACCTAACTTTATCTCCAATTGTTTGAAAAATAGAAATTTCAGAGTTAAGGTGGGCAGCACCCGTTTAGAAAGCTATCCTCAGGAGATTGGTGTACCTAAGGGCAGTATCTTGTCAGTCACTATATTCAATATCAAAATTAACAGCAGAGTGAAATGCCTTAATCCAGGAACTGACTGGGTATTATATGTTAGTGACCTTTTGATCTGCTATCGATCAACGGGTATGCATGCTATTGAATGTCAACTACAGATAAGCATAAACTGGGCAGAAGAAAACGGGTTTGAAGTTTCGAAATTAAAAGTATGTATGCATTTTTGCCGATTATATCGTATTCGTGATGGCCCGAAGCTCTATCTTGAAGGTTGTCTTGTTCTTGTTGTAAAGGCAAGCACATTTTTAGGACTTATTTTCGACCGTAAACTAACTTTTCTTAAACATATTAGATACCTCAGGGACAAATGTCAAAAATCCTGGATTTAATACGAATCATGGCAAATACAGACTGGGGAGCGAATTTTGCTTTGGTTATATAGGTCATTAGTAAGATCGAAATTTGACTATGGCTCAGTTTTGTACTCATCAGCTTGTAAATCTTGCCTATAGATGCCTGATCCGATACACAGCCAAGGACTTAGACTTTGTCTGGGTGTATTTAGAACTTCCCCTTCAGAAAGCCTCTTCGGCTCTTCAGTATGCCTCCAAACTATCCTCTAAGCCATCTGACCCTGCATATAATGTAGTGTTTAGGCCCATATAACAAACTTTATACGCTCAGAAACCGAACTTCATTCCACCTTTTGTCATACAAATTCGTCCTCACTTAGAAACAGCAAAAATCAATGTTGGAAATATTGAAAAATTCAGTAATTCCAAATCACCACCGTGGTTATCAAAAAAACTCCCCAAATAACATTTAACCTTTGCGAATTCAAAATGTCGTCAACAAATACCCTCCTTTTCAGAGTAAATTCAATGAAGTCAGAGTCTCTTATGGCAGCCATACGTCCCTGTATATAGACGGTTCGAAAGATTGAGACAAAGTTGGAGCTGCCATTGCAACAACTCATGGCACCATCTAGAGCCGGTTATCGGATAAAGCCTTAACTTCTACTGCAGAAATTAAAGCCATACTCAAAGCTTTGAACTACATTGAAACCTCTCAAAAAAACAAATTACATCGTTTTTTCAGATTCTTTTTCCACATTGGAAGCCTTGCATAATCTTTAAACTGACAGATTGTTAATATCCTAGATATTACAGTAACATGACGTTCGGATAGAATCTGGGAAAAGTAGTCTGAACCGATGGCTACCTAGCCACATTGGCATAAAGGGTAATGAAAGGGAGAAAAAGCAGCCAAAGCTACCCTACAGTCACTCGTTTCCGAGTGGAAGTTTTCATATACTGACTTTAAATATTGTATAAATCAGCATGTTCGTCATACTTGGCAAAATATGTGGAACGAAAGCTTCACAAAGAAAATTAAGAATATCAAACCCACTATTGGAGAGTGGCTTCCCTCGTATAGGACAGATCGCAGAGACGAGGTGGTATTGTGCTGATCGCGTATCGGACACACATACCTAACTCATGCATGCCTCCTGAAGGGTGAACTTCGACCTGAATGTGTACATTGCCAGTGTCATTTGACAGGCGAGCACATTCTTATCGAGTGTGTCGATTTCCACCGAGTGAGACAGAAGTATTTTGACGTGAACCACTTGAAGAAAATGTGTAAAGACGTACCACGCGAGGAAACATTGGACTTTTTAAGCGAATGAGCTTGAAACAAAAAGTTTTAATCATGTTTCAAGGATTTTACAGTGTTACCTTTATCTGTTAATTTATATACATTTTACAGAATTTTAACACCTTTGCGTTTTATTTGTTATTCTCTTGTACTTAATTATACATTTATATGGAAGGCTTTGTGTTCCTAAATATTTGTGCAATTTAATTTTAATTTTTCGAACTTAACCTTTTGTTGGCACTACATATACACTTTTGTGCCGAGGTGCCGTTAAACACTATATACATGCATACAGAATAAGGCAGTCAAAACCTTTTGTAACAAATTGTGAAATAGTGAAGTTCTGTTGTAACAAGATTACGTACTCTTTTTTTCGGTGAGGAAATCTTTTGATATCAAACTCAGTTAATTGCTTTTTAAAGATCCGCGTAAAATATATGATTTTGTAGATAGTATGTCATGTTTCTAATGCATTTTTTTATTATTCAGTTTATGCTTTGTAATTGGGTCTCTGATGATGACCTTCTCCAGTAAAGGTAAGATGTGAAAGTTCAACCCTGTATATGTTTCAAAACTATGATTATGTATTCATTACTGTTAAAAATTTTAATCTTCAAAGAATGTCTGCACATTAGTATTGAGAAACGGCGGTAGGCTATCAAACAAAGTTTATTCATTAACTTTCTAATTATTTTAAAAATTGCTGAACTATGATC